>JAXLNS010000007.1:2790000-3095755 GCA_037215915.1 Pantherophis vulpinus
CTTAATAACAGGGTGCCTTAGACCACTGTACTACCAAGGCTCTACTGTGAGTTCCTTGGTGCGGAGTTTGGTTGCAGACGTTTCACTACCTAACTAAGTAACGTCATCAGTGCTAGGAGGGAGTTGGGTTTGCAGAGAGGAGGAGGAGGACGGTGGAGTCCTTGATCCTCTCTTAGCTTGGTTGTTTTCTTGAAGATGTTACATCACCCAACTACCGGTAGGCAACATCATCAATGCTAGAAGAGAGTAGGCTTTATGGAGTAAACGGGAAGAGGAAGAGGAGGGGGAGAAAGGAAAGCGGGAGGAGGAAACTGGTGTGAACTCCTTGGTGCCGAGTTTGGTTGCAGACGTTTCACTACCTAACTAGGGAACATCATCAGCGTTAGAAAAGAGAGGGGGCTGTGGGGAGGAGGACGACTGTGGAGTCCATTGTGCTCTGAGAGTTTGGTTGCTTCCTTGCAGACGTTTCATGACCCAGCTAGGTAACGTCAGCAGGGCTCGAAGGGAGAGGGGTTACGATAGCAGAGACGGTTTTCACGAGCTCGTCTTCTTTTGCGTCCCCTCTTTCCTGGCTCTAGACCAAGCGAGCGGAGGCACCGTTGACTGGACCTACGACCAAGGCATTAAATACTCCTACACCTTTGAGCTGAGAGACAAGGGCCGATACGGGTTCCTGCTCCCGGCTAACCAGATCATCCCCACGGCAGAGGAGACCTGGCTTGCCCTGATGGTCATCATGGAGCACACGCGGGACCACCCCTACTAAGCCGGAGGGGCTGGGCTTACGGCCACGGCCACGGCCCTCAGCCCGCGTTTGGGATTCACCCAGGGGCGTCTGAGTCTTACGAAAAAAACCCTTTGCGCATCATTGGCTCGTGCTGCCTTTGTTGTAATTGTCGCGTGGCAGAAGCCGGAGGTGGAGTCAAAGGAGGGACCAGCCTAGCATCCCTACGTAGTCGCAAGCGAATTAAATTTAACCTCTTTTGAATTTCACTGGCCCGTATTGAACTCCTAGCAGGTGCCGATAGGCGAGAAGATTCCTGTGCATCGGGTTTTCAGCAATAAAGCAGTTTTAATTGGACCCTTGTGTGTCTGGGGACCTGGTTTTTTTTTTTTTTGTGCCTGGCACTTTTTGAACTAAGCTAGTCGAAGCGACGGGAGATAAAAGGTTATTAAATCCTTTTATGAAGTACTCGAACAAGGTCTCCTTTCAGGATTCAGTAGCTTAGAATCGAATAATAAAGTTGGAAGGGACCTTGGAGGTCTTCTAGTCCAGCAGCCCCCAAGCTTTTGGGAACCAGGGACCGGTTTTTTTCACGGACCGGAGCGGGTGTGGTTTTGTGTGCTGCCGATGGGGCTTCGCTTGTTAGACTGGGGGCTTGGGACCCTTGTTCTTGTCCAACCCCCTAAAGCAGGAAACCATGTAGCATTTCAGACAAATCTCTTCTCGAAAACCTCCAATGTTGAAGCACCCACAACTTCTGGAGGCAAGGAGTTCCACTGACAGATTCCTTCTCATTGCCAAGAAATTTCTCCTTACTAATAAAGGAGAATATTTGTAGCTCGGGGTTGACATGGAGGGGGTGGGGGGGAGAGGGTCCTTGATGCTCTCTGAGGTTGCTTGTTTTCTTGTAGACGTTTCATGACCCAACTAGGGAACGTCATCAGTGCTAGTAAGGAGTGCAGTTTGCTGTCAAGTTTATATTCTATTTTATTAGACTATTGTTGGAATATAAACTAACGGCAAACTGCACTAGTTTGGGTCATGAAATGTCTGCAAGAAAACAAGCAACCTCAGAGAGCATCAAGGACCCCACATAAATTCTCCTTACTTCTAGGTTGCTTCTCACCTTGATTAGTTCACGAAGGTTGAGTTTTCTAGTGGTGTTTTGGGACTATTTACTTGACACTTTCTGGCCATAGAAGGGAATACTTTTTGATATGACAGATGACTTCTAGAGGTAGTCCTTGACTTACGATTGGTCGCTTAGTGACTATTCAGAGTTATGACGGACCCCCTTAAAGGTACTTACGACCCGGTTCCAAAGTTACTATGGCCTCCTCCTCCCCCCAAGTCACACGACTGCCTGTTGGACGCTGGGCAACTGACCTCCTTTTATGACCGTTTGCAGCATCCTAGTCAACTGACTCATGACATTTTTTGCTGAAAATTGACATTTGCTTTCAGTTTGTCAGCAAAAACTGATCCTAACGAACAGTGACTTCGTTTAACGATTGGCGGGCTTGCTTAACAACCATGGCGGTTACCTTAGGACAGCTGTATTCCCTTAACAACTGCTGCAGAAATGGTTGTTAAGATGGGTCAGTCCCTTGGGTGATTTGCTTCACGACCATCATTGACTACCGTAAACTGAGGACTCCCTATATAGAGCTGCCTCCATTTTTATAAAAAAGATATTCCAGCTTTAGAACAGTTTTTCAGTTTGGGCAACTTTTAAGACCTGTGGAGTTCAACTCCCAGAATTCCTCAGCCAGGATGGCTGGCTCACAAATTCTGGGAGTTAAAGTCCACGTCAATAGATGTTCACACCTGTGTCAGCATCTTGTCTGGGGAAACTGGATGAACCTGCTTAAAAAGAAAAGCACACCGTTCTGTATTTATTAAGAGGCAAATCATATAAAAGGCAAGGCAGGCACAGCACAAAAATGGAAGCCGCCGCTGCCTTAATTAGCTTAAATGAGTATAAAGCATACAAAATCCACTGAGCAGGTCAGGTCTTCCAACAGCCAAGGTCCCTTGGGGCATGATCCGTCCTTCTGCTACACCAGATGGTTCAGTCCTTTTGGGCAAACTTCAAAACACACCATCCCGCCCATTTGTCACACCAAAGAGCAGGCTTAGTTCTATGAAAAGGTTCCGGATACGAGCCCAACGCTCGAGGCTTCTAGAGAGATTGTGGGTCTTTAGCGTCCAACGTTCTTTTCAAACCTCTGTAGAAGATCCACAGTTACTCAGATAAAGCCACAACTACAGAATGAAACCAGGCGTTTTTTCTGAATTGATATCAACCAGCCTCTTATTTTTTTCCCCCAAGAAATTGTGGGAAGAGAAAAAAAAAATCACCGGCCAAGGACGAAGAGCCGTTTACTTTGGCTTACCAAGCAAGAGAAGCGTATGCAACGATTCCGATCAAATTTTCTCCGTTTTTCCCCAACAGTCCTGAAATCCGGAGTTCTGAAGGGTCATTTTCCTTGCATTGCTAATCTGCTTTCAGGACCTATTGAGGGTCGGTTACACTTGTGCTAACAATTTACATTAAATAACACACATTTTAAAAACAAAAGCAAAAACATAGGCACACCAAAACTCTAATAAAACACATGTGGATTCCAATTCACCTAAACAATTTACAGAAGTGGATTGAGTACATTTAAAAACAAGAAGGAAACAGAACAAAAACCGGCATCAAACCGCAAACCTGGTCGTAATAAAGACACAATATTTACACAAACCTCGTCTCAAACAGCCAAGAAATTGCTACTGGGTCAGGATGGAAGGACAGTGGGATCAGGAAGCTGGAGAAGAGGAATCGCGAGGTTGGGGGGGGGGGGGGGGGAAGGAGACATCCTTGGGATTTCAACCTCACGACTTGTGGTGACTTGTCCTGCAAAGGAGCCAGCCACAGCCCGGAAGCCCCGATTTGGGATGCCATTACAGCCAGCCGCTCATCTATTCATGAAGCATTTGCCCCGGGCTCTAATTCAAATAACCGAATGGAAGCAAGAAACAGGCAATCATTTATGGGTGGTGTCTCCAAGCAGAGCCCGGTTTACGATAACTGAGAAGCAAATATCTCTGTAGCTAAAAATTATAAAATCTCACAAACAAGGGATGTTGGGGTCTGCAAATCAAGGAAACGCAGCACAAAATCAGGAACATGGACCCCCCCCCCCAAAAAACCCAACGACACCCAAAACAAAACCCTGCAAACCTTCTTCAGTCTTTTAAAAACCACACGATTAAGTTAATATAAAAATAGACATCTTACACAAATCTGTACAGAGAGGAAAAACACAGGGATGCTTATTGACGTTGGGGGGAGATAAATAGGATCAGAAGGTATAAAGCCTCAGTCCTTTTTAAATATATTTTTTTCCTGAAACCATGAATACCACTCGGTCTGGGCATCGCCGAAAGGACTGCGATGTTGTTCTCCAAGGATGGCAAACACTTGGGGTAACTTGTGGGAAGTGGGGTGATAGGGCTGGTATTTTTTTTGAAATTTGGGCTTTTTTTGCTGTCTAAATTTGGGGTTTTCCGGTGATTTGTCTCTGGATCTGCTTTAGAAGATCCTGGAGTAGTTTCTCAACCTTGGCAGCTTTAAGGTGTGTGGATTTCAACTCCCAGAATTCCCCAGTCAGAATTCTGGGAGTTGAAGTCCGCACATCTTAAAGCTGCCAAGGTTGGGAGAAAAAAACCCGTCCTGGAGAATCAGACCCAGGTATGATAACCAAAGGGCACTGAAGGAGGAATTGTCCATTCTTGCTCATCACTTCTACAAAAAAAAAAAAAAAAAAAATCACTTGAGGTGGTTGAAACTCAGCAAGCTTGGCTTAGCGAGACAAGGGCAGCCTCACAGCAATGGCCAAGAGAGTCTTCCGGGCAGAGAGCACCTGGTGCAGGTGTGAGACAGAGATTTCCCCGGATATCCAAATGGGGATATTTTTATCTCCAAAGAATCTTATTTGGACCATTGCACGGGGAAACTCTTAATCCAGGAAAAATCTCTCAGGTGGGAAGTTAAGACTCTCCATTTTTGACCTCTAAGCCAGCGGTCTCCAAACTTGGTGACTTTTAAGAGTTGTGGACTTCAACACCCCAGAATTCCTCATGGTTGGCTGGGGAATTCTGGGAGTTGAAGTCCACAAGTCTTAAAAGTGGCCATGTTTGGAGACCCCTGCTGTAAACGGATGCACGTTTTTTTCAGCTCCAGAGGGCGTTAAGCAAAGGGAATGAATGAATCCAGCAGCAAATGTAAGGGGGACAGGGATTGGATGGCAGGGAGGAAGGGAGGGGTGCACGCCAGCTTCTAGTATGGAAAGAGCTCAGCTGAGCAGGCAGAGAGCAAAGATACTATGAAGATAGTATCCAAATTACAGCATTACGATGCCTTTGGGTGGCCTCTGGAGCAGAGACAGCCCCAACACTGATGGGGGCCTCTTAGGTTCTCAGATTCTGAGCCCCCAAAGCATTGCTCCAGCGTCGGACAAATACTGATAAATGGCCAGGATTCTCGGGGGGGTGGGGGTGGAGGGCAGAGAGGCTCTGACATAGTCAGCTGTGGCTCCTTTGCAGGGGGGGACCCTTTGTCCTGCTGCCCCACCAAGGCCAGCTGGCACCCTGGAGAGCTAATCCCAGGCCATGCCTGAAATAACCTGGCTCTCTGGCTGCTATTTCCTCATCCTGATTCAGCAGCCAACAAGGAGGAGCAGAGAAGGGAGGAAGATGGGAAGGGATTGTGCAATTCGGTTCCAAATTGCTCTCCGAAGCACAGCTTCTTTCATCTTTTTAAGGGGCCGGGCTGGGGTGGGGTGGGGAGAGGGGGCAATGCCCATTTCCCCTGGTCTCCGTCTGGCTGTTCTGCGATGCGGCCCCTGATGCTGCTTTCCAGTGGGGTTGGGGGAGGAAGAGCAGCTGGGAGATTGTGCCTGCCCTTCCTTGCCCGCCTACCAGTTTGGCCCATCAAAGGAGGAGGAAGGCAGGAGCACGTGCTCCCCCTCAGCCATACCCATCTCCCCTCTGTGGCTGCCCACGGCAGCCTTCTGGCTCTGGTGCCCTCCAGCTGGGGATGAAACAGGGTGCAATTAAACCCAGTTCTTCCTGGGTGGTACAAGTGGGTTTTTCCGTTGGTACCATTGTAAGGGGGCAGGGAATCAGCCAGGACAGGTGGTGGGTGGGTGGAATGGGCTTTTCCATCACCGGGGTGGGCCTTTCCTTGAAAAATCCCAGCAGGCCAAAGAGCAAGACCGTAAGATGGCTCCTGGCACCATCACTTATTTTAGCCTCATCTTATTCTCGCCTTTCGTTTGGGGGCATCGGGATGAAAAAACTCAAGATGGGGAACCCGACTGTGCCACCCAAGCCCTGCCTGCTTGTTAGGTGTGCCAGGCGTAAAAAAGAGGGGTGGGCTTCTCATTGCACAGTCCCAATCCCCTTAGCTTGACTTTTGTGATCGTCCCGTTCTCTTTCTAAGGCCCCAAATAGCTTTGGAGGCAAACCAGGGAAGGGAGCAAATTTTGCTCTTTCCCCGGTATATCCAAGGATTATGGGGAAGTTCCCTTGGGGGGCGCGGGGGAGGGGTAAACAGCCTCTGAACCCCTTTTGCTGCACCCTGAAATTCTCCAGCTGCTTCGACCCAAACTCTGGTCCAATTGCATCTGCCACCCTCCGGACTAATTTTCCTCTAGTGCAGTTCAGTTATTCTGTGGGTCTCTCCAGAAGTTCTTGGTTGTCTGGGTAGAGTTAAATCGTACCTTTCCCTCTTCGGTTTTTGGGGAAGAGGAAAGACGTGGGAACCCTCAACGGGATTCAGCTCCCCCAAAACGTGCTTTACAGGCCCCCCCTCCCCCATCCAAACTATCTTCCTAAAAAGCAAAGAGGGGCCGGCCTGTCAGGTTAAACGGCCCTGAGGAAACGGGCCCTCTTTTATTCTCGTGAAAGGGTGCCGGGCTACCGCCAAGGCCTGTTCTGCAGGCTGCTGCTGCTGAGGGAGCGGGTGGTGAGAGGTGCCGTAGCCGGGTTGGTGCTGGGCAGGTTCTGGCTGCTCTTCACGGCGACGGCTTTGCAATCCCGGGCGGACGATCCGCGGCTGAGGCGGCCTAGGGAGAAGGGACCGAGAGGAAGGAAAGGCGATCAGGGCAACGGGCCCGTCTAGCAGTAGAAGCTGGGTTACGTGACCCCCGGGACACTGCGGCCGTCATAAATACGAGTCAGTCGGCAAGCGTCTCAATTTGGATCATGTGACCATGGAGATACTGCAACGGTCGTAAGTGTGGAAAACGGTCATCAGTTGCTTTTTCCTGTCCCATCTTAATTTCGAATGGTCGTTAAGCGAACTGTTGTTAAATCGAGGATTATCTGTAGAAATCACCTCTCATTAACAAAGCACCAGGCAGGAGTTAGAAGGCACCACCCTTTTTTTGACACACACACACACACACACACACACACAAACACACACACATGCACGAACCAGCCAGAGCAACAATCCATTCTGGAGACCCCAGGCTCTCTGCTTTCGTCGCACAATTAAAAAGCCACATTAGGGACACTGCTAATTTTTCTATCTTTTTTTCTATACTACTTTTCGATCTTGCTCTGGAGTGGAGAGTTGGGTCTCTGACCAGAAAGCCCCTTGAAGAGACTTAGAAGCATTTGAAATGTGGATTGACGGGCAGCCGTTACGTTATAAGCTGGGTTGACAAAATCAGAAAGGAGGAGGGGATAAGCCGCCTGGGAAAAGCCAAGGGAAATCATCAAAAGCGTAAAAAAAAGCAAAAGTTAGAATATTTTGGATATGGGATGTGACACCCGGAAAAATACGGCATCCTTCACTTAATCCTCCAGGGAAAGATTGAAGGCAAAGGAGGTCCAGGCAGAAAAGCAACCTTAATGGCTTCAAAATCTAAGGGACCGGTTTGGACAAAACTCAGCACTTTTTCGTGCTGCTGTTGATAAAAATAGGATTGCCAACGTCCGATGACGGATCTGGTACAAGAAGAAGAAGGGGCACTGCAACTGTCATAAATGAATGACAACAGGGTAGCCTTCCCAAATTGAGCCCTACCCCCATGTGCCAGCTACTACCCTGTTTGCTCCATGGCAGTGCTACCTCTGGGTCGATGGGAAGGGCAGCCCCAATGTATGTGCCAGTTGTCTGAAGTTGTTGCAGCTACACACCAGACCGCTCGCCTAGCACTGTAGCCAGGCCTGCCATGAGGGTCTTGTCGAGGGCAATGGGGTGGGTGTGCCAGGACCATTTGTTGAGAACCCTTGACAGCAGCCATGTTATCTGCTCCTGGGTGGGTGGTTGTGTGCGCTCTGAATCAGAGTTTGCCCTTCATTGTCTTTGGAGATGCTCAGTCGTGCTTTTTCCAAAAGGCAACTGGACTTCCTTGGCTTTTTTTCCTTGAAGACATGTCGCTTCTCATCCAAGAAGCTTCTAATTGAAGTTTTTCCAGTTCTTCTTCAGTTAGAACCGAAGAAGCTTCTTGGATGAGAAGCAAAATGTTTTCAGGAAAAACTGAAAAAACCCGAGAAAGTCGTTATCTTTTCAAAAAGCACCTTTGGGACAATGTGTCCTTTTAACGCACAGCCCGTCGCGGCCTGATTGGACTCTATTTAAGCTTATTTATTTTATTTATTTATTTATTTTATTAAATTTCTATACCGCCCTTCTCCCGAAGGACTCAGGGCGGTGAACAGCCAGAAGATAAAACACAGAGATACAAAATTTAAAATAGATTAAAACGAATTAAATAATTTGGCTGAATTTTAAAATACCCCATAATTAAACAAATTAAAAATTGTATTTAAAATTTAAAATTTAAATTTAAAAGAGAAGATTTAGGCCAGGCCAGCTTGATGAAATAAAAACGTCTTAAGCGTGCGACGGAAGGTGCGCAAATCCGGGATCCTCCGTATCTCCGGGGGGAGCTCGTTCCAGATCGTAGGTGCCCCCACAGAGAAGGCTCTCCCCCTGGGGGCCGCCAGTCGACATTGTTTGGCCGACGGCACCCGGAGGAGCCCCTCTCTATGGGAGCGTATTGGCCGGTGGGAGGCTATTGGTGGTAGCAGGCGGTCCCGTAGATAACCAGGTCCTAAGCCATGGAGCGCTTTAAAGGTGGTAACCAAAACCTTGAAGTGCACTCGGAAGACCACCGGGAGCCAGTGCAGCTCGCGCAGGAGAGGTGATACATGGGAGCTTCACATTGCTCCCATAACCACCCACGCGGCCGCACTCTGCGCCAGTTGGAGCCTCCGAGTGCACCTCAAGGGGAGCCCCATGTAGAGAGTGTTACAATAGTCCAGACGAGACTAGCTTAGCGCAAGTTCCCCCCAGATCAGCCTTTCAGGAAGGGGGAGGGGGTTGTCTCTGGCCTTGCGGCTTCTGAAGACAAATGGGGCGGGGAGGGAATGTCTTACTGGCAGGATCGCTGGGAAGCTGTTCCTCCTGCAGGTAGTACTGTATCTTTTGCAGATCCTCTGCGGTAAACCTCCACTTGTTTTCGGCGGCTTGGGGGAGGGGCGGCTGTGGGGTGGCTTTCTTCCGGGCGTTCCCAGGCTGACTGGAGACCAGGCAGGAGGCCGGGAAGGAGCCGGTCACCAGGCCTTCGGGGATCTTCTGAGCAATGACTCGGAGACCTGGGAGAACGGGAGGATGATAAGATGGTAGGAAAGACTCAAAAAATATAGATAGGTAGGACTGTGGAAAAAAACAATGGCTACCAACCTGCCTTCCATGGAGGACCTGTAGACTGCAGGAGTCAAAAAGAGGGCTGGGAAAATATCTTACAGACCCCTCACATCCTGGACATAAACTGTTTCAACCCCTACCCTCAAAACAACGCTATAGAGCACTGCACACCAGAACAACTAGACACAAGGACAGTTTTTCCCCGAATGCCATCACTCGGCTAAACAACTAAATCTCACAACCCTTGTCTTATGCCCTGGGATGTCAAACCACCTAGTAGGGCTGTATTACTTATTATCCTTCTCATCTTTCCTATTACCTATTTGTGGCTTGTGTCTCATGATTTATGTTGACTGCTTTTATTTAGTATCTTATTATGATTTGTGTTGACTGTTTATTTGGTAGCCTATGACTATCTCTGGGTGTTGTATCTTATGATTTATGATGATTGTATCTTATGATTATGATCATGATTTATCACTTGTTGCTTGTATGTACACTGAGAGCTTCTATACCGGAGACAAATTCCTTGTGTGTCCAATCACACTTGGCCAATAAAGAATTCTATTCTAATTCTAATTCTAATTTTATTTTCTATTCCAGTGACAGTGAACCTTTTCGGCACCAAGTGCTTGCTGAAATGGGAGCGCACGCGCTCGTGTCTGGGCCGCAACCTGGAAGAGGAGCTGCCCAGGGCACATGTGTGCACCCGAGAATGAACTTTGGCAAGCTAATGTTCCGGGTTTCTGGTGCACATGCGCGCGTGACGATCAGTTAGCTGGCACTCATGCTCACGCAGGAAAACAGAAGACCAGCTCTTCTTCCAGTTTCCAGCACTGCTGCACACAAAATGGCCAGCTGATCGTCGTGCGCCAGAAACCCAGAAGAGGAACGGGTGATGCCGTGGGTGCCAGGCAACATGGCTCCGTGTACCACTTCGGGCACGCATGCCATAGGTTCGCCATCATGGTTCTATTCTATTATTATTTTCTATTCTATTAATTCTAAGAATTCTAATTCTTTCTCACTCTAAAAAACTCTATCCAATTACAGGGATGGAATGAGAAGAGCCAGTCCCCTAATGCCAACTTCCTCGCCTTTCTCTTCTCTGCTTCAGTGGATCCCAGCTGGGAAGGAGGTGGATCCTAAGGCCTCCGAGATTTCCTACCTCCAGAAAGCATGAACAGGTTCTCGAAGCCCCTCTCACACATCGTGCTGGCTGCTTGGCTGGCCACCCGCTCGTCATCGTCATAAAGGATGATAATCTTCCCGTGAGCATTTTTCTAGGGGGTGGAGGGGGTTAAGGATCCAAAGCTCTGTAGGGGTTGTGGCCCGTCAGCGGACTGTGCAGCTAGTAGCTGACTCTGACAGCGAGGAGGCTGGTGTGGTGCTGCGCCAGCAGCCTGTGCAGCTGGCACTCGAGTCAAACAATGAGGAGGCTGGAGAAGATGTGGTGCCAGAGGCGGGGATTCATCCAGGGCCTTCAGAACCTCCAGAAGCTCCCATAAGTGAAGAGGAAGAAGAGGAGGAGCCTCTTTTCAATGCACAGGCGTGCAGAGCTGCCAAAAGGCAAGAGTGGCTCCTCAGGAGGAGGTCTCCTCGAGAGTAAGGCTTGGGGCTAATTGGCCACTCCCCTAGCCTATTTAAGGAAGGATGACGACTAATGCAATTTGCAGGAAACAACTTCGTTCACATTCCTTCGCATCTTGATTCCAGAAACGTTTGATTCGGCTCTTGTTTCTCTTTGTCAGTTTTCCTGCAAATTGCTTCTGGGCATTCTGCCAACCACAATAAGATGATGGTTCTCTGAAATACCGTGCCTCAGAACTGAGTTATTATTCTTTGGATTCTTGTCGGCCGTTAATGAAGCTAAATTAACAGCCCTTGTTCAGAAAAGACTGATTTAAACTGTACTTGTGTTTGAACAACTACTAAGAAAGCTCATTAGTAGTCTTTAATTAGTAAATTAAGGTTTGTATGGATTTTGTGTGTGCTACGTTCTTTGGGGTCCATAGCTGGGGCAGAACAGTGGGGAGAAGAGAGAGATGGAGAAGCAGCCTTCCCCCAGTCTTCCTCCGTCTGTTTCTGAGGGGTTCTTGGCGCACTCTGAGCTTGGTTGTTTTCTTGCAGACGTTTCATGACCCAGCTAGGGAACATCATCACTTCATAAAGGATACGTATTCCAAAATGCTGTTGGTGTAGGGATTCATCGTTCGGGAGAGAGTAGCGATGGGATAGGAGTGAGCTGAAAGGAAAGACAAATAGGCTAGAAAAAGGCACAAAGGAACCTGGGTCAAATAATAGAGGACAAGTCCACAGCAATAGGTTCTTATACGGAAATGGAGGCCGAGCTTCTACAGCAGGGCTCTCCAAACTTGGCAACTTTAAGACTTGTGGATTTCAAACTCCCAGAATTCTTCAGCCAGCTGGGAGTTCTAACAAGGGGCTGAGCAGCCTGTTCAGTCGGAATTGCAGTGTCCCGTTGCAGGGAGGGCTGCCCCTTCTGTCCTCCCACGAAGTGCCCCCGCGGGGACACAGTGAGCAGTTCCTACGCCTTTTGTTCTGACACAGCCTTCGTAAGTAGTGATAAGCGAGTAAAACAAACCCCTTTTTATAACAAGGCAGTAACAGTCTTTTATTCACGTGGATAAACAAAAAATCTAACGTAATTAGTCCCAAGAAAAACTGGTTCTCGCCAAGGAATCCAAATTGTTTGGTGTATACTAGAAAATGAATGGTTTTCTCTGACAATTGGCCCTTCCCAAATCCCTGCTATTTATTTCCCACCCAGGGAGGGGCTGGCTAGCGTCTACTTTTGCTTTTCCCTGAGAGCCGGCTTATTGCTTTCCTTTGCTCTCTTCTCCTCTCCCGTGCATCTGGGATGGGCCCCATCTGTTCCTCTCGCTCAACTCAGCTCAGGCCCCCAAGACAGCAGCCTCTCCATCTGGTGGAGGACGGAACGCCGGCTCTGCCTCTGCCGCTGATTCTGCATCCTCATCAGAGCCTTCCAACGGCTCCAAAGGCGGCCCAGGCCCTCCCTCAACCTCCTCCTCGTCTGACTCTGCTAGCCCTGCTGGCAGCCAACGGGCCACAACACCTCTGTCTCACCTCCCACAAGGTGGCACTGGTCGTAGGCATCTCGCTCTCGCACATCCAGCAGCAGGTAAGGGCAGTCGGGATAAGGTCCGTTGTTGGGAACCGTCCCCTCCGTCTCCTTGGGGTCGCCTTTGCCCAGGTCCAGCTCACCTACCCCACTGATGACGCTGGGAGAAAGAAGAAACATTATGAACCCTGGAATAAGGTTTCCTTGCTGGGTCTAAACTGCTGGCTTCTGCAGCTATCAGTTTCGGAGAGAAAGTCTCTCAGGTGGTCAGCAGAGAGGAGAAAGACACCCCCCACCCCCAAATCATAGGTGTTGGAGATTCTCACACCCCAAGGGCTGAGAATTTGGGCCTGTAGAGATTCTACAACCATCCAGGTCATGGTTGTCCCAAAGGTGCTTTTTCAGATGGCAACTGGACTTTCTGTTTTTTTTTTCCTTTTGAAGACGTTTTTGCTAGGTAACATCGCCAGTGCTAGAAGGGAGCGGGGTTTGCGGAGAGGAGGAGGAGGAGGACAAAACTCATTTAACAACTGTCTTGCTTAGCAACAGAAATGTTGGGTCCAATTGTGGCCATAAATTGAGGACTACCTTGTACTGTCAATCTCTCTCTTCTAACTGGGTTTTGCCTAAGAACTGAGCCATCAAGGAAATACACATGCGGAGAGGAGATGAGAGAGGGAAGGGGAGAGAGGGAGGGGAGGGGAGGGGAGAGAGACCTCTGCATATCGGATACCTCTGTAAGGTGGAGCGATAGGACTCTCCAGCTCCGGTGTTGTTGATGAACAAGATGGGACTGGCCGGTTTCTCCTCAGGGCTGCCTTTGCCGTTGGTCTCTGCTATCTCGAGACTGGTCTCTGCAGGAGCCGCGTCGCCTTCTGAAAAGGGGGCAAGTGAAAGTGGGGTACGTAACTCTCAGGCTCACATCGAGAGGCTGGAAGCACCCCCAAGGCCCATCTCACTTTCCTCCTCCCAGGAGGATTCTGTGGAGGGCTTGCAAGCAGGAGTCGGTGGCCCTCTCTTTCCCCACCACTGTCTCCTTGCCATAGGAATCCCTGGATCCAAAGATGAATATGGAGTCTTCAAGACTAATGCCCTTGAAATGCATCCGGGTTTTTAATATATTTATTGGTATCCCACCTTTATTATTATTATTATTTTTTACAAAACTCAAGAACATATCCATCACAGCTTCCTCTTCCTATTTTCCCCACAACAACAAAACAACCATGAGAGGTGGATTGTCACCTACTCATTTTTTATGCCAAAATCAGGATTAGAACTCACAGCCTCCTGGTGATTGGCCCAAAATCACCCAGCCAGCTTTTGAGACAGGATTAGAACTCATAGGTTCCTGTTCATTGGGCAAGAGTCATCTAGCTGGCTTTCATATCTGCAGGACTAGAACTCAGTCTTCTGGGGGAGACTTTGTGGTCCAAAGTAACCCAGCTAGTAACTTTGGCACCTAAGGCGGGATTAGAACTCATTGTCTCCTGGTGACTGGTCCAAAGTCACCCAACTAGCATTTGTGCCTAAGGCAGGACTAGAATTCACAGCCTCCTGGTTTTTAGCCTGATGGCTTAAACCATTATACCAATTGGCTGCCCCCATTCAGATATTATATCAATTGTTACATAGGCATCTGATAAGAGGCAGAGCAGAGGTTTTGCATACAGAGAATCCCATTTAAAAATCCCCCCAAATTCCATAGAGAGACTCAGATGTGTCTCTGGCCTCAGGATGCAAAGCAACCATTTTGTGTATCTAATCAATGTATGTAGCTGTTGTTTGACATGCAACCCAGAATGGGATAGAGGTGAAACACAGAACAGTACCAAAATAAAGTAGCACAATATAGATGAATAACTGTTAAATGTTTGCGTGCTTTATCTTGCTGTAAGCCGTTTGGAGTTGCTTTGAACCATGAGACGGGCAGCAAATTAGATAGATAGATAGATAGATAGATAGACAGATAGACAGACAGATAGGGACAGACAGAGAAAGAAAAAAAGAAAGAAAGAAAGAAAGAAAGAAAGAAAGAAAGAAAGAAAGAAAGAAAGAAAGAAAGAAAGAAAGAGAAAAAGAAAAGAAAAAGACAGAAAGCTTCTAGTCAACCCCCTCCCATTATAGGAATTTAAAATAACATGAATTTAATTTGTAAACTGCCTTGTGACGAGATGGGCAGCAAACAAATTTAATAAATAAATAAATACCATCTAGTTTTTGGCCTTCTTCAGGTGGCCCTTTCAAGGTTTCATCCGACAGAGTGGCAACCTGAATCACCTGCAAGAGAAAGAAAGGGCAGAATCAGCCTAGCTCTAGTTACACAGGGGTGTCAAACTGACGACCCATGGGCCAGATGAGTCGTGCGCGGACCACGCCCACCCCAGCTCTGAGGGAAAAAAAATGTCGCGAAACGTCATGTGACGGCAACATGGCACCGTGAGTTTGACACCTGTGGCCTAATACAATGTTTCTCAGTCGTGAGAACTTTTAAGGTGTGTGGACCCCAAGTCCCAGAATTCCCCAACTAACGACATTAAGAGTGCTTGTCTCTTTAGCAATAGCAATAGACTTACTGAACCTTCTGCTGCTTAATCAAATGTTTCTCAAGTGAGGGTATTTTTAAGGTGTCTGGACTTCAACTCCCAGAATTCTGGATTGCGGGAGTGGGGTGGGGATGCTGGCTGGGGAATTCTGGGAGTTGAAGTCCAGACAATGTAAGGCTGCCAGGGTTGAGAAACGCTGCTGTAGAAGTTGCAGGCGGACAGAGCCCACTCCCCACCCGGTTTCTGAACAGACCCCACTAAGCCCCCCTGAGATGGCCAGAGCTGGAAGGGAGGGGAGCATTTAATATTCATGGACAAAACCAGGAGCATACCAGTTGGGCAAATGTAGACACTTTTAGCCTCTTGAAGAGCTCATCTTTCTTGTATCTGTAATCTGCAAAACAAAGAGGAGCATTTGGTTAATCAACTCAGTGGAGGACCCAGCTTTTCATTTCGAAAAACCTGGAATTTCCAGACAGTTCACCCACTGTTTAGGCACAGGTCACCAGGAACAGGAGCTGAGTTCAAAACACCCCAGGTTTATTACATGCTACCTGTACACAAGAATCTGATTTGCTGATGGTCAAGCCAGATTGGTGCTAGAAAAGGGTCAAGGGAATTCATGAGGGGCTGGACTTGGGTCTCTTATGGGAACGCAGTGACTCCAAACTGATGATGCATTTGACCCTATCCTCTCGGGCTCTGCCTGCTTATCTCCTACAATCAGGGTCTCCAAAGTGGCTACTTTAATAAGACTTCTGGACTTCAACTCCCAGAATTCCCCAACCAGCCATACATGGAATTCTGGGAATTGAAGTCCACAAGTCTTATTAAAACTGCCAGGTTTGGAGACCCCTGTCCCACATCGTGAGCTGCCCAGAGTTGTTTTAACGGGGTGGCCATGTAGATCTTTCAAATAAATCAGCAACTAAAATCCAGTTCACACGCTATATTTTTCTCTGTTTCGCTTTTTGAAATACGTACAATTCACGGAAGTGAACTTCAGCCCAATTTGAGGTCTGCCATGACAAATTCTTTATGTCTGTAACCTCGACTCAGTTCTCCAGTTTAAGAAAACTCTACACCACAGCTGTCATTTGAAAGTGCAGCTGTGTCTTCAGTAGGAGAGCATCTAGTTTTCTTTGTGTATTATTGATTTATTTTATTTATTTCGGTTATATATTGCCTTTATTATTTTTATAAACAAGTCAAGTTGGAAAACTTATCAACAGGGTGACTTTGGGCCCCATCTCACTGTCAGCCCAGCTCCCCTCACAGGGTTATTGTGGTAAAAATAGGAAGAAGGAAGGCAGGAAGCTGGGTTTCAGGGCTAAGGCAGGACTAGAACTCCCTGTCTCCTGGTGATTGGCTTGAAGACACCCAGCCAGCTCTCATTTCTAAGGCAGGACTAGAACTCACCATCTCCTGGTGATTAGCCCAAAGTTACCCAATGGACTTTCACGCCTAAAGCAAGACTAGAACTCACCATCTCCTGGTGCTTGGCCCAAAGTCACCCAGCCAGCCAGCTCTCATTTCTAAGGTGGGACTAGAACTCATCGTCTCCCGGTTTCTAGCATCTGTCTTCACCACTAGACCAAACTGGCTCTCAATTTCATCCATTTGAAGCAACCTTGATAGCATGAGTGTCCAACCTTGACAACTTTAAGTCCCGTGGACTTCAACTCTTGTGTATGGCTGGCTGGGGAATTCTGGGAGTTGAAGTTCACAGTTCCTAAAGTTGCCAGGTTGGACACCTCTGCTTTCAATCTCTTTTAAAGGGTTTCTCCCCATTGCACAATTTAGCATGTGCCAAGCCCTTCCTAGGCTGACAAGCGAAGGCTTGATGAATAGGAATGATAAGAATTCCAGATAATATGAGCAAAGAAAAGAAAAAGAATTACTTGACTTATTACAGAAATGGATTTTGGCACTATTTACAAAAAAATCTTTCATCACCTGACACTAGACTAGCCTGAAAACAAGGATGATTTCCCATCAAAATCAGACCAACAACAATAATTTATTTATTTAGTGTATAGTTTAAATAAAGTGTCAGCAAATATATATATATAAGATATGTGGACAATCAGACCAAGATATCTTACTGCTAAAAGTCCCATAAAAAATGCAGGCAAGCAAGCAAACACAATGATACATTTAGCAATAGCTTCCTGACTAATCACATATAAATCCTGCACCTTTGGCTCCAATATTCTAGCAACAATCATATATGTCTCCCAAATCTGAGACGCCCGCTACAACAGCCATCACCCCAGCAGCCCAAAAATCACAGTGCCTCCCAAGTCCCCAGCGCAGTCTACCTGGAGCTGATTCAGAAGATCCGTTTGTTTTTTCAGACATTTTAAATCCAAGATGCAACGCCGGTTTTTTTTAAAAAAAAAATCCTTTCAGATCGGCGGGAATGCCGGTTTTGCAAAAGAGAAATAACGTCGGCTTGTTCTTTCTTGGTTCCGTATGTCAGAGAGGCAAGTGAGGACGGCACCTGTGGGCACCTCGGTTTTGATTTTCCAGCCTTTTTTACGACTTGACTCAAGTTACAGAAGGAAGACAGAAGCAACCCTGTGTGGGCTTTTCAGATTGCCTCGTACAGTCTCATATATCCCTGAGAAAGCTCAGTTACCTAAAGCCACACACAAGGTGCTCATTCACTCAAAGGGCACACTTTGCCACCTAAGCAGAGTTGAAGCACAATGCAAGGCTAAGAGAAAAGGCACACCAGGAGTGCGGAGTAGAGAGTTCAAAGCAAAAACAAAAAACGGATAGAAACACAGCAAGGATTGTGACAGTGTCACAACAAACCACGGCTAGTGTTTCAGCACTCAAAAGCCCTCCGTTAAAAGGAGGATGTTATGAAACCAGCTCTTTCAGCCGAACGAAGCAGTCAGGATGAACAGCACAGAGGAAGAACACTTAAAAAGAAAAATACACTTAAACGAGGATACCTGAAGTTCTGCCAATATGACACAATAGTTCTAAAATCAAAGCAGGCAGTTTAGAAACCTCTTAAGATGTTTTTTTCAGATTCCATCAGGACCAGCCAACATTGCCGGTGGCAAAAAGACCGTAGGAACGGTGCTCGTAACGCCTAGATAGAAAGTACCCAGCGCCCATCCCTGGTTCATTAAGTCGGTTCCCATGCGCAAAACAGACACACCCAAATTCACGATGCAGGAAATGTTAGCATTGTGGAGGAGGGGGTGAGGGTGAATTTTCTAGTTCTAATTAATGAAGGTGTGGCCAGATTATGATACCAAAGCACAGGAGTTAAATTATTGTGGGAAGATGACGGAAAGTTGTAAGATGGGTCTTCATGGCGCTTGTGGAAGGCTCAGGAGGAAAGTAAATGAATGAGGAGGAAACAGGAGGGGGAAAGAGCCAGTTTGGTGTAGTGGTAAAAGTCCTGGCCTAGAAATCAGGTGATGGTGAGTTCTAGTCCCGCCTTGGGCATGAAAGCTGGCTGAGTGACTCGGGCCAATCATCAGGAGACTGTAAATTCTAGTCCTACCTTATGCATGTAAGACGTTGGATGACTGTGGGCCAATCACTAGGAGACTGGGAGTTCTAGTCTCACCTTAACCATAAAAGCCAGCTGGGTGACTTGGGCCAATCACTCTCTTTCAGTCCAACTCACCTCACATAGTTGTTGTAACGGGGAAAATAGAAGGATGAAAGGGCATTAGGTATGTTCACCTCCTTCAGTTACTTATAAAGTAAGAAAGGTTGGATAAAATTCTAATAAATGAATAAAAGTAAAAATAAAAAGTGTCTTTTTTGTGAATGTTCCACCAGTGCTTCCAAACTCCCAAGCAATTTGTAAATCAGCGGCCATGCTGGCTGGGGCATTCCACACATTTTAAAGTTGCTAAGTTTGAGAAACTCTGGACTAGTCTGTGACCCTGTGATTATAGAGCTGATTTTAGACATTTGAGTTCTTGTTACGGTACTCACTTCTCTTGATCTCTTCTAGTTTTTCAGTGTACTTGGTCATACTGCTACCTGTGGAAGAAAAGACACTCAGTAAGGCACTTAGGAAAGAGATGACAATCTTTACCCAAAACTCAGCTCAGCTATCTGTTTTTATTCCAAATCATTTACGTGTAATTAACAGGATTAGCAGGGCTGGAAAATCAGAAATATCCTCAGAACTGCTGAGTCTGGCTTTGGGTGCTTTGAAATATGTATTTATTTCTCGCATATTCCTCTCCAAAGTCCTCTGAAGACTTTTTTTCCCTTGCCTATTTTTGTCCTCTCAAGAATAGATTATGTTAATAAGGCTAAGAAAAGAAAGCCGGCTTCAGGATTGGGCTTGTAAGCAGGTTATTTATTTTGCCAGGCACACACAGGAACCAATCAATATTTATTCGGTCAATGACCAGCAAAAATTATGATATTACCTAGTTGGATCATGAAATGTCTGCAAGAAAACAAACAAACTCAGAGAGCACCAAGGACGCCACAGTTGTCAATGTTGCTGTTGTTGTCTTCCTGCCTCCCCTCCAGCATTGATGTTGTTACCTAGTTGGGTAATTAAATGTAGGAAACCACCACCAGCTCAGAAAGCACCAAGGACTTCACAGTCTTCCTCCTTCTCCACTTTGCACGCTCCACTCTCTTCTAGAACTGATGATGTTACCTAGTTGGGTAATGAAAAGTCTCCAGTAAAGGAGAATATGAGGGGTCCTTGGTGCTCTAAAAGCTTGGCTGTTTTCCTGCAGATGTTTCATTGCCCAAATGAGGTAACATCATCAGAGCAAGCCATTAAGAATATAAAGTGAGAGCAAATCCCACTCCTTACTAGCACTGATGATGTTACCTAGTTGGGTCAAGAAACGCTTGTAAAGAAAAGGTCCAAGCTCATAGAGCACCAAGGACCCCACAGTCAAGGGCAACCCATTCCTGGCAGCCATTGTGGCCCTCATGCTCTGATCTCATAGTGCACACACTCTCTGGGTGAAGTCACAGCTTCTCACACGAAGTTCAGCGCTTGGATTATCAAATGAAAAACTCTTAAGCATTTTGCTGTCCCTTCAAACCTCTCCCCCCACCCCCTCAAAAAACCAGATTTCAACTTACCGGTGTCAAGGCGAGTTTTTACATGCTGGTATTTAGGATTCTGTGGGATCCTTTTGGTCAAGAACTGCTTACCGGGAGGGGGAGAAAGTGAAAAGAAAACCATCAGATAAATTACCCAGGAAGAAGGGAAAAATAGTATGATTGCGATATGCACACAACTTTTGAAAACGAAGACCGCAGAACCACCACACTAAAAGATGCATGATGCTGAAACACTCAAAGTTGATACAGGTAGTCCTTGACTTACAACCATTCTAAGTTACAATGGTGCTGAAAAAAGTGACTTATGACCATGTTCCACACTTACAACCACTGCAAGTGACATAATCAAAATTGGGATGCTTGGCAACTGACTCATAGTTATTTATTTATGATGGTTGCAGTGTCCTGGGGGCCTTTTGCAATCTTCTAACAAGCAAAGATTCACCTTACAACTGTGGGACTAACTTAACAGCTACAGTGGTTCACTTAACAACATTGGCAAGAAAGGTCGTAAAATGGGCAACACTCTCTTGCTTAGCAAATGAAATTTGGGGCTCAATTGTAGTCATATGTCAAGGACTACCTGTGTACACTCTCTCTCTCTCCCTCTCTCCTCCTCGCTCTCTCCTGTGTGTGTTTGTGTGTATACACACACACACCCCTCAGTTGCATCCTAATATTTTCCTCTTGGGGAAGCAGTAGCTGCTGTTCCTCCCCAACATCTACAATTCCAGCATGTTGAGGAAAAAAAAGAAAAGAAAGCCTATTATGTTTTCACACATTACACTAAGCCATAATCCAATCTGTTTGGTTTCATTTGCCAGGTTTTTTTTTTTTTTTTTTTTGATTGGCAATTTATTTCTTTTTTCAGTGGATTAATTTTATTCACGGGGGAATCCAAATGTATAATGTTGCCTCACAGTGCTCAACTATTTTCTAAACGGGGGAAGCCAGATTCACTTAACTGTGTGATTCACTTAATAGCGGCAGTGATTCACTTAACAACCGCAGCAAAAAAAGGAAGTTAATAAAATTGTCATGACTCATTTAAAAATCACCTCACTTACCAATGGAAATTTTGCTCCCAACTGTGGCCATAAGCTGAGGACTACCTGTATCTAATTGCTCTGGACTTCCTATGTCAATGAAGACTACATCATCCAGGACAAAGATATCTAAAAGAGATGAAATCATGGCAACTAGACCAAAGGTTGTTAATCTGAGACATTTTGTTACTCATCCATGTAATTTCATCAGTCAAAATAAAAAATTATGTAGTTAGGCAGAGTGTCTCTGACTTTGGTCCAGTTGCCATGATTTAACCTTTTTAAGATACTTTGGGCTTAGTATTGAATAAAACCCTGTTACAAATTGCTTAACAATTCTGATTTCACAATATTTGTGCAAACAAATCAAGCTAAGGGGTTAGATTCAGGGGTAAAATCCACAGGTTCTGGAGAACCGGTAGCAGAAATTTTGAGTAGTTCGGAGAACCGGTGGCCCCAGAGTGGAGTGGGAATGGAGATTTTGCAATATCCTTCCCCTGCCACGCCCACCAAGCCACACCACACCCACCAAGCCACCAGTAGTAAAAAATTTAGAATTCCACCACTGGAGACTACATTGCTAAACTTGGTTAGTTCCAATCCTTTTTTTGTGTGTGTAGCTTATATGTTGTATAAAGCTGCATATTTGGTTAAATTTTGGCTCAGTATATTGCATCAACTAAAAAACTGGCTAATTGAGTTAATCTAGTGTGTTTCTTGATGCCAATCAGCATGCATAAAAGGCATTCCCAGAAAGAGGAAAACTGTAATTTCAGGGCCTCTCACAGGGAGATACCTGGCCTCATGCCACCTATACTAACTTGGTACTACCCTGCCAAATGTATTACTACAGCCGTGGGAACTAAATTTCAACATATCTCAAGCAAACCAGGTTAGTCTACTTTCCGCTTAAGAATTTCAATTTCAGGAATGTCTACCACCATCCAATTTCTGGAGGACAGAATTCACAGATGAATTAAATAATTAATAAAAAGAGTCGTGAAGGTGCTTTCTTTTTTTCTTCAAAAGGCAACTGGACTTGCTGGTTTTTCTTTGAAGACATTTTGCTTCCCATCCAAGAAGCTTCTTCAGCTCTGACTGGATGGTGGGGAAGGAAAGGATTAAAACTTCTTGTAGACAGCTGGTCATTTGCAGCCATTTTAGAGAGCCGTTGAGGCCACTTGGAGGTTCCTTGGTTGGGCTGTTTACTGTTGGCTCTTTGGCAGTTTCTTGATTGTGATATTGTTTACTTGATTGTGGGTCTGATGTTAACCTTGGAGTTAATGTCGCAAAGGTGCTCTTTTTTTTTCCAAGAGGCAACTGGTTTTTCGTTGAAGACATTTCGCTTCTCATCCAAGAAGCTTCTTCAGCTTCTGACAAGCAAAGTCTCGGAGGGGGGGGAGCCAGATTCACTTAACAACCAGGTTACTCACTTATCAACTGCTGTCATTCACTTCACAACTGTGGCAAGAGAGGTCGTAAAATGGTCGCAAAACCCACTCAACAAATATTTTACTTAACAACAGAAATCTGGATGTTCTGCTTCGGAGACCACAAAGCCCCCACCCACTCACGACCGTGGTTTTTTGCGTCTGAAGTTATGTCAGCATGTTAAAGTGACGTATGAGCAGTCCTCGCACTTAATGACCATCGCAGCATCCCGACGGTGATCAAAACTCAGACTCTTGTCGACCGATTCACATTTATGACCATTGCAGCGTCTCAGGGGTGATGTGATCCCCTTTTGCGACTTTCCGACAGGTAAAGTCAGTGGGGTCATTAAGTGAATCTCTCTCCCCCCCCCCACACTGACTTTGCTTGTCTGAAGCAGTTGCCAAGCGTCCAGAATTCAACCCTGCAAAGGTGGGGATGCAGCAACGGTCATAAGTGCGAGGACCAAGGCTCCTAAGTCCCTTTTCACAGTGCCGATGTAACTTCGAACACCCAGGATTTACCTGTATTCCTCCTCCCCCCCCCCCCCCCCGCTCTTCATCCAGGGAGGCTCTTTTGAGTGATTTGGAGCCGGTCCCTCTCAACCCAGCCTACCTCGCAGGGTTGTTGTAATGGCAAAGAAAAGCCAAGGACGCTACTTATGGGCCTGAAGCCCCTAGAAATGGGCTAAATAGAGCCATATTTATATAAAATGCCCAATAATAGTTGTTTTAAATTCCAATCCCGATTTTTTGCGCTAAATTCCCATTTTTCTGGCTGAGTTTATTGCCGCCCCCCCCATTCAGAAGCACTAGAAACGCATAAATATAAGAAAAGGGGCCCAATGTTTGATTGACAGCCCCCTCACCGACTCCCTCAGGATACTGTGGACGCCCCCACAGCGACGAGGCCTGAGGGAGGGGGCTTCTCTAGGGCCTCTTCAGGGCCTTCCCGGTTTGGGGGACCCCCTCAGACCTCCCCCCCCTTAAACCGGGGTCACGTGCCTCCTCCCCCGCCCTCTGGGAAGCCCCCTCACGACCCCCCCCGGCGGGCCCCCCATTTTCACCTCAGGGTCGCCGATGCGCCTCCTCGCCGACATCCTGCCCAACTGTCAGCCTCGCGCACGTCCCGCCCCTCCGCCGGGCCCGCGCGCCCGCGCCAGGCCAATCCGCGCCGGCCCTCAGACCATCCCTCCCTTCCGATTGGCCGATCCCCGCGCCCATCCGCGCTCTCTCCTCCCCCTCCTTCCGAGCGCTGTTGCCAAGTCGGTCGCCGCCCCCACCCCCACGCCCGCGGATTTTAAAAGTCCCGGTTCGGCTTTCTCTTTTCGCGCATGCGCGTTGCGGCCCACGAGGCTCAAGGCGAGCGTCGGCGGTTTCCCCGGGTGACGAGAGACGCCTCCGCGCGCCTGGGTTCGGGTTTTTTTTTTTTTTATAATGTTTTGGGTTCCTTTCCGAGCGGCGCTGAGGCGGGATTGTGACGTAAGAGGGGCTCTGGAGACGCTTCACCGCGGTGTCCTTCCGCTGAGGGGGTCTGCACGGGAGGGGCGGGGCTCGGAGGAGAAGAAGTAGTGCCTTTGTTCCAACACGCGTTTTCCTCCTTTCTGCGCTCACACGTGTTCTGTGGGGTGCAGCTCACCCGCGTGGCTGCATTCAAAACTCGAGAGGACCTTGATGTTTTCCCCTTAAATGGTCTCCACATGTATGGGCTGCTCATTCTGGGATCTGGAATCCCAAACCATCTAGTGTGTTTGTGTGTGTTTTGTGTTTGTGTGTGTATGTGGTTGTGTGAATGCAGCCAAGGTTATTATTATTTTTCCTGATTCCCCATCTCCATCCCGAGCGCTGGACTGGCATTCTCTCATTTTCAACCCTAAATATGAACATTAAATTTCCAAATCACTTCATTTATTTCATTTATAAATCACAAATCTTGCATTCCGGACGACCCTCCCAATGAAGAGCAAGGGTGTACAGCTTCCACGGGTTCTTGTTTTCTCTCGTCTGAAAGGATCCAGCGATTTTAAATGGCAATTATAGGTTTTTGAAGCAATTCAATTCAAACCTTTTATTGTCAATGCACAACATGAAATGCATAACATGAAAATTAAGCTTTAGGGGTGACACAAATTCCTATTTTCAGTGCCCTTGTGACTGAACGGTTACTAAATGATGGGTTTTAACTCGAGGGCTACCTGTTATGCTGGACTTGCATTCAAAGACCCTCATAAACTGATCCTCAAAACTTGCTTTATGCAGTCCGGTAGACTTCAAGCTATTGGAGAAAGGTAAGAAACGCTACAGGCATAAGGTCACTTATCCAGAATCCCTGGAGGAATCTGGAAAGGATAAATTGATGACCGGACAGGACACAAAGTGAGTTGTGCATGTATAATTTTAAGAGCAATTTAATGAGGGGCAACTCTTAATATTAGAATTTATTGAGATAGGGAAAGGAAAGAAGGAAGGAGGAAGAAAGGAGGGAAAGGAAGAAAGAAGAGAAAGAAATGAGAAAAGGGAGGGAGGGAGGGAGGGAGGGAGGAAGGAAGGCGAAAGAAGGAAGGGGGAGAAAGAAGGAAGAGGAAAGGAAGGAAGAAAAGGAGAAAGATGGAGGGAGGGAGGAAAGAAAGAAAAAGAAAGGGAGGGAGAAAGAAAAGGAGGAAGGAGAGGAGAGAAATAAAGGAGAAAGAAAAGGAGAAAGAAAAAGGAAGGAAGAAAAAGGAAGGGAGGAAAGAAGAGGAAGGG
The DNA here is from genome assembly GCA_037215915.1 of Pantherophis vulpinus. NCBI lineage: Eukaryota > Metazoa > Chordata > Lepidosauria > Squamata > Colubridae > Pantherophis > Pantherophis vulpinus. The sequence goes on from JAXLNS010000007.1 coordinate 2,815,384, forward strand.
AGGCGAAAGAAGGAATGGGGAGAAAGAAGGAAGAGGAAAGGAAGGAAGGAGAAAGGGAGGGAGGAAAGAGAAAAAGGGAGGGAGAAAGAAAAGGAAGAAGGAGAGGAGACAAATAAAGGAGAAAGGAAAGAAGGAGAAAAAAAGGAAGGAAGGAAAAGGAAGGAAGGAAAGAAGAAGAAGGAAGGCGAAAGAAGGAGGGGAGAGAGAAAGAAACAAGGAAGAGGAAAGGAAGGAAGGAAGAAAAGAAAGGCGAAAGAAAGATGGCGGGAGGGAGAGAGGAAAGAAAGAAAACAAGAGAGAGAAAGATAGAAAAAGGAAGGAGGGAAGGAGAGAAAGAAAGAAAGAAAGAAGGAAAGGAGAAAAAGGAAGAAAGGAAAAAGAAAAGGAAAGAAAGAAAGGAGAGGGAAAGGAAGAAGCGAAGGAGAGAAAGAAAGAGAGAGGGAGAGAGGAAAGAAAGAGAAAAAGACCCAGCCCCGCCTTCCCCCATGATCCCCCCCCAGCCCTGATTTCCACCCCTCTGCAGCCGCCCGTTCACACGTTTCTCCTGCCCGGCTTGCAAAAAACTCCGCCGCGCCTCCGGTTGCAAAACTCGCACTGCGCAACCCGCGGGAGCCTCCTCGAGGGGCGGGGGCAGGAGAGCCCGGGGACGCGCATGCGCCTTTGCCCCACGCGCCTGCCTTCTTCTTGACTTCTTCCGGACTGTAGCTCAGGTGAGCGAGAGCGCATGTGCGTCCTTCTCCAGGACAGAGGTGAAGGTGGGGGGAGGAAGAATAGACGCCCCCTCCCTGTTTTTTTTACTCTGCAATCTCGGGGTGGGGGGGCGGGTTTGTTTTTTTTTAGGGTGAAGGAAGGAATGTTTTTTGGAGGGGGTGGAAACTTGCAAAGAAATACACACACAAAAAGAATAGGGGGTGTGATGCATTTGCTGGACAAAAGAGGAGGGGGTTTTATTTGCACCCCCCATCTCTAGAAAATGCACTGCTTGGGGTTGAAAGGTTTGGGGGTTCACTAATAAAGAATATTTGTAGCTCAGGGCTGAATTGTGGGGGTCCTTGGCGCTCTCTGAGCTTGGCGGTTTTCTCACAGACGTTTCGTGACCTAACTAGGTAACATCATCAGTGATAGTAGGGAGTGGGGAGGAGGATTAGGAGGAGGAGGAGACTGTGGGGGTCCATGGTGCTCTCTGAGCTTGATGATTTTCTCACAGACGTTTCGTGACCCAACTAGGTAACATTGTCAGTGCTAGAAGGGAGATGGGGTTTGTGGAGAGGAAGGAAGGAAGGAAGGAAGGAAGCGAGGGAGGGAGGGCTGTGGGGGTCCTCGGTGCTCTCTGAGCTTGATGGTTTTCTTGCAGACGTTTCATGACCCAACTAGGTAACATTGTCAGTGCTACAAGGGAAAGGAATTTGCAAAGGAGAAGGGGAGGAAGAGGAGGAGGAGGAGAAGAAAAAGAAGTGGGGAGGAGGAGGCAGAGAAGGTCTGTGGAATTCAATGAAAGCTGGACTTCCTTTGCTTGTGACTACGTAGGGATTCTAGGCTGCTTCCTCTTTTGACGCCGCCTCCAGCCTTCTGCCATTCCTCCTCCTACAACGCGACAGTTGGTTTCTCTTTCATTTTCATTTTATTTTGGGCTTCCCTTCTATCCTTCCAGAATGAAAGAGTGGTGGATCCAAGTCGGTCTGCTGATGCTGCCCCTGCTTGCCGTTTACCTCCACATTCCGCCTCCCAAGCTGTCTCCGGCTCTGCATTCCTGGCGGTCCTCGGGGAGTTTCTTCACCTACAAAACCCACAACATTTTTTTCAGAGGTTGCGTAGATGCTTGTGTCATGAATCCAGTTCCCTCATTTGGTTATTTGATATAGACCTAGTCCTTGGCTTATACGACCACAGTTGAGCCCAACGTTTCCGTTGCTAAGCGAGACACTTAGGGAGTTTTGCCCCATTTTACGACCTTTCTCGCCACAGTTGTTAAGTGATTCGTTGCAGTGGTTAAATTAGTCACTCGTTTGTTAAGTGAATCTGGCTTTCCCCATGGACTTGGCTCGTCTGAAGGTCGCAAAAGGGGAAGATGTGACGCCCCCCCCCGGGACACGGCAACCTTCATGAGTCGGTTGCTAAGCGTCCAAATTTTGATCACGTGACCGTAGGGATGCTGCGGCGGTCATAGGAGCGAAAAAAACGGTCACCAGTCCCTTTTTTCAGGGCTGTTGTAACGTCAGTCACTAAACGAACGGTCGTAAGTCGAGGACTTCCTGTCATTGAATGGAGGTGCCCGTTCGATTCAGAAGGGTTTTTTTTTTTAAAAAAAGACATCCGATCCCAAATTCATTAAAGCAGCCGTGGAATTCTCCGGAAAAGTTTCTGCAGTCGCAAGAGCCGTAAAACTGAGGCAGCTGCTTTAATCGGTTGCAGAGTGGAGCTGCGCTCCTGGCTGTTTCGAAACCCTTTTTTCTGAGCTGAATTAGATTCAAAGCACCAGGAATTTTTTTTATGTGTGTGTGTGTGTGCGTCATATAGAAAGAGGTTGATTCTTGACATGTTGCCATCCAGGGTCATTAAAAGGCTTGGGGGTAAAAGGCAAAACGACATCCTGTAAAGGTAGCAAATCTTATCCCAAAGTTGCTTTTTTTCAAGAGGCCACTGCACTTTCTGGTTTTTCTTTGAAGACCTTTCGCTTCTCACCCAAGAAGCTTCTTACTCAGGTGAGTAAGAACCTCCGAGTAGCCTCAACGACTCTCTAAAAAGGATGCAAATGACCAGCTGTCTGCAAGGAGTATAAATCCTTCCATTCCCCTCCATCCAGTCAGAGCTGAAGAAGCTTCTCGGAGGAGAAGTGAAACCTCTTCAAAGAAAAACCAGAAAGTCCAATTGCTTCTTGAAAAAAAAAACACCTTTGGGACCTGGAGGACTGAGAATCTCTACAGACTTGTAGTAAATCCTAGCTTGTCGAGGCTAGTTTACAGTTTAACATCTGGCAGAGGCAGACGTCGTGGTCCAGTGATATCCGTGGAGGGGGGGGAAACGCACCCAGGGTTCAGCGGATTCTTTTAAACACAAGAGGGCGTGTTGCTTTTTTTGCAAAATGAAGAGCATGATGCTTGCGTGTTTCGGTGTGTGTCGCCAACTCTTTCCCCAATGTTGGACAATTTGTCCTCTTCTGACACATGCAAGAGGCCTCACGCAGAGATGCACCTCTGAAAATTCGGTCTTCGGATGGCGTTCTCTTTTTGCTCGTCTGCAAATACTATTAAATTTTGGAAAACCGAACACCCACACTGTTTATTTCAATTCCCTGTTAAGAATTCACGATTGATTTCACGTTTAAATTGAGAACCTTCTGTTTTATTTTGGTATGCTCTGCTCGAACCCAAGAGTTTCTCTAAGGAATATTTCTCTTTGCCTCTTTAGATTCGCCCGGCGCTGTCGGAAGTTCGGACATCGTGGTCCTTTTGCACGGATTTCCGACCTCGAGTTACGACTGGTACAAGGTGAGGGGGGGGGAGGACAGACATGTTGGATAAGGGCAGGATGGGCTGTAGAGATGCCGTAGGAAGTAATGGCAACCCTCCCTTCCTCCCTCCTTCTCTTTCTCGTCCCGCTGAAGATTTGGGAAGGGCTCACGCAACGATTTCATCGTGTGATCGCGCTGGATTTCGTGGGGTTTGGCTTCAGCGACAAGCCCGTGAGTACATTTCGAAGGACATTTCTTTCTTCCACTTCCATCTTTCCCCAAATATTGTCAGCCGACCAGATAGGAAACGGATCGCGCGAGCTAATTCTGTCTTAACGGCGAGGCTACGTTACTGGAATCTTGCAGTTTTGAAAGTGCAAAACATAGTGTCAAAAGTGGGACACAAAAGCACCAAATGGGAATATCGCGTGCAGTTATAGTCACTGTGTTACAAAAAAGGTGTTGAGATTTTGGAAAAAAAGGGCAGAGAAGAGTAACTAAGATGATTAAAGGCCCGGAGACTAAAACGTATGAAGAATGATTACAGGAATTGGGTTTGGCTAATCTAGAGAAATCAAGCATCTGAATTTTGATCATCTGACTTATGCCTTATGCATGTAAGACGCTGGATGACTGTGGACCAATCACTAGGAGACTGGGAGTTCTAGTCCCGCCTTAGGTATGAATGCTGGCTGGGTGACTTTGGACCAATCGCTAGGAGACTGGGAGTCCTAGTCCCGCCTTAGGTATGAAAGCTGGCTGGGTGTCTTTGGACCAATCACTAGGAGACTGGGAGTTCTAGTCCCGCCCTAGGCATGAAAGCTGGCTGGGTGACTTTGAACCAATCACTAGGAGACTGGGAGTTCTAGTCCCGCCTTAGGTATGAAAGCTGGCTGGGTGTCTTTGGACCAATCACTAGGAGACTGGGAGTTCTAGTCCCGCCTTAGGTATGAAAGCTGGCTGGGTGACTTTGGACCAATCACTAGGAGACTGGGAGTTCTAGTCCCGCCCTAGGCATGAAAGCTGGCTGGGTGACTTTGAACCAATCACTAGGAGACTGGGAGTTCTAGTCCCGCTTTAGGCATGAAAGCTGGCTGGGTGACTTTGGACCAATCACTAGGGGACTGGGAGTTCTAGTCCCGCTTTAGGCATGAAAGCTGGCTGGGTGACTTTGAACCAATCACTAGGAGACTGGGAGTTCTAGTCCCGCCTTAGGTATGAAAGCTGGCTGGGTGACTTTGGACCAATCACTAGGAGACTGGGAGTTCTAGTCCCGCTTTAGGCATGAAAGCTGGCTGGGTGACTTTGAACCAATCACTTGGAGACTGGGAGTTCTAGTCCCGCCTTAGGTATGAAAGCTGGCTGGGTGACTTTGGACCAATCACTAGGAGACTGGGAGTTCTAGTCCCGCTTTAGGCATGAAAGCTGGCTGGGTGTCTTTGGACCAATCACTAGGAGACTGGGAGTTCTAGTCCCGCCTTAGGTATGAAAGCTGGCTGGGTGACTTTGGACCAATCACTAGGAGACTGGGAGTTCTAGTTCCGCCTTAGGTATGAAAGCTGGCTGGGTGTCTTTGGACCAATCACTAGGAGACTGGGAGTTCTAGTCCCGCCTTAGGCATGAAAGCTGGCTGGGTGTCTTTGAACCAATCACTAGGAGACTGGGAGTTCTAGTCCCGCCTTAGGTATGAAAGCTGGCTGGGTGACTTTGGACCAATCACTAGGAGACTGGGAGTTCTAGTCCCGCTTTAGGCATGAAAGCTGGCTGGGTGACTTTGAACCAATCACTAGGAGACTGGGAGTTCTAGTCCCGCCTTAGGTATGAAAGCTGGCTGGGTGCCTTTGGACCAATCACTAGGAGACTGGGAGTTCTAGTCCCGCCTTAGGCATGAAAGCTGGCTGGGTGTCTTTGGACCAATCACTAGGAGACTGGGAGTTCTAGTCCCGCCTTAGCCATGAAAGCTGGCTGGGTGTCTTTGGACCAATCACTAGGAGACTGGGAGTTCTAGTCCCGCCTTAGGCATGAAAGCTGACTGGGTGTCTTTGGACCAATCACTAGGAGACTGGGAGTTCTAGTCCCGCCTTAGGCATGAAAGCTGGCTGGGTGTCTTTGGACCAATCACTAGGAGACTGGGAGTTCTAGTCCCGCCTTAGGCATGAAAGCTGGCTGGGTGTCTTTGAACCAATCACGAGGAGACTGGGAGTTCTAGTCCCGCTTTAGGCATGAAAGCTGGCTGGGTGCCTTTGGATTAATCACTAGGAGACTGGGAGTTCTAGTCCCGCTTTAGGCATGAAAGCTGGCTGGGTGCCTTTGGATTAATCACTAGGAGACTGGGAGTTCTAGTCCCGCTTTAGGCATGAAAGCTGGCTGGGTGACTTTGGACCAATCACTAGGAGACTGGGAGTTCTAGTCCCGCCTTAGGCATGAAAGCTGACTGGGTGTCTTTGAACCAATCACTAGGAGACTGGGAGTTCTAATCCCGCTTTAGGCATGAAAGCTGGCTGGGTGACTTTGAACCAATCACTAGGAGACTGGGAGTTCTAGTCCCGCCTTAGGCATGAAAGCTGGCTGGGTGACTTTGAACCAATCACTAGGAGACTGGGAGTTCTAGTCCCGCTTTAGGCATGAAAGCTGGCTGGGTGACTTTGGACCAATCACTACGAGACTGGGAGTTCTAGTCCCGCCTTAGGCATGAAAGCTGACTGGGTGTCTTTGAACCAATCACTAGGAGACTGGGAGTTCTAGTCCCGCTTTAGGCATGAAAGCTGGCTGGGTGACTTTGAACCAATCACTAGGAGACTGGGAGTTCTAGTCCCGCCTTAGGCATGAAAGCTGGTTGGGTGACTTTGAACCAATCACTAGGAGACTGGGAGTTCTAGTCCCACTTTAGGTATGAAAGCTGGCTGGGTGACTTTGGACCAATCACTAGGAGACTGGGAGTTCTAGTCCCGCTTTAGGCATGAAAGCTGGCTGGGTGACTTTGGACCAATCACTAGGAGACTGGGAGTTCTAGTCCCGCCTTAGGCATGAAAGCTGACTGGGTGTCTTTGAACCAATCACTAGGAGACTGGGAGTTCTAGTCCCGCTTTAGGCATGAAAGCTGGCTGGGTGACTTTGAACCAATCACTAGGAGACTGGGAGTTCTAGTCCCGCCTTAGGCATGAAAGCTGGCTGGGTGACTTTGAACCAATCACTAGGAGACTGGGAGTTCTAGTCCCGCCTTAGGCATGAAAGCTGGCTGGGTGACTTTGAACCAATCACTAGGAGACTGGGAGTTCTAGTCCCGCTTTAGGCATGAAAGCTGGCTGGGTGACTTTGAACCAATCACTAGGAGACTGGGAGTTCTAGTCCCGCTTTAGGCATGAAAGCTGGCTGGGTGACTTTGAACCAATCACTAGGAGACTGGGAGTTCTAGTCCCGCCTTAGGCATGAAAGCTGGCTGGGTGACTTTGAACCAATCACTAGGAGACTGGGAGTTCTAGTCCCGCCTTAGGCATGAAAGCTGGCTGGGTGACTTTGAACCAATCACTAGGAGACTGGGAGTTCTAGTCCCGCCTTAGGCATGAAAGCTGGCTGGGTGACTTTGAACCAATCACTAGGAGACTGGGAGTTCTAGTCCCGCTTTAGGCATGAAAGCTGGCTGGGTGACTTTGGACCAATCACTAGGAGACTGGGAGTTCTAGTCCCGCTTTAGGCATGAAAGCTGGCTGGGTGACTTTGGACCAATCACTAGGAGACTGGGAGTTCTAGTCCCGCCTTAGGCATGAAAGCTGACTGGGTGTCTTTGAACCAATCACTAGGAGACTGGGAGTTCTAGTCCCGCTTTAGGCATGAAAGCTGGCTGGGTGACTTTGAACCAATCACTAGGAGACTGGGAGTTCTAGTCCCGCCTTAGGCATGAAAGCTGGCTGGGTGACTTTGAACCAATCACTAGGAGACTGGGAGTTCTAGTCCCGCCTTAGGCATGAAAGCTGGCTGGGTGCCTTTGAACCAATCACTAGGAGACTGGGAGTTCTAGTCCCGCCTTAGGCATGAAAGCTGGCTGGGTGACTTTGAACCAATCACTAGGAGACTGGGAGTTCTAGTCCCGCCTTAGGCATGAAAGCTGGCTGGGTGCCTTTGGACCAATCACTAGGAGACTGGGAGTTCTAGTCCCGCCTTAGGCATGAAAGCTGGCTGGGTGACTTTGAACCAATCACTAGGAGACTGGGAGTTCTAGTCCCGCCTTAGGCATGAAAGCTGGCTGGGTGACTTTGGACCAATCACTAGGAGACTGGGAGTTCTAGTCCCGCCTTAGGTATGAAAGTTGGCTGGGTGAATTTGGACCAATCACCAGGAGACTGGGAGTTCTAGTCCCGCTTTAGGCATGAAAGTTGGCTGGGTGCCTTTGGACCAATCACTAGGAGACTGGGAGTTCTAGTCCTGCCGTAGGCATGAAAGCTGGCTGGGTGTCTTTGGGGAGGTCAAAAGATTCAAGATGGCAGCATGATGACACGATAGAAGCCGCCGGCCTTTACTCACGAACTGGGGTCTCACCTCAGTGAGGTGATTGCAGCTTCCATCTTGATTGGGGCTGTCTCGGCTCCACCTGCGGTCGGCTTGGTTGTTTTAACCTGAAAGGTTAGGGTTCAGAGGTTGGTCCCTGAAGTAACAGGGCTTGATTCGAACTCGGTGTTCACCTCTCTCTCTCTCTCTCTCTCTCTCTCTCTCTGCATTGCAAACAGCGGCCTCACGCCTACTCCATCTTCGAACAAGCCAGCATTGTGGAAACCCTGTTACGCCACCTGGGCCTTCTGAATCAACGGATCAACCTCCTTTCGCACGACTACGGAGACACCGTCGCCCAAGAGCTGCTCTACAGGTGTTGTGGGAACTCTCGCAAGGACGACGGGAAGTCCTCGCTCTACGAGCACCATTGGGAGCGGGATGTCCGTTGCTCAGCGAGGCGGTCGTTAAGCAAGCCGTGGCCGATTTGACAACTGTTCTTCGCCACGGTTATTAAGTCGTGGTTCTTCAGTGAATCGTACGGTTGTTAAACGAGTCTGCCTTCCCCCCACCAGTCAGAAGCTGGATGGGAAGGTCACAAATAATTTATCATGTGTCCTAGGATGTCATAAATATGAGTCGGTTGGTAGGCGTCCGAATTTTGATCACATTTTGATCACAGGGATGTCTTTAAGTGTGAAAACCGGTTGTAGTTTCAAACGGTCACTAAGTGAATTGTTGTAAGTCAAGGACTGCCTTTAAACTGTCAGGTACCTTCCTGAGATTGTGCAGACTGGTGGTTGGGGTTCCTTTTGGAGCCTGTGCAGAAGCTCGAGTTCGGGTTGGGCTTTAGTCTTGCAAGCCCAGTCACAATACAGGCAGTCCTTGTATACCGACGGCTCCGTTTAGTGACATAGGATGGTGAAGAAAACTGCCAATCCTCGCATTTATGACCTCCACAGGTCCGTCAACGCAAGGAGGAAGGTCACCGCAGTTGGGAGTTCGCTGAGCTACTGCTTTGTTTAATGACCGAATCGCTGGTCTCAATCGCGGTCACTAAATGAGGACTCCCTCTATTAATTTGTATTTCAACGTTCGGGCAAGAGACCAGCCTTATCCTCAGTTAAGATACATACACCTGGAATCCAGGTAGCCTTGAGAGTTGATGTTTCTTATTGCTGTTAAAAAAAAAGCAGAAGTGTTGTGACCCAAACGCAACAAACCCTCTGAAGTGAACTCAAATATTCCTTTATTAGGAGAGCCGACAGCCCCGGCAAAAAAGTTTCTCTTTCTCCTCAGGCTAACAAGTCCGTCCGGCAGGAATTGAATTGTTGTCTCCCGCATCTATTCATCTCCGCCCCCTGCCTTTTATCCGCAGAGCTAGGGTGGGACTTCCCTAGCAGCGGTGGCTCTTCCTGTTCTGTCCCCGTCTCACACACGCACCACCACAGACAGGCAACAGTTAAAGAACTCAGCCGACAACAGTGTATCTTGTATCAGAATTGGCAGCAACCCAGTGTATTCTTTAGTCACGAGCGGGGAGTTTCTCCCTTCGTCCGGGAACAAAGCCAATACACAATAATCAACAAAATCCAGTAAATACAAAGAAGGTCGTCCGATATCCATTTTTTGCTTGTCACAGAGCTGAACCGGCCACCACACCCTCTTTTATACCCTGTGGGGTGTGGTCCAGTGACTCAGCCTAATCCCTGGCACGCCTCTTCTTCTGCTGCGCGCACTTATCTCTGCGACGCTGCCGAGGATCCAGCCAAGACTCATCTCTCTCATTACTGTCCACCTGTGGCTGCGTGGACGTGCTTGGCCCCGGGCCTATCTCTTGCCCTTCGGCGGACACTGAAGGCATTGCCAGAGAGGAGGGTCCTGGAGAGGGAGGCCTTGCCAACTCCTCTCCTTCACTCTCGGAGTCCTCTCCTGCCGATAACACAGGCTCAGGTAACGGAACCACAACACTTCCGTCCCGAGGACCGGCCCATGGATTTCCAGTGCTCTCCTCTCCTCTGCCTTCTGCGCATCAGTCACTAGACCCAGCTGTTCCTCCTCTTCCTCATCAGCCACCTCCAGACCTGGGGGCTGTTGACTCTCCACCTGAGAGCTGACGGACGGCCCAGGCTCCGCCTCTGTCTCTCTCTCTCATAGCTCCATTCCCTCTTCCCCCTCGGAGCTCTAAGGTTGCCTTGATGCTGACCCTGACTCCCCCACCTCCTCCTCCTCCTCTGATTCAGTTGCTGAAGGTGCCGGCGGCCGACAGACCACAACAAGAATGTTCTCAGAACTTCCCCAAAATCATCCTTTGATGAATTGTTATATTTATATTGTATTTATACTATATTTAACTCTTATTTAACACTGTTTTCTCTACTTTTCAGGTATGAGCAGAATAGAACGGGATGCGTCCTCATCAACAGCCTGTGTCTGTCAAACGGAGGTAAGCGATGGATGGGAAAAATCTCCCGCAAATTCCCGTTGAAAAATTACTCGGACCATAAGAGTCTTGCGGGGGGGGGGGGGTAAACGGGTGGGAGGACAGTTGGATCCATCATAGGGGACGTCAGTCAAGTTAGAGGGCAATATGCCATCAGTATCCAAGTCCCCACTCTCTTTTATAGGTACAGGGGTCCTCAACTTAGGACCGTTCGCTTAGTGTCCATTCAAAGTTTACAACGGCACTGAAAAAAGTGACTTAGGGCCGTTTTTCACACTTACGACCGTTGTAGCATCCCCGCGGTTACATGACTTACATTCAGATTCTTGAAAACACTCATTTTTTGACCGCTGCAGTGTCCCAGGGTCATTCACTTAACAACCGTGTGACTAATTTAACAGCTGCAGTCACTTACTTAAAGTCGTAACATGGGGCAAAACTCACTTAATTTATCAAGTCGAGGATCAGGAAATCCTTGACTTACGACCACAATTGAATCCAGAATTGATTTCCTGGACTCCTGCCTTGAGGAGGGGGCTGGACTAGAAGACCTCCAGATTGCCTTCCAGCCCTAGGATTCTATGATTCTTTCCATATTCTTGCTGGAAAGAATACGATGAAATCATACGATGAAAACAATTAAGGAAGAGAAGGATTAGAGGGGGGGGGGGGACATGATAGCTGTCTTCCGATACTTGAGGGGCTGTCACAGAAGATGAGGTTGCACCCAGGGACAGGACAAGAAGCAATTAGTGGATCTCCAAAGGAGATCCAATCTGGGAATCTGTTGTGGTCCACCAGCAGCCTGCGGAGCTGGCAGCAGATTCGGAGAGTGAGGAGGCTGGGGAGGAACATGGGCCAGTCCTGGAGTCTGGGGAAGGCCCGGAGTGTCAGCGTCCCAGCACTGACATATATAAAGAGAGGAGAAGCTTGAACTTTTGTCTACTTAATTCCTTTGAAGATTCTGTCTCCTCGGAGATGGGAGGGGGGAGACATTCCTGTGATCTGACGAAGAAGGGATGAGGAAAGTGGCTTGGAAGATAGCCAATGAGACGCAGAGAATTGGGGATCGGAAAGGGAGGGATTGGGGGGTAAAGGTCAGTACTGTCTGTGAAAGAGCCAGGATCAGATTGCTATGCTCAATAAAGAGAAAATTTCCTCAAAGATCGGCAGTTTGGAAATTCATTTATTTTGAGATAGCATCGAAACCTGACACGGAGGAGGGCTCTGCATCAGAGGCAGAGATGGGGCCAGGGCCATCTGGGAGCGATGCGCGGACTCCGGAACCCCCAGAGTCGGACAACAGAGAGGCAGAGGAACAGGAGGAGCCTGTTCCTAGTGCACACGTGCGCAGAGCTGTCAGAAGGCAAGAGCAGCTAAAGCAAAAGGGACGACTCGGGAGTAAGGCCAAGAGATGATTGGCCCCTCCCATAAGGCTTAAAAGAGCAGCAAAGGCTCTTGGGCTCTTTGTAGGAAAGCAACGTTGCTAAATCTGTTTCCAGTCGGTGTCTCTTGTTTCTGAACCTTGTGGGGCTTTGCCAAGAAAGGCCTTTGGCAGGGTGCCAAAGAAGATAAAGGTTTGTGAGAAGCCTGAAGGACTTCTTCTGAAGGACTTGTTTTGGAATTAATTTGGACTAATGAAGTAATTCACAGCTGTTACTATAAAATAGGTTTGTTTGGGACTAATTGCGTCTTGTAATGACTAAGTGAGCTTAGGTCACAACAGAATGAGGAGGAATTTCCTGACAGTGAAAACAGTTGATCAGTGGAACAGTTTGCCTCCTGTTGTTGTGGGTGCTTTTTAAGAAAAGATCGGACAGCTATTTGTCCGGCATGGTATAAGGTCTACTACTCAGTGTCGGGGGTTGGACTACATGACCTCTAAGGTCCCTTCCGTCCCTATGATTCTTATGCAATTTAAAACTTTAGGCGATGCCTTTTGATCGCAGACCTGTTTGGGCCCCATCTCCTGTCACACTTGATCATAGCATAATCCCCACTCCCCCCGGATAAAAGATTTGTTTTCGTGGCTTGGAAAAGTTTTGGAACAAATCAAATGATTTCCATTCCTCTCTTAAATTTGCAGGCATCTTTCCAGAAGTTCATTATCCCAGATTCATCCAGAAGGTAATTTGTGCTCTTTAACAGAAAAATCGCCAAGTTTAGTTGAAGGTTTCTTTTCTGAAGAATTCCTTTTTTTGGATCAGCCAGTAATCTAGCGAATAAATACTCTCTGTCTGTGTTATGTCTGCTTAAACTCTAGCTGCAAAATTTCTTTTCTTGCAACAGACAGCTTTTATTATGATGATTATTTTTGGAAAAAAAGCAGATTAAGCAGGGTGGATTTGATTTAAATCGAGTTGATTTAAATCACAATTTAAATCATGATTTAAATCACTAGTAAAAAGGCTTGATTTAAACCAACTCGATTTAAATCGTAATTTTTAAAGAGCCACTGTCATCTCTGCTCCTCCTTCGACCCGCCGTTGACTCACCGATAGTCCCAGTGTTGCAGAATATACAGCCTCATGCTACATCACTAAGTTCCATTTCATGCTGAATAAACTGAATTATTTATGCATCTTAAATAGAAAACTATCTTACGATAGATTTTTGCCCCAAAAGTTTTTTATTAAAATAAATTCGATAAAAATAAAAAAAAATCCGTTTTAAATCAAAAAAATCTGATTTTTTGATTTTTTTAAAAAAAATCATTGATTTTCATCCACCCTGAGATTAAGTAAAAACACCTAGAACATAGATAAATACTCGGTGTAGGAAGAAAGAAATAAAAGTTGCAATAGGAATTGGCGAGCTGATTTTTACTTCCTGAATATTCTCTTTTCACACAAAGAGTGAATCTTAAATATTAAACCAGTTACATTTATTGATATGTGACCCAGGCGGTCCTCGACTTACGACCCACAAACGAGCCCCGGTTGAGACCTTCTGACAAGCCGGAGGGAAGCCAGATTCGTTTAACGGCCACACCATTCCCTTAAGAGGGGCAGGGATTCGTTTAACGGCTGCGGCAAGAAAGGGTCGTCGAACGGGGCAAACTTCAGAACTCTCTCATTTAGCAGCAGAAACGGAGAGCTCCATTGTGGTCGTATGTCGAGGAGTACCCGCCTATCCTTTTATTCTGAACTGAACCGGTAACTCCGTTTCTTAATGATCTTTCTCTGCTTTGATGTTTGGAAGTCCTGAACCGCAAAATGACACGGCAAAAATGAGGCCAGTTTAGTAACCTGGAGCCAGATGCAATAGGGATTTTTAATTTTGGAAAGCCATTTTTTTTTTCCTGCTTAGCAGCTTCCCTTTTGCTGCTGCGAAGAACCTTCCTTCCTTCTCCCCTTCTTCCTCCTCTTCCTCCTCCCCATGGAAACCGTTTGAAGGGTCCTCCTCCTGTTTTTTCAGGTTCTCAAAGATGGCGGACTGCTATCGGCCATTCTTACTCGCCTAACGAACTATTTCATCTTCACCAAAAGGTGAGTTTGCATTTTAAAGCGTTAAAAAAAAAGATTTTGGCTCTTTGAGAACAGAGTGTCTCAAATTTGGCCACTTGAAGAGAGGCGGACTTCAAATCCCTGAATTCCTGAGCCAGCTGGGGAATTCTGGGAGTTGAAGTCCACCCATCTTAAAGCCTGCTGGCTGGGGAATTCTGGGAGCAAAAGTCCGCCCATCTTAAAGCAAGCTAGACGATGAATTCTGGGAGTTGAAGTCCATCCATCTTAAAGGAAACTGGCTGGGGAATTCTGGGAGTTTAAAGTCCATCCATTTTAAAGCATGCCAGCTGGGGAATTCTGGGAGTTTAAAGTCCATCCATCTTAAAGCAGGCCAGCTGGGGAATTCTGGGAGTTGAAGTTCACCCATCTTAAAACATGCTGGCTGGGGAATTCTGGGAGTTTAAAGTCCATCCATCTTAAAGCATGCCGGCTGGGGAATTCTGGGAGTTTAAAGTTCACCCATCTTAAAGCATGCCGGCTGGGGAATTCTGGGAGTTTAAAGTTCACCTAATTTAAAGCATGCCGGCTGGGGAATTCTGGGAGTTTAAAGTTCACCCATCTTAAAGCATGCCAGCTGGGGAATTCTGGGACTTGAAGTCCGCCCATCTTAAAGCATTTTGGATGGAGAATTCTGGGAGTTGAAGTCCACATGTCTGTCTTCAAGTGTCTTAAGTTTGAGAAACTCTTCTAAAATAAGGCTGCTCAAATAATCTTCCTAAATAATCTTCAAAAAATCGGATTATATTTAAGCCGAAAGAAAGCCCATTTGGATTGGAGAACTGCTCGTCCAGAGTATTTGGGGGGGTTGGGGGGGTTGGACTGTGTGAATTCTTCACGTTGATTCATCTCATCTTGAATCCCCCCCACCCCCAGCCTGGCTGAAGTCTTCGGCCCGCACACCCAGCCTTCAGAAGCCGAATTGTGGGACATGTGGACAACCCTGCGAACAAACGACGGAAACCTTGTGGTGGACAGGTAGGACGTTAAATCTCCAACTGCAGTGTAGGTTTAGTCCTTGATTTACGACCGTCATTGAGCCTGCCAATTATGGTCGTAGGACGTGATGGCTGTAATGGGTCATCCCACAACCAGATCCGATTTTCTGATTTTTTTTTTTTTTTTTGTGCGGGTCATTAAACAAATATCAGTGTTTCCTACCTAAGCAGGGGGTTGGTCTAGAAGACCTCCAAAGTCCCTTCCAATTCTGCCATTCTATTCTGTTCTGTTCTATTCTATTCTATTCCCATTTTCCTATCCTATCCTATTCTATTTATTCTATTCCATTCCATTCTATTGCATTGCATTTTCCTATTCTATTGTATTCTATTCTGTTTTTTTGTTCTGTTCTGTTCTATTCTATTCTATTCTATTCCCATTTTCCTATCCTATTCTATTCTGTTTATTCTATTCTATTCTATTTTATACTATTGTATTTATTCTATTCTATTCTATTCCATTCCATTGCATTTTCCTATTCTATTCTATTCTATTCTATTCTATTCTATTCTATTCTATTCTATTCTATTCTATTCTATTCTATTCTATTCTACTCTACTCTACTCTACTCTACTCTACTCCATTGCATTTTCCATTTTTCAATTCAATTCTATTCTATTCTATTCCCATTTTCCTATCCTATTCTATTCTGTTTATTCTATTCTATTTTATACTATTCTATTTATTCTATTCTATTCCATTCCATTCCATTCCATTGCATTGCATTTTCCATTATTCTATTCTATTCTATTCTATTCTATTCTATTCTATTCTATTCTATTCTATTCTATTCTATTCTATTCTATTCTATTCTATTCTATTCTATTCTATTCTATTCCCATTTTCATATCCTATCCTATCCTATCCTATCCTATCCTATCCTATCCTATCCTATCCTATCCTATCCTATCCTATCCTACTCTACTCTACTCATATATTTTTTTTTGGAAAATAAGTTATTGGTTTCTGGGGAAAAATGTTGTAAATTGCATGGTCGGCTGGGGCATTCTGGGAGTGGAAGTCCCCAAGTCTTTAAAGTTTCCAAGGTTGAAAGACTCCTGGTACAGTAGGATCTCCTGCTCGAGCAGGAGGCTGGACTAGAAGACCTCTGAGGTCCCTCCCCATGCTGTTATCCTGTCTTATCACGTCTTAAATTTTGCTTTGCAGCCTTTTACACTATATCAGCCAGCGGAAGCAGCACAGAGACCGCTGGGTCGGAGCATTGCAATCCGCCTCGGTTCCCTGTGAGTAGGAACGGCTCCTCCTCGGAGCTTTGACGGGCTTCGTAAGAGCGGGGGGGGGGGAGGGGGGGAAAATATCGGACGTTTGTTTTCATTTGGGTCTTAAATGTCGCCCTTCCTCTCTTCCAGTGCATCTGATTTATGGACCACTGGATCCAGTCAATCCTCACCTGGAATTTCTTCCGCTTTACAAGTAAGCTGGGTGGGGTGGGGCCTCCCCGTCACATTTCAAGGACTTACCAAAAAAAAAAAAGTGACTTTCCTCTTTTTTTCTTGATCCGAAGCAAAATGACGTCTTTGCACATCGGTATATAGACAAGCGTCACCTGCATGAGCTGGGGGTTGGACTAGAGGACCTCTAAGGATCCTGTTGTGATAGCACACTCCCACAACTGCAGAATGCCTCAAACAGACATAAATGCGGCAATCTTGCCCAGCCTCCAAAGTTGGCCGTGGGAACTTCAGATCAGGGCCGTATAAGAATCCTTTTTCAAGTAGGCCATACCTTCGCTAAGCGGCCGGTCATAAGTCCAGGACTGCCTATATAACAAACGCCGTTAAAACAATGTGTAATTGGCTCGGTCATGTGATTGACCTCTTTTACAACCGTGTTACGACTTCCGGCTGCATTACGGTCGTAATTCGAGGACTAGCTATAGAAGCTTTTCCCAAAAGGCAACTGGACTTTTTAAATTTTCCCTTGAAGAGGTTTCGCTTCTCCTCCAAGAAGCTTCTTCAGTTCTGGAGAACAGCTGGATGGCGGGGGAATTCTGGGAGTTGGAAGTCCACAAGTCTTAAAAGTTTAGAGACCCTCTGTCAGCACTTCAAGCTGCATTTACTCTAGGGCTGACATAAGGAGGAGAAGCAGAGGTGTCTGGAAAGGGACATTTGACTTTTCACCTACTTATTTTCCCTGGAGATAATATCCCTTAGGAGATGGGATGGGAGGGGGGAAATTCCTTTGAGTTGGAGCAGTAGATTAGGGGTAGAGTGACTTGGAAGATGGCCAATAAGTGCAGGGGAGTGGGGAACGGAAAGGGAGGGTTTTGGGTCTGGAAGTCAGTGTTGGCTGCGATGGAGTCGGAGTCAGAATGTCGTGTTTATTAAATGGGAGTTTTTCTTCAAAGACTTTGTTTGAAATGCAATTTATTTGAGATGACCTCAAAACCTGACACCCTCCCCATGTAAATGGCCATGACATGATGCTAGTCCCCCTCGTCCCCATGCCCCTTGGAGGTAGCACCCCACAACCTCTGCTCTCTTTTATTTTTTTGACAGACAGCTGCTTCCCACGTCGACAGTGACGGTGCTGGATGACCACATCAGCCATTATCCACAGCTGGAGGAGCCTCAGGGTTTTCTGAACGCGTACTTAAACTTCATCAACTCCTTCTGAGCCACGAACAACGACGGACCGAAACCATTCCCACTCTTCTGAGGAGAATTTTGCACTCTGGAGCAATAGGAGAAGCGTGGGAAGAGCGGATGGAAACTCCGGACGACGGTGAATCAGCCTTTGAAGCGATCTCTGCGTCTGCGAGTAAATTGACAGAATCTAGCCGACGGATTGGCGGAGACGGTGGTGGAGGGGTCTGAAGCAGTTTGAAGGGAGTCCCCCCCCGCCCCCAAAAAATCCTGCCTCTGGAGGATGCGGGGAGAGGAAGACCAGGTGAATAAGCGAGCAGAAATGAGGACGGCGCATCAGAATCGGGATGATAACAGTACAGATAGTCCTGGACTGACAACAGTTCGTTTAGTGACGGTTGGAAGCTACGACGGCACTGAAAAAAAAGGGACCCGTGAGCGTTTTTCACACTTAACGACCGTTGTAGCATCCCCCCGTGGTTAAGTGATGCTTGGTACCTGATTCATATTTAAGATAGTTGTGTCCCAGGTCATGCGATCGCCTTTTAGTACAAACTGCTTTGAAATGCATCGGATTTGGTACTCGACGCATTTTGACGCAAAAACGTTTAGCACTCGATTGGCGCACAAGCTCCAGGCAGTCCTTGACTTACGACAACAGAGCCCCAAATCCCTTGTTGCTAAGTGAGACATTTGTCAAGTGAGCTTTGCTCCATTTTTACGACTTTTCTCGTTAGGTGAGTCACCCGGTGGTTAAGTGGATCCGGCTTTCCCCCCTTGACGTCGCGTGTCAGAAGTTTGATTAGGGGACATAGGCATGCTGGAACGGATGTACATAAGGGGTCCGTCGTACCGTCGTAACTTTGAATGGTCACTAAATGAACTGTTGTAAGATGAGGACCGCCTCATGGCACCCTTGATGAGCTTCGTCTTCTGTAAGTTGGTCTTGCCCATTTAAATTGTAAATTTGGGAACGCAACTATGCATTATATAAAGACATTCTTTTGATTATTCCCACGACTCCTGGCTCCCAATTTATAAGCTTGGATCGTAAGAGTTAAGAGTGAATAATTATCCCTGCTGCCTTTTAATCACCCCAATTACAGGTAGTCCTCGGCTTACGACCACAATCGAGCCCAATATTTATGTCGCGAAACGAGACACTTGTGAGTTTTGCCCCGTTTTTACGACCTTCCTGGCTGCAGTCGTTAAGCGAATCATTGCAGTTACATGAGTCACACGGTTGTTAAGTGAATCCGGCTTCCCCGTTGACTTTGTTCGTCAGAAGGTCGCAAAAAGGGGATCGCGTGACACACTGCAACCGTCATAAATATGAGTCAGTTGCCGAGCAATGGGTGACTTTTGATCACAAGGATGCTGCAATGGTCGTTAAGTGGGAAAATGGTCATAAGTCACTTCTTTCAGTACCGTTGTACTTAACGGTCACTAAATGAACTACAGATCATCCTCAATTTACGACCATAATTCAGCCCAAAATTGATGTTGCTAAGTGAGAAATTTCTTCAAGTGAATTTTGCCCCGTTTTACGACTTTTCTTGCCACGCTTGTTAAGCGAATCGTTGCAGTTGTTAAATGAGTAACCCGGTTGTTAAGTGAATCTGGCTTCCCTGTTGATTTTGCTTGTCAGAAGGTCGCAAAAGGGAATCACGTGACCCCGGGACACTGCAACCATCATAAATGTGAGTCACTTCTCAAGTATCCGAATGTCCGTCTTATGACTACAGGGATGCTGAAACGGTCGTAAGGGTGAAAAATGGACAAAAAACTCAACTTTTTTCAGTGCCGTTGTAACTTTGAGCGGTCACTAAGCAAACTGTTGTAAATCGAGGACTCCCTGTATTGTAAGTTGAGGTTAAGTATGGCTTTTGTCCTAAGCCGAAACGCCCCAAGGTCTCCCCTCACGGTGGAGAAAACTGCTTTTGGTCCATCGTTTAAAAGCAACTTTTAAGAGGATTTCAACTCCCAGGATTCCCTAGCCAGTTTCGAGTCTTTAAAGCCCAGATATTTTAAAGCTGAGAAACGCGGACATATTCCGAGTGCGTTTTATCATTCAGACCAGAGGTGGGTTTCAGCAGTTCTGACCAGTTCTGGCGAACCGGCAGCGGAAATTTTGAGTAGTTCGGAGAACTGGTAGTAAAAATTCTGACTGGCCCCATCCCCATCTATTCTCTGCCTCCCAAATCCCAGCTGATCAGGAGGAAATGGGGATTTTGCAGTATCCTTCCCCTGGAGTGGGGTGGGAATGGAGATTTTGTAGTATCCTTACCCTGGAGTGGGGTGGGAATGGAGATTTTACAGTATCCTTCCCCTGGATTGGGGAGGGAATGGAGATTTTGCAGTATCCTTCCCCTGGAGTGAGAAGGGAATGGAGATTTTGCAATATCCTTCCCCTGGAGTGAGAAGGGAATGGAGATTTTACAGTATTCTTCCCCTGCCACGCCCACCAAGCCATGCCACGCCCACCAAGCCATGCCACACCCACAGAACTGGTAATAAAAAATTTTTAAAACCCACCACTGATTCAGACCCAACGAAAACACATCTGGAAGTGCTGAAAACAGCTCATTTATTGGCGGCCAATAAAAAATCCAATCCAGGAACTGCTCTTTTATTTAAAAAAAAAAAAGAAGAAGAAGAAATTGTCCCCCCCCCACACACACATCTCTAAACTTACTCGCAAAAGGCAATAATTTATAACCGGAACGAAGATGCGACTGAGTACTCCAGGGTTTCTCAACCTTGGAAGCTTGAAGATGGGTGGACTTCAACTCCCAGAATCCCCCAGCCAGCAGCGCTGCTGGCTGGGGGATTCTGGGAGTTGAAGTCCACCCATCTTCAAGCTTCCAAGGTTGAGAAACCCTGGAGTACGCAAAAGAAATGCCAAAATTCCTTGACAGAAGAATAACCATCGAAGGGAATCGCGCAACGAACCGAATAAACGCGCCATCCCCAGATCCGGAAGAGGAGTCGCCGGTGGGGATGGGGCAGGCTCGGGTGACGACGGTTAGCCGACGGAAGCCAAGATGACGTCCACGGGGGCTTCGACGATGCTCCGGACGGTCACTTGCATCGTCACGCCGTCGCCAAGAGCGAGTCGGGCTCTGACCAGGACGTCTAAGCCGCCTCTGAACATACCTAGGGGTGGGCGGAGGAAATGAGAGAAGTTAGGCCGGGATTCAAGATTTCAGAAGAAATGAGACGGTACTATCTTGGAGCCTTCCATCATCTTCTTTTAATGACCCTATAATCCCGGAGTCTGGGCAACTAAATGGAGCTGAATGTTTACTGGCCGGATGCCCTTCCTGTCACTAATACAGAGTTTTGTCCAGCAGATCTATTCTCAGTGTGCCCAGAGAGAGAGAAATATCTGCCTCTACCTAGGATCGAACTCGCAGCCTCCCGATTGTGAGGCGAGAGCTCCACCTCTAGGCCACTGCACCACTCTATCTTAGGGCCTTCCACAGTGTTTCCAAAGGGATCGATCAATCAATCGATCAGCTGTAGGGTGTAGTGGTAAAAGTGCAGGTCGAGAAACCAGGAGACGGTGAGTTCTAGTTCTGCCTCAGGCGTGAAAGCCGGCTGAGTGACATTTGTGCCAATCACCGGGAGATGGTGAGTTCTAGTTCTGCCTTGGAGTAAAAGCCAGCTGGGTGACTAAGCCAATCGCTGAGCGATAGAGAGTTCTAGTTCTTCCTTAGGCATGGACGCGGCCCGTTTTGGATGCAGGTAAACATACGGCACGCACAGAGGCTCACGGAGAGTGAAAAATGGGCCTACCGGATGTTCGGGCCCATCTCCGGCCTCCAGAGCCTGGGGAGGTCGTTCGCGCCCTCCCGGAGGCTCGAGAAAAGCCTCCGGAGCCCGGGGAGGGCAAAAACGCCTCCCCCCGCCCCATCGTGGTGCAAGAGGCCGACTAGGCCACGCCACCCAGCAACCGTGCAGAGAACCCCTTGCTAAAATTTTTGAAGCCCAGCCCTGCGTAGCTGCAGGGAGCTTCAGTATCCTCACACACACACACACACGCCTAATTTCCCGATGGGTTCGTACCTGCCAGGTAGAGTGTGTGGGAATTCTTGTTCTCGGGCACTTTATCCGATCTCTCGCAAGGTTGCATGCCGAGGAACTTCACGATGTTGTTCACAGCTTCTACATTTCGACAAAAAAACAACAACAACAGCTGGGGTTAGTCTATGTTGTGGCTCCATTACCTGAGCCTGTGTCATCGGCAGGAGAGGACTCTGAGAGGGAAGGAGAGGAGTTGGCAAGGCCTCCCTCTCCAGGACCCTCCTCTCTGGCAATGCCTTCGATGTCCGCCGAAGGGCAAGAGATAGGGCCGGGGCCAAGCACGTCCACGCAGCCACAGATGGACAGTGATGAGGGTAATGAGTCTTGGCTGGATCCACGCCAGCGTCGCAGAGATAAGCGCGCACAACAGAAGAAAAGGTGTGCCAGAGATTAGGCTGAGTCACTGGACCACACCCCACAGGGTATAAAAGGGGGTGAGGTGGCCATTCAGACTCTGTGACGGACAAAACTAACTACTATCGAGTCACACTGCATCTTTGGAAACAACATTATCGGCCTTGGATTTATTTTACGAACCGGACAATTCTTGACTGTGGGTATTTTGTTTATTGAGTAAAAGTTCTTGGCAAGCAGCTACTGGGTTCCTGCCAAGCGTCTTATCGGAAGAATTGGTTGTCTGCCAGTTTATTTAACCCCCGGCTGTCTGTTTGTGTGCTTGTGTGAGACCGGGACAGAACAGTCCAGTGGTGGGATTCAGCCAGTTCTATCTGGTTCGGGCGAATCGGTAGCGGCTGGTGCGGGAGGCTCTGCCCACCCGCCCGGATGTCATCACGTCTCGTTTTTGACGCTTTGACGGAGGTGGCGTGTGCTCACATTTGCAAACCGGTAGCAAAGGTAATACCACCCCGGGGTTAGTCGTCCAGACACAGAGGTTTTGGAGGGTTGACCAAGCAGCCCCAGAAGAGCAAGGGGGAGTCCATGGGACAGGTAATCCTCAACTTACGACTGTAACCGAGCCCAAAATTTCCATTGCTAAGTGAGCAATTTGTGAAATGAATTCGGCCCCGGGTTTTTTTACGACTTTTCTTGACACCTTGGTTCGGTTGTTAAATGAGTCACACGGTTATTAAGCGAACCTGGCCTCCCCCCTTGGGTTTTCCTCGTTGCAAAAGGGGACGTCCCCCCCAGGGACGCTGCAACCGTCATAAATGTGAATCGGTGGTCAAGCCGTCCAAATGTCAATCACAGGACCAACGGTCGTAAGTGTGAAAAATGCTCATGAGTCACTTTTTTCAGGGCCGTTCTAACTTCAAACGGTCACTAAGCGAAGTCTTGTAAGCTGAGGACTACCTGTATGGGCAGTTAGAGACTCCCCTTTTTCCTTGCTGGGAGCTGCAAAGAGCATCTTGCAGCTTCCTTTAATAAATAAATCAATCAAACGGTTACTAAACAGCCGGTCGTAAGGCGAGGACTATTGGCTAACAGTTCAAGGTTTACTTATTTATTAAATTTATTGGTTGCCCCCCTCGTTTCAAAGTGACTCTGGGCAACTTAAAGCATAAAAAAAAAGATTAAAACCATCAAATATAAACTCAACAGAATCGCGAAAGAGACTCTCCCGCCACAAAAAATGCATCAACGGTCCAGATTCGAAGTTCCATTGTCTGGCCCCTCCCCGGAGTCACATGACCAACTGACAACCAATCCACATTTCCAGCTATTTCCAGCGCTCCGCGGACACTACGATTTATGAATTTTTTCGGGGGGGGGGGGGGAAATAGGTATTTACTTCCAGTTTCTGGCAAAATCAACGGGTTCCCTTAAGGGAGAGGTCTTCAAACTTCGCAGCTTTAAGACTTGTGGACTTCAACTCCCAGAATCCCCCATCCAAAATGCTTTAAGACGAGTGGACTTCAACTCCCAGAATTCCCCATCCAAAATTCTTTAAGATGAGTGGACTTCAACTCCCAGAATTCCCTATCCAAAATGCTTTAAGACGAGTGGACTTCAACTCCCAGAATTCCCCATCCAAAATTCTTTAAGATGGGTGGACTTCAACTCCCAGAATTCCCTATCCAAAATTCTTTAAGATGAGTGGACTTCAACTCCCAGAATTCCCTATCCAAAATGCTTTAAGACGAGTGGACTTCAACTCCCAGAATTCCCCATCCAAAATTCTTTAAGATGGGTGGACTTCAACTCCCAGAATCCCCCATCCAAAATGCTTTAAGACGAGTGGACTTCAACTCCCAGAATTCCCTATCCAAAATGCTTTAAGACGAGTGGACTTCAACTCCCAGAATTCCCCATCCAAAATTCTTTAAGATGGGTGGACTTCAACTCCCAGAATCCCCCATCCAAAATTCTTTAAGACGAGTGGACTTCAACTCCCAGAATTCCCTATCCAAAATGCTTTAAGACGAGTGGACTTCAACTCCCAGAATTCCCCATCCAAAATTCTTTAAGATGGGTGGACTTC
Organism: Pantherophis vulpinus; assembly: GCA_037215915.1. Classification (NCBI taxonomy): domain Eukaryota; kingdom Metazoa; phylum Chordata; class Lepidosauria; order Squamata; family Colubridae; genus Pantherophis; species Pantherophis vulpinus. Next base: position 2,839,397 of record JAXLNS010000007.1, read on the forward strand.
AACTCCCAGAATTCCCCATCCAAAATTCTTTAAGATGAGTGGACTTCAACTCCCAGAATTCCCTATCCAAAATGCTTTAAGACGAGTGGACTTCAACTCCCAGAATTCCCCATCCAAAATTCTTTAAGATGGGTGGACTTCAACTCCCAGAATCCCCCATCCAAAATTCTTTAAGATGAGTGGACTTCAACTCCCAGAATCCCCCATCCAGCTCTAGGCAGCACTCTCAGACTACCACGAATCTTGCCACGTTTTTAAAAACCGTCTTCCCTAAAACCCATTTCTGGTTTAAAACGCAAATGGAAAGAGCCGCTACCCTCTCACCATCTAGGCTTTTAATGGTGCTGAGTGCGAAGGTTTCCTCCTTCTCGTAGTCGTCGCCCACTTCCTCCCAGGCGGCGGCAAAGTTCGGCTTCAGGATTCTCTGGATGTGGTCGGAGAGAGCGAGCTCCAGATCCTCCAGCTGCGGAAAGGGAAGCCCAGAAAGAATGACGAGTAGTCCTCGAACTTACGACCGCGACGGAGCCTCAAATTCCCATTGCTAAGATGGTGGTTAAGTGGGTTAAAAAAAAAAACAAGATGGCGGCTGCAATTGCGCGATCCAAACCCCGCCCCCAAATGACCGCAAACTCCCCGGGTCTTACCCAGGGGTGAAATCTAGCAGGTTCTGACAGGTTCTGGAGAACCGGTAGCGGAAATTTTGAGTAGTTCGGAGAACAGGCAAATCTGGCTGGCCTCAGAGTGGGGTGGGAATGGGGATTTTGCAATATCCTTCCCCTGCCACGCCCACCAAGCCACGCCCACAGAACCGGTAGTAAAAAAAAAATTGTGGATTTCATCCCTGCTCTTACCACGTATTCGTCCTCGTAACCGTCCTCCTCCGGCACGCCGGTGTTGGGATCGCAGTCTCGAACTCTGAACTTCATCGTGCAGCTAAAGGTGCACGCCACTAGGGGGCGACAGAGAGACAAGGCGCAAAAGGAGGACCGATTAACCCACTGGTCCTTTTTTTAAAAAAAATGTGAGCGACAGGTGGTCCTCGATTTACGACCGCAATTGAGCCCAACATTTCTGTTGCTAAGTGAGACATTTCTTAAGTCTCAGTTAAGAAACTCAATTTCTTACGTATTATTCCAACAAGCAGGGCTGGCCTAAATAATAATAACAACATTTTACTATTTTAATGGGTTGTTTTATTAAGAGTTTTTTGGCCAATTTATTTAATTGTTTTAAATTGCTTTTAATTTTTATATTGTCATGGTTTTATTTTTGGCTGTACGCCGCCCTGAGTCCTTCGGGAGAAGGGCGGGATAGAAATTCAATAAAATAAATAAAACAAATAAATAGGTGACTTTTGCCCCGTTTTACGACTTGTCTTGCCATGTTTGTTAAGTGAATCACCGCACCTTGGAGGTCTTCTAGTCCAACCTCCTGCTCATCTCGGTTCACCCATTCTGGGAAACGTGTGAACTAACCAAACGAGCCAGGTTATCTTCGAGACCGCTTTCTACCGCAGAGCTCCCAGCGACCGGTAAGATCCCACAGAGTTGGTCTCCTCCGGGTCCCGTCAGCTAAACAATGCCGGCTGGGGGGCCCGCAGGGCAGGGCCTTCTCTGTGGCTGCCCCAGCTCTCTGGAACCAGTTACCTCCAGAGGTCCGGACCATCCCCACCCTATTGGCCTTCCAAAAAGCGGTGAAGACCTGGCTCTTCCGGCAGGCCTGGGGCCGTTGATCTCGCTTTGCGATCCGACGAGATCCGGCCATGAATGGTGTGCATGGGCTTTTCATGTTTTTAAAATAATAATAATAATAATAATAATAAAATAATAATAATAATAATAATAACAACAATAACAACAATAATAACAATAACAACAACAATAATAATATATTATTATTATTATTATTATTATTATTATTATTATTATTATTATTGGATAATCTTTAGTGAGATTCACAGCCTTTGAGGCTGGTTAATAGCTCAGCAGCTCGAGTCCTAACCAAGGACCTAGGAACTGTTAAGGTATCGTCGGAGGATGTAAGCTGTTCCGAGTAAGGTGGTTTTTTGTAGAGTCAAAATGTTCAAGTCCGGCAAATTTAGAATTTCTAAATAGCGGGGTAGCCCTTTGGGTATTGCTCCGAGGGCTCCAATTACAATCGGGACAACACACGATTTCTTTTTCCACAGTCGCTCAACTTCAATTTGTAAGTCCCGGTACTTTGTGATTTTTTCTTGCTGCTTATCTTCAATTCGTGCATCACCAGGTATTGCAATGTCAATGAACCATACTTTTTTCTTTTCAACTATTGTTATGTCAGGTGTGTTGTGGACCAAGTGCCTGTCAGTCTGAATCCTAAAGTCCCACAAGATCTTGAGTTTCTCATTCTCTAAAACTTTCTCAACCTGATGTTCCCAGTGGTTTTTGCTGTACTCAAATCCAAACTTCTGGCACAATTTCCAGTGAATGATTTTAGCAACACGGTCATGGCGTTGTAGGTAGTCAGTTTGTGAAATTTTGCTGCACCCACTGATCAGGTGGTCAACTGTCTCTTCTTTTTCATTGCAGAGGCGGCATTTGCTGTTGGTGGTAACATGTTGAATTTTTGCCTTCATACAGTTTGTGGCTAGGGCTTGTTCTTGAGCTGCCAAAATAAAGCTTTCTGTTTCTTTTTTCAGTACTCCTGATCTTAACCAGTTCCAAGTTAGTTTCTGGTCAGCTTTGCCTTCAATACTTTTCAAGTATTGGCCATGCAGAGCTTTGTGTTTCCAATTTTCAGCTCGCTGCTCAGTTACTTCTTTCTTATATTCTGCTTTTGTTTTAGTTGTCTTTAAAAGGCCTCCTTTATTTACTTCCTTAATCATTGGTTCTTCACTTTTCTGGATGTAATCATTCAAGCTGCATTTTTCTTCTTCCACAGTCTGCTTTATTTGTAGGAGTCCTCGACCACCCTCTGCTCTTGGTAAATATAATCGGTCAACATCACTTTTAGGGTGCAAGGCATGATTCATTGTCATAAGCTTCCTTGTTTTTCTGTCCAAATTGTCTAACTCCATCTGGGTCCAGTCAATTATTCCTGCAGAGTATCTAATCACAGGTATAGCCCAGGTATTTATGGCTTTTATGATGTTTCCTCCACTCAATTTGGACATTAATATCTTACGAATTCGTCGAATGTACTTGGCTGAAGTTAATTCCTTGACTTTATTATGCATTAAGTCAGAGGCTTCTAAAATTCCCATTATTATTATTATTATTATTATTATTATTATTATTATTATTATTATTATTATTATTATTATTATTATTATTATTATTATTTCAATTTATATACCGCCCTTCTCCTATTGGACTCAGGGCGGTGCACAGCCAAGGATAAAAAACATACCAATACAAAATTTAAAATCAATTAAAAGAATTACACAGCTTTGGCCCACAATTTAAAACAATCCAATTGAAACCCAATTTACACTTAAAAAGCTAAAAAGCTAAAAAGAGCTAAAAAAAAGGGGGGGGGTGGGTTTCATTATAAAAACATAAAAATGTTTTTATAATGTTTTTTAATAACTTTTGTATGTTCATTGTTCGCATTATTTTTGCTGTAAGCCGCCCAGAGTCCTTTGGGAGTTGGGCGTCATAAAAATGTGATAAATTAAATTAAATTAAATTAAATTATTAAATTAAATTAAATTAAATTAAATTAAATTAAATTAAATTAAATTATTAAATTACATTAAATTACATTAAATTAAATTAACCAATGCTCCCTACGTGTTGCAGAGAGGACGAAACAGAACTGCTACTCTTGAGTTGCGCGTTACACAAGATACTGCGGCTGGATCGGGAAAGACTTGCTAAGCTAGATTTGCTCTTTGGGCTACCGAGCTGGGTGGGTGGCTGGGAATTCTAGCGACTTTCTGAAAGCTTGGCCGAGAAAGCGTGAGAGGAATGGGAGGGGGGAGGAAGAAGGTGGACCCCCAAGACAGAGATGCACCCACAGGGAGGGATTAACATCTGGCAGAACATCAGGAGCAGAAAGGCCTTCCTGGCGGTACCTGCGGTGGGGTCATCCAGAGGCAGGCGCACCAGCGTGTAGCACATGCCCGGCTGGTTGTACGAAAGGCTGGGTGCCGGGATGCAGCGGAGAACTTCGTAAGCTTCCGAAGGCTCCATCTGAACCGTCACTTTTTCCAAGAGCTGGTCGTTGAGGGTGTTGGTGCAATCGAACTTAAAAAAAAAAAAAGGAGAGCGCCTGGTTGGGATTTCTAGTATGCCTTGGTTCCAGAACTTGGCTGAGCGGCGTTAACTTTGACAAGCAAGAACGTAAAACCAGGTGCAGGTGGGTGGGTTTACCAAGCAGCCAAGAGGGAACCAATGGAGGAGAATATTTCGTAGCTCGAGGTCGGTGCTCTCTGAGCTTGGTGGTTTCCTTGCAGACGTTTTATGACCCAACTAGGGAACATCATCAGTGCTAGAAGGGAGAGGGAGTTGTGGAGAGGAGGAGGAGGAGGAGGAGGAGGAGGATCCTTCGCCTGGGGACCTCTCTGCACAGGACCCAAGTGCTAAATTTTCCGTCCGGACAATACCTCCCCACCTGGCTGACTGGGGAATTCTGGGAGTTGAAGTCCACACATCTTAAAAAGTGGCTCGGGATGAGAAACATTGCTCTGTGACAGCGATATCCAATAATGGCCCCTTTAACCCCTGTGGACTTCAACTCCCAGAATTCCCCTGGGGATTGAAGTCCACAGGTGTTAAAGTGGACAGTGTTGGACACTGGTTCTACACAGAGGCAACAATGAAGATACTAACTAAACTCAACAAGCTTCAAGTCTTTCCAATTAATTTACTTTGCCTAGGTCCCCATATTTGCTTTTTATCTATCTATCTATCTATCTATCATCTATCTATCTATCTATCTATCTATCTATCTATCTATCTATCTATCTATCTATCTATCTATCTATTATCTATCTATCTATCTATCATCTATCATCTATTTATCTATCATCTATCCATCCATGCATCTATCCATCCATGCATCTATCTATCTATCTATCTATCTATCTATCTATCTATCTATCATCTATCTATCTATCTATCTATCATCTATCTATCATCTATCTATCATCTATCTATCTATCTATCATCTATCTATCTATCTATCATCTATCTATCTATCTATCTATCTATCTATCTATTATCTATCTATCTATCATCTATCATCTATTTATCTATCATCTATCTATCTATCCATCCATGCATCTATCTATCTATCTATCTATCTATCTATCTATCTATCTATCTATCTATCTATCTATCTATCTTCTATCTATCTATCTATCTATCTATCTATCTATCTATCTATCTATCATCTATCTATCATCTATCTATCTATCTATCTATCTATCTATCATCTATCTATCTATCATCTATCTATCTATCTCATCTATCTATCTATCTATCTATCTATCTATCTATCTATCTATCCATCCATCCATCCATGCATCTATCTATCTATCTATCTATCTATCTATCTATCTATCTATCTATCTTCTATCTATCTATCTATCTATCTATCTATCTATCTATCTATCTATCTTCTATCTATCTATCTATCTATCTATCTATCCATCCATCCATCCATGCATCTATCTATCTATCTATCTATCTATCTATCTATCTATCTATCTATCTATCTATCTATCTATCTATCTATCTATCTAGCATCTATCTATCATCTATTTATCTATCATCTATCTATCTATCTATCTATCTATCTATCTATCTATCTATCTATCTATCTATCTATCCATCCATCCATGCATCTATCTATCTATCTATCTATCTATCTATCTATCTATCTATCTATCTATCTATCTATCTTCTATCTATCTATCTATCTATCTATCTATCTATCTATCTATCTTCTATCTATCTATCTATCTATCCATCCATCCATGCATCTATCTATCATCTATCTATCTATCTATCTATCTATCTATCTATCTATCTATCTATCTATCTATCTATCTATCTATCTTTCTATCTATCTATCTATCTATTTTACCTGGAAGACAATGTGATTGGAGAAGACGTGCTTAATACAGCGGACAAAATACTCGGTCTCGGCCTCTGTCAGCTGCACAGCCTCCGAGGACTTGAAAAGCGGGCCCAGGTTCTTGAATTCAGGAATGGCGGCCAATTGTTCTACATGAGGAAAAGAAAGCAGTTCAGGGTCGGAATGGCAGATAAGAAAGAGGAGACCGGGAGTTCTAGAGCTGGCTGGGTGACTTTGGGCCAAACACTAGGAGATGGGGGAATTCTAGTCCCGCCTTAGGCATGAAAGCCAGCTGGGTGTCTTTGATCCAATAACCAGGAGACAGGGAGGTCTAGTCCCGCATTAGGTATTAAAGCTGACTGGGTGGTTTTGGGCCAATCACCAGGACACAGTGAGTTCTAGTCCTGCCTTAGCCATAAAAACCATCTGGGTGACTTTGGGTGAGTCCCTCTCTCTCAGCCCAACCCACCTCACAAAGCTCCTGTTATGGGGAAAAGAGGAAGGTGTGGATATATGTTCACTGTCTTGATTTATTTGTAAAAATTAAGGCAGGAAAGAAAGAAAAAGAAAAGGAAGGAAGGAAGGAAGAAAAAGGAAGGAAGGAAGAAAGAAAGGGAGTGAGAGAAAGAAAGAAAGAAAAAGAAAGAATGAAGAGAAAAAGGAAGAAGAAAAAAGAAAAAGGAAGGAAGGTAGAAAGGGGGTGAAAGGAAGAAAGAAAAAAAGAGAAAAAAAGAAAAAAGGAAAAAGGAAAAAGGAAGGAAGGAAGAGGGGGTGAGAGAAAGGAAAGGAAGGAAGGAAGGAAGAGGAAAGAAGAAAGGGGGTGAGAGAGGGAAAGAAAAAGAATGAAGAGAAAAAGTAAGAAGAAAAAAAGAAAAAGGAAGGAAGAGGGGGTGAGAGAGAAAGAAAGGAAGGAAGGAAGGAAGAGGAAGGAAAAAGGGGGTGAGAGGGAAAGAAAGAATGAAGAGAAAAAGAAGAAAAAAGAAAGAAGAAAAAAGAAAGAAAAAGGAAGGGAGGGAGGTAGAAAGGGGGTGAAAGAGAGAAAGAAAGAAAGAAAAAAAAGAAGAAAGAAAAAGAAAGAAGAAAAAAGGAAAAAGGAAGGAAGGAAGAGGGGGTGAGAGAAAGAAAGAAAGAAAGAAAGAAAGAAAGAAAGAAAGAAAGAAAGAAAGAAAGAAAGAAAGAAAGAAAGAAAGAAAGAAAGAAAGAAAGAAAGAAACTAACTTTAATCTCTCTGGGGAGACATTCTGTCCTCATTCAAAGGGCGAGGGGAGAATTATGATGGTGGAAGAGGAGAGAAATATCCTTACCTTGGAATATGTCTTGTCGTGAAGGAGCCATCTTTTCAGGTTTGTTGGTTACCAGGGAAATCTCTGAAATAGAAAATTAAACAAATAAATTCATATTTCTGACCAGGGAGCGCAAGGGAATTGGTGGCAAAGAGAAAAATCTCACAATCCTACAAGGTAGTTCTGACACGAAGGGAGCCTGCCGTGCCAGGTTACGAGAAGGCCAGGTCTCCAGGGACTGGAAACCCACGTAGCCAGACCTCGACTTACGACCAGAATTGGGAGCAGAATTTCCTTTGTTAAGCAAGACAATTGTTAAATGATTCGCATCTTATTCTACGGGCTTTCCCCCCCCCCCATGGTTGTTAAGCAAACCGCTGCTTGGAATGTCGCAAATGGCGATCATGAAACCTCTGGATGGATGCAACCATCGTAAACATCATCAGTGCTAGAAGGGAGAGGGGTTTTGCAAAGAGGAGGAGAAGGAGAAGAAGGAGAAACAGGAAACGGAGAAGAGGAAAAAGGGACAAGGAGACGAGGAGGAGCATGATGAATGTGGGGTCTCTGATGATCTCTGAGCTTGGTGGTTTTCTTGCAAGACGTTTCATGACCCAACTAGGGAACATGATCAGTGTTAGAAGGGAGGGGGGTTTTGCAAAGAGGAGGAGGAGGAGGAGGAGGAGGAGGAAGAGCAGCAGGAGGAGGAAAACATGGGACTTTTGATAGTTTCTGAGCTTGGTTGTTTTCTTGCAGACGTTTCATGACCCAACTAGGGAACATCATCAGTGCTAGAAGGGAGTGGGGTTTTGCAAAGAGGAGGAGGAGGAGGAGAAGAAGGAGAAACAGGAAACGGAGAAGAGGAAAAAGGGACAAGGAGACAAGGAGGAGAATGATGACTGTGGGGTCCCTGATGATCTCTGAGCTTGATGGTTTCCTTGCAGATGTTTCATGACCAATTGTGTAACATTCATCAGTGCTAGAAAGGAGTGGGAGTTGCAGAGAGGGAGGAAGAGGAGGAGGAGGAGGAGGAGGAAGAAGGAGGAAGAAGAAGGAGGAAGAAGAAGAAGAGGAAGAAGAAGAAGAAGAAGAAGAAGAAGAAGAAGAAGAGGAAGAGGAAGAAGAAGAAGAAGAGGAAGAAGAAGAGGAAGAAGAAGAAGAAGAAGAAGAAGAAGAATTAGAATTGTGGGATCCTTAATGCTCTCTGAGCTTGATGCTTTTCTTGCAGACGTTTCATGACCCAACTAGGGAACATCATCAGTGCTAGAAGGGAGGGTGCTTTGTTCAGAGGAGGAGGAGGAGGAGGAAAACTCTAATCCCAGTACCTGCTTTTTGCTCAAAGACGGGGGCGGTGGCCAGCGGCACGGACCTCATGTCGAAAGGCTTGTCCGAAGGCTCCAGCGTGTATTGGTGCAGGGCTTTTTCCATGCCAGGAATGGAGACGGTCAGACCTGCCGAAGACGAGAAAGGGGGTTTCAAACCAGAAGTAAAAAACAGAAACAAAACCCCAAATGCACAGGTACCGTATATGTGGTACCTTGCTCAACACCAGTAACTGTGAGAGGGATCTTGGAGTCCTAGTAGACAATCACTTAAATAGGAGCCAGCCGTGTGCAGCAGCTGCCAAAAAAGCCAACCCAGTTCTGGGATGCATCAACAGAGGGATAGAATCAGGATCACGTGACGTGTTGATACCACTTTACAAGGCCTTGGAAAGGCCACACTTGGAATCCTGCGTCCAGTTTTGGTCACCACACTATAAATAGTCTCGCCTGGACTACTGCAACGCTCTCTACATGGGGCTCCCCTTGAAGAGCACCTGGAAGCTCCAACTGGTCCAGAATGCGGCTGCGCGGGTGATTACGGGAGCTGCATGGCGCTCCCATACAACACCTCTCCTGCGTGAGCTGCACTGGCTCCCAGTGGTCTTCCGGGTGCGCTTCAAGGTGTTGGTTATCACCTTTAAAGCGCTCCATGGCAGAGGACCTAGTTATCTTCGAGACCGCCTGCTGCTACCGACGGCCTCTCATCGTCCCGTGCGCTCCCACAGAGAGGGCCTCCTCGGGGTGCCATCAGCCAAACAATGTAGGCTGGTGACCCCCAGGGGGAGGGCCTTCTCTGTGGGGGCACCTACCCTCTGGAATCAGCTGCCCCCAGAGATAAGGAGAATCCAAGACCTCGGTGCCTTCCGCCGTGCCCTTAAAACTTTCTTTTTTCAGCAAGCCGGGCTGGCTTAACACTTTTAAATGTTTTTAATTGGTTTGTCATTGTTTTTTAATTACGGGGCCAAATTTATATATATCTTTTTAATTGTATTTTAATGTTTGTAGGTTATGTTTTTACTTGGCTGTTCACCGCCCTGAGTCCTCAGGGAGAAGGGCGGTATACAAATTTAAAAATAAAATAAAAATAAATAAAATAAAAAAGATGTGGAGACTCTAGAAAAGAGTGCAGAGAAGAGCAACAAAGATGATTTTAGGGGGCTGGAGGCTAAAACATAAGAAGAACGGTTGCAGGAATTGGGTAGGTCTAGTTTGATGAAAAGAAGGACTAAGGGTGACATGATAGCAGTCTTCCAGTATTTGAGGGGTTGCCCCAAAAAAGAGGGAGTCAAGCTATTCTCCAAAGCACCTGAGGGCAGGACAAGAAGCAACGGGTGGAAACTCATCAAGGAGAGAAGCAACCTGGAATTAAGGAGGAATTTCCTGACAGTGAGAACAATTAACCAGTGGAACTGCTTGCCACCAGAAGTTGTGGTTGCTCCATCACTGGAGGTTTTTTAGAAGAGATTGGACCACCATTTGCCTGCAATGGTACAGGGTTTCCTGCTTGAGCAGGGGGTTGGACTAGAAGACCTCCGAGGTCCCTTCCGGCTCTGTTATTCTGCCACCTACTATTAAAGATGTAGGCCGCATTGAGAGTCAGCTGTCTCTGCTGCAGCACGTTCAGATAGAAAGTGGCTCGGTCCCGGACTTCATCATCACTGTCCATCACACACCTGCGAGGAGGAGGAGGAGGAGGAGGAGGAGGAGGAGGAGGCAAAAGAAGAGATGTGAGACCAACACTGGTCAGAAGCTTCTTGGTGGACAAAAACAACCAGCCTTAAAATACAACTTATGAACTGCCAGCTTAACCACACAAAGTCCACAAACACACATACCTCGAACCTCTTTAGATTTTTTTTGTTTTTTGGTTATCCTGCCTTTATTATTTTTACAAATAACTCAAGAGGTTGCAGAGGTACGCTGCCGGCTGCCGGCAGTTTGGCAATTCGATCCTGACCGGCTCAAGGTTGACTTCCATCCTACCGAAGTCGGTAAAATGAGGACCCCGATTGTTGTTGGTAATATGCCGACTCTGTAAACCGTTTAGAGAGGGCTGCGAAGCGGTATATAAGTCTAAGTGGGAAGGAAGGAAGGAAGGAAGGAAGGAAGGAAGGAAGGAGGGAGGGAGGGAGGGAGGGAGGGAGGGAGGGAAGGAAGGAAGGAAGGAAGACAAAGGGAGAGTGAGAGGCAGAGAAAAGGAAGGAAGGGAGGAAGGGAAGGAGGGAGGAAGGAAGGAAGGCAGGCAGAGTGAGGGAGAAAAGGAAGGAAGACAGATAAAGGGAGAGGCAGAGGCAGAGGGAGAAAAGGAGGGAAGGAGGGAGGAAGGAAGGCAGGAAGACAGAGGGAGAAAAGGAAGGAAGGAAGACAGGCAGGCAGGCAGGCAGGAAGGAAGGAAAGCAGGCAGAGTGAGAGGCAGAGGGAGAAAAGGAAGGAAGGAAGACAGACAAAGGAAGAGTGAGAGGCAGAGAAAAGGAGGGAAGGGAGGAAGGGAAGGGGGATGAAGGAAGGAAGGCAGGCAGAGTGAGGGAGAAAAGGAAGGAAGGCAGGCAGGCAGGCAGGCAGGCAGGAAGGAAGGAAAGCAGCCAAAGGGAGAGGCAGACGGAGAAAAGGAAGGAAGGAAGGAAGACAGATAAAGGGAGAGGCAGAGGCAGAGGGAGAAAAGGAGGGGAGGGAGGGAGGAAGGAAGGCAGGCCGAGGGAGAAAAGGAAGGAAGGAAGACAGGCAGGCAGGCAGGCAGGCAGGAAGGGCTGTGTTGGTGCATGGGTGAGACTGTAGTATTGCAGCTAATACTGCCGACTGCCAGGAGTTCGATCCTGACCGGCTCAAGGTTGACTCAGCCTTCCATCCTTCCGAGGTGGGTCCAATGAGGACCCAGATGGTTGGGGGCAAGAGGCTGACTCTGCAAACCGCTTAGAGAAGGCTGTCAAGCACCGTGAAGTGCCATGTAAGTCTAAGGGCTATTGCTATATCCAATGAACTTTCGTCGTCTGCTTTTTCCCCACAATAATCTTGTGAGGTGGGTTGGACCGAGAGAGAGAGAGAGAGAGAGAGAGAGAGAGAGAGAGAGAGAGAGAGAGAGAAGGACTGGCCTGAAGTCACTCAGCCATCCCTAAAAAGCGAAATGGGGCGTCTGCTCTCCTCTCCCGAAACCACCCACAGGTTTTTCGATCCCATAATTCAGCTCAACCCCAACGAAAGGCCAGAAAGACGAACATCCCCCCTAAATGGCTTCTGTGTCGTTTCAAGGTATTCTTGGCCAGTCCAGTCCAGCTTTTGGGAGTCAGAAGAGAGAACCCATTTGGAAGAAATTTTAATTGATTGATGTGATTTTTTTTTTTTTAAGTTTATTATTATTTTAAAGCATAAACATAAAACACATCTTTTCAAAACAAAGCTCTTGATCCGGTCACAAATTCATACAAATCATTTAACAAATCTTAATTTTCAGTTAATACAACTTAATATTTTACTCAGTTATTTCCCTCAAATCTATTATTTCACTATGCCATTATCCCCAAAAACCCGTTACTTAAATCTTAAATCTTAACCAGTTATCATTCCCTTTTTCTCTTTCATTTGCTCGGATGGATATATTTTTAAAGTATAAATCATGCAATTATTATCAACATTCATAAAATATTAAATTCCAACATAATCATTTTATTCTTACTATTGAGCTCAACATTTATAATCTTTATTTCTGTTGTTAAACCTAACTCATTCATTTCATTTTAACTATGTGATGTGATTTGTGTGTGTGTGTGTGTGTGTAGGGGCGTAGGGCGGAACTCACCTTTGCAGGAGCACCAAAATGCTGGGCAGGAGATTCTCATTCTGAGCCCCAAATTTGGCCAGAGCACTGACGGCCGCTGCAGGGAAAAGCAAGTCGGAGGCAAAAAGTTAGCGGTTTCCTTTTATCTGCTTTGTCTGTTATAGCTGACGATATTCATGTTTTTTTTTCAATGTTTTTATGCTCTAAGCCACATAAGCTTAGCAGATAAGCTCTAAGTTTATGCTCTAAGTTTTCCGAGTTGGCGGCCTGGCTGGGTGGGTAGATGGGAGTGGGGAAAGAGGGGATGGTTTTGTGAGAGGGGCAGGCGAGCAACTGTTACTCGCGCAAACGGGGCTGTGAGCACCCACAACGCTCGCGCGAGTGGGTGTGATGTCTCCCTTGGACGACTCCCCGGATTCTTCCTCGGAGGCTGGCTCGAAGGAGGATGAGCTCAATCCTGGCATGTCAGGAACTTGGTTAATTGATGACTCTGATCAGCCGTCCGAAAGAGATTTACAGGAGGCTTCGGCTGGGGGCGGACGGGCAGGGAAGAGGAAGAGAAGCTGCCTTCCACGGTGGATCTGAGAGCACTCAGGGCAGAGAAAAGACAAGAGCAATGGAGATCTTCCAGATTGTTCAGAAGAAGGCCCCACCCGGTGGGCTGCCCTGGAAAGCTATTTATCGCAGTGGGCAGAGAAAAGGGGTAGCTGGGAAGAACGTGTTTGGTTTGTGGCTCTGTGTGTTTGTTCCTCGTGCTTCTTGCCTTGGAGCCTCTGAACTTCTCTTGCCGAGTGAGATCTCGTGGGTGTATTTCCGTTTGGCCTAGTGGATTTAAGTTTGTTGGGTGGGCTTATTTGTGGGAGCGACTTTCCATTGTTTTATGGACTATTGGCCCCTGCCTTGTGGACTGATTGCAGCTGGATTTATTTGGGACAGATCTGAAATTGGATGCTGGGGAACATTAATAAATTGTCTAAACCCCACTTCTGTGTGGTTTAGATATTTCGCTGTGCACTCAAGACCCTGTTGTTCCTCCAGGCCGGGCTATCAACATAATAATTTTAAATTGGGTGTTTTAAATTTCTGGGGTTTTAAATTGAGCCAAATTATTTAATAATTTTAAATTATTTTAATTGATGTTTGTCTTGTGCTTTTAATAGGCTGTACACCGCCCTGAGTCCTTCGGGAGAAGGGCGGTATAGAAATAAAATTATACTTATTCTTTTTTTTTTTTTATTGAAAAAGTTTTTCAAATACAGATTTCCCCCCCTTTCCCCCCCCCCTCCCTAACCCCCCCTCCCCCTCCCCTCCCCCTGTGGCTTCTCCAGAATAAAACCCAAATTAATAACAGATTATATAATACTTTACCACCCTTTTTGCTCCACCCCCCATATGCTGACCCTTTTTTTCTAACAATATTATTATATTCCCCTTATACTATACATTTCAAAGCAACATTCAGCTATAAAATTATATAATAAATCCTAATTTAGCAATTTCAACTCATAATCTATCCATTTCCTCCTCCCCCATACATATATCCCTTAATTCAAATCTTTTATGTATATTAATATAGCATAACATCCCTTTTCCTAAACTAAACAATCAGTAAGCTAACCTATCTCCACCCACTTTCCTACAGGTCTACCATACATAATATTTTCAATATCTTTCTTCTTCTTCTTTGTTCTTCTGCCCACACCACTAAAAAATATTTCCATATATAAATAAAATTCTCAAATGACTTTAAGCTTGTAATCCATATAATATCTTCTGTGATGTCTTTCAACTGGATTGTTAATTTCATCACCCATGTTAGGGTAACATCAAATTCTAGTTCCAACAGTATTGTCAGTATCTTCAATTACCATCTGTCCCCATCAATAGTAAGTATTTTCGTATAGCAAAAAAACCACCCAAGTGACTTTATATTTGTATTCCATATAGTGTCTTTTGTAATGTCTTTCATCTAGATTATTCATTCCAACCCACAGGTTGGGGAACCCTGCTCTAAGCCAGCAGTCCCTAACCTATACAACATGGCGGACTGGGAAGGAGGGGAGGGGAACCAGGCTGTGCGAGTAGTAGGTTGGCGCGTGCGCGCTGCTCCACTCACGCAAGAGAAGAGAAGTCTTCGGGGTGGGTTTCGCATTCCTTCAGGCTTCTCCGCGCCAAAAGCTTTTGCAAAGGGACAGAAGGCCTGAAGCAGCGGAGGTCGCTTCCTTTGAAGTCTTTCGTCCCTTTGCAAAAAGCTTTTGGTGCAGAGAAGAGCAGCCTTTGGGGGTGCAGCCTCGTGCTCCTTCGGACTTCACCGAGGCTGCCCGACGCTCCAAAAGGGATGATCGGGTGTCCTGTAACAGGCAGCCTCGGTGAGTCACCGAAGCTGAGCAGTGTTCTGACTTAGGCTTCCTGAGACAGTAAAAAAGACACAATTAGTCACAAAAACCCTCTTTTTATTTCAACGGCTGTGAATTAAGTTCATTCTCAGCCCGTAACGAGTCACAAATAGTTTGTAAAGAGTCCGACAGAAGTCTGCCACAGTCCTTCGGGATAAGGCTGGTAAACACCCACCTTTATCTCCCTTGAAACGCTGCCAAAGACCTAATTCTCAGTTAGCTTTGCAAGGCCACATGGAGCACAGAGTCAAAACGGATCTTCAGAATTTAAACCGACCGGCACGAACAAAGTTGCTTCCTGCAAAGGCTCACGTGCCTTTGCTCCTCCTTTATGTCTTATGGGAAAGGCCAATCATCTCCAGGCCTTACTCCTGAGTCGCCCCTTTTGTCTTAACTGTTCTTGCCTTCTGGCAGCTCTGCGCATGCGTGCACTGGGAACCCTATTCCTCTGCCTCGCTGACGTCAGACTCTGGAGGCTCCAGAGTCCGCGCATCACTCCCAGATGGCCCCGGCCCCATCTCTGCCTCCGACGCAGAGCCCTCATCTGAGCCTTCCCCAGACTCCAGGACTGGCCCATGGTCCTTTCCCAGTCTCCTCACTGTCTGATGCTGCTGCCAGCTCTGCAGGCTGCTGGCGGACCACAACTAGCAGGGCGTCCCGCTCAACCTCTGCTCCCGTTTTTGGAGTATCAGGAGCAGGCAGCTCACACAAGACAGAAGAGAAGCCTTTGGGATACTATTCAGGCATGCACTGGCCTGATTGCTGTGCGGCTCGGTTCCTAATAGGCCACAGCCCGTGGGGGTGTTGGGGACCCCTGCTCTAAGCTGCCCAGCTAAATAAATAAAAATCCGTGTGGTATTCTGAGAATACCCCACGGTATTCCTGGTATTCCTGGTGGCTCAGCAGACTAAAAGCATTGTGATTAACACCAGCTGTCTGCAATTACTGTAAGTTCGAATCTCACCAGGCTCAAGGTCGACTCAGCCTTCCATCCTTTTTAAGGTAGGTAAATTGAGGACCCGGATTGTGGGGGCAATAAGCTGACTTTGTATAAATATACAAAAGTATGAAGGCTATTGTTTAACGCATTGTAAGCCGCCCTGAGTCTCCGGAGAAGGGCGGCATATAAATCAAATTTAAAAAAAAATAAAAAATTGAAGTCCACGTATTTGAAACCGAAAGGTGATTTTTTTTCAAGAGGTAATTGGACTTTCTTGGGTTTTTTTCTTGGGAAGGATTTATATTCCTTGCAGACAGCTGGTCATTTGCATCCTTTTTTAGGGAGTCGTTGAGGCCGCCTGGAGGTTTACCCGTTTCCTCTCTCCAACCTCCAAACAACCCTCTCAAAGGATGCAAATGTCCAGCTGTCTTCCAGGAGTATAAATCCTTCCGTTCCCCAGTCAGAGCTGAAGAAGCTTCTTGGAGGAGAAGTGAAACGTCTTTTTTTTTTTTTTAATTTGATTTATACGCCGCCCTTCTCCGGAGACTCAGGGCGGCTTACAATGCGCTAAGCAATAGCCTTCATCCTTTTGTATATTTATACAAAGTCAGCTTATTGCCTCCACAAACTGGGTCATCATTTCACCTACCTTAGAAAGGATGGAAGGCTGAGTCAACCTTGAGCCTTGGAGAGATTCGAACCAGCAGAAATTGCAGGCAGCTGATCTTAATAACAGGGTGCACTAAACCACTGTACTATCAAGTCTTCAAAAGAAAAAAAACAAGAAATGCCCAAGTGCCTCCTGAACAAAAAGCACACCTTTGGGACCACCTGCATGACTGAGAATCTCCATATTTGAAAATGGCCACGGTTGACCGACGCCGATCTAGAGATTCTGTCCGGCAGGCGACCGGACTTCTCCTTCTTGGTCTCAAAGCTCGCCATCCCCCTCGCTCCAAACTCACCAGCCCGAACGGCTTCGTTCTCCAGAACCACTCGGTTGAAGATGAAGCGGATGTACTTGGAAGGGGTGGGGGTCCTGGGCCCCTCCTTGCCCAGCAGGTGGAGGATCTTGGTGGCCAGCACCGTGTGCTCGCAGTCTTCGATGAACTCGCAGAGGTGGGCCAGGCCCGTCTCTTTGCTCTCGGGGTTCTCTTCGATGATGCCGATGATACAGTCCACGATGGCTCGCTTGTACTCGAAGCCGCCCTGCGGGGAGACACGAAACACGCGTGTGCAGCAGTGGGACTGCGGCCAGTCCTCGGCTTACGACCGCAACCGAGCCCCAAAAATCCCCGTCGCTAAAGCGAGGCAGTCGGGGGGGGGGCGTGAGTTTGAAGGCCAACGTTAAGACCAGAAGTCTTCAAACTTGGCAGCTTTAAGACTTGTGGACTTCAACTCCGCTTTAACAACCGCTGCCCCAAAAAAAATAAAAAAATGGGTTGGTCATGTAGGCGACCTGTTTTACGAACGTCCCGATGTAGCCTCCGTTACGGTCATACGTCGAGGACTACTTCTCAAGACTTTCTTGCTATTGGGTCACTAGGCGTGTCAAGTTTATAGTTCTCAAGACACGTTGCAAGTAGCGGCCTGGGTAAGTTCCCCCAACAGGGGGCGCTGCAGGAGCCCCCCCAATGCAGACGGAGCGACCTACGTCATCCCGAAGCATGTTGGACAGGAACGTCATCATGACGCTGTGTTTCCGTGGGTACTTCTGGCACAGAGCACTGATGGCTTGGACGACTACCACCTGCAAGGCAACAACAATACGACGTTAAGTGAGGACCGGTCGGTTCTCTGTATCGGGCCGATTAAAGAGCTTCTTGGGGGGGGGGAACCCATCTTCCTGTAGGGCATCATGAGGGCATCAGCAGCAGAAGGGGACCTTGTATGATGGAGAGATGTGGACAGCAGCCAAGAGTCCTTTTCTCTTAAGATGGCGTTTCTCAAGCTTGGCCACTTTAAAGATGCTGGACTTCAACTCCCAGAATTCCCCAGCCAGCTGTACTGGACTTCAACTCCCAGAATTCCCTGGCTGGCTATGCTGGACTTCAACTCCCAGAATTCCCCAGGCGGCTATGCTGGACTTCAGCTCCCAGAATTCCCTGGCTGGCTATGCTGGACTTCAGCTCCCAGCATTCTCCAGCCAGCTATACTGGACTTCAACTCCCAGCATTCCCTAGCCAGCTATGCTGGACTTCAGCTCCCAGCATTCTCCAGCCAGCTATACTAGACTTCAACTCCCAGAATTCCCCAGCCAGCTGTGCCAGACTTCAGCTCCCAGAATTCCTCAGCCAGAATTCTGGGAATTGAAGTCCTGCATCTTAAAGTGGCCAAAGTTTTGCCCACTTTAATATGGGGATGGTTTTGCATGTGCACCGGCCGCTTGTGTGAATGGAGCGTTGCACACTCACGTGCTCGCCCGCCACAGGCTGCAGCCTGGTACTGGGCCACGGACTGAGAGTTAGGACTTCAAGTCCTCCCAAGGTCCTTTCCAATTCTGTTATTCGGTTAGTGCCTTTTCCAAAAGACAACTGGACTTTCTTGGTTCTCTAGAACTGAAGAAGCTTCTTGGATGAGAAGTACAACGTCTTCAAGGAAAATAAACCCAAGAAAGTCCAGCTGCCTTTTGGAAAAAGCACCTTTCGGACAAGCATGACCTGGAGGATTGAGAATCACCATACACTTTTGATTCAAGGGTTATCTGAACTGGGATGCAGAACCACAGATGGCCACTAGATGGCACAAAAGAGATACGGAAAGAAACTCTCTGCTGCCCCACAGTGATGGCACAAATTTTTGCAGGTAGCATAACTTAGTGACACTTTTTCTAAATCTTGCGGACTCCCCTCCGTGCCAATTTTGGCAGAGAAAAGCCAGAATCCCATCCACCCCTAACGATTTTGGCGGGCCGAAGAGAAAGCCAAGAACCAGATTTTAGAAGGCTGACCTTAAACTCATCCGATATCTCGGAGACGAAGGAGGAAATCTGTTTCATGAGTCGGTCCACGCTGCTCTCGCTGCCCGTCTTCAGCAGGGTGGTGATGGCCAGCGTGGCGATGCTGCGGTTGGAATCGGTGATCAGGTTCTCCAGATCCAAATTGCAGGCCGTCACCGCGGACGGATGCTTCATTGCCACCTGAAAGTACAACCCAGAAAAGCTTACAGGAAGAAGGCCGCCAATAGGGACCCTGCGGCCTGCAATGACTAATATAAAATATAAAATAAAATAGAACAATAAAATAAAATGCAATAAAATAAATAATAAACTAAGTTAAAGCAATAAGATAAAATAAAATGCAATAAAATAAATAATAAACTAAGCTAAAGCAATAGGATAAAATAAACTGCAATATAAAGTAATAAAATAAAACAAAATATAAAATAAAGTAAAATAAAATAAAATGCAATAAAATAAATAATAAACTAAAGTAATAAGATAAAATAAAAGTAAAGTAAAATAAAGTAAGTAAAGTAATCAAATAAAACAAAATATAAAATAAAGTAAAATAATATAAAATAAAATGCAATAAAATAAATAATAAAGTAATAAGATAAAAGTAAAGTAAAATAAAGTAAGTAAAGTAACAAAACAAAATAAAATATAAAATAAAGTAAAATAATAAAATAAAATAAAATGTAATAAAATAAATAATAAACTAAAGTAATAAGATAAAATAAAAGTAAAGTAAAATAAAGTAAGTAAAGTAACAAAACAAAATAAAATAGAAAATAAAACATTTCCGCTAAGTGGGACAGTTGTTAAATGAGTATCGCTCTATTTTATGACTGTTCTTGCACTGTTGTTAAGTGAATCACTGCAGTTGTTAAGTTAGTAACCAGGTTGTTCAGTGAATCTGGCTTCCCCATGGACTTTGCTTGTCGGAAAGTCGTAAAACGGGATCACGTGACCTCGGGACACTGCAACCGTTTTAAGTACATGCCAGTTGCCTAGCCTACGAATTTTGATCACATGACGGTGGAGATGCTGCAACGGTTGTAAGTGTGAAAAACGGTCGTAAGTCACTTTTTTCAGTGCCCTTGTAACTTTGCTCAGTAAACGAACTGTCATAAGAGGAGGACTATGTCTGTTTAATATTGTAATGTTTTTTTTAGATGTTGTAAGTTGCCCCATCACCTGACAGTGGCATGAATACCATCTAAATTTAATTATTAAATAAACACAGGTAGTCCTCAACTTACAAAACTTCACTTACTGACTGTTCGAAGTGACCATTTCTCACACTTACAACCGTTGCAGCATCCCCACGTGATTTACATTCGGATGCTCGATTATGGATTCATGTTTACGACGGTGGCAATGTCCCGGGGTCACGTCATCCCCTTTGGTGACCTTCTGACAAATCCATGGGGGGGGGGAGCCAGATTCACTTAACAACCGCGTTGCTCCTTGAACAACGGCGGCGATTCGCTGAACACAGGCGGCAAGGAGAGTCGTAAAATAGGACAAACTCACTTTTAACAAATGTTGTTTCGCTTAGCAACATAAATCTTGGGCTCCGTTGCGGTCGTAAGTCGAGGACCACCTGTGACAGACGGCCTCCTCTGAAGCACTCACCTTATTAAGGGTCCGGACCGCCGCGTATCTCAGAACGGGCTTCGGCGAACTGCAGAAGAGCTGAAGCACTGAAAGGAGAAGCAAAAATGGACCAGGCTGAATTTCGTCACACAATTTTGTCACACAAGGCGAGGAAGGGAGAGGATCACAAGCTTGACGGACAGCTCATCCATTTGCCTAGTTGTGACCCAGATAACACGCCTTCTACAGCTGTGTCTAAATCAGGGCATGTCAAACACAATCTTTCGAGGGTTTCAAAGCGGATGCAGAACCCAGAACGGGAAGATTTTTGACTTTAACTAGACTACTGTCATGTCTTCCACGTGGGGCTGCCCTTGGAGACTATTCGGCGGTTTAGTGAATTCAGAATGCGGTGTTGTAGTCCGCCAGCAGCCTGCGGAGCTGGCAGCGGAGTCGAACAGTGAGGAGGAACATGGGCCAGTCCTGGAGTCTGGGGAAGACCCGGACGAGGGCTCTGCGTCGGAGGCAGAGATGGGGCCAGGGCAATCTAGGAGTGATGCGCGGACTCCGGAGCCTCCAGAGGCAGATATCAGAGAGGCAGAGGAACAAGAGGAGCCTGTTCCTAGTGCGCGCATGCACAGAACTGCCAGAAGGCAAGAACAGCTAAAACAAAAGGGACAACTCAGGAGTAAGGCTTGGAGATGATTGGCCCCTCCCATAAGGCTTAAAAGAGGAGCAAAGGCAAGTGGGCCCTTTGCAGGAAAGCAACATTGTTAATTCTGTTCCCAGTCGGCATCTCTGTTTGATTCTGGACTCTGTGGGGCTTTGCCAAGTAGGTCTTTTGGCAGCGTGTCAAGGGAGATAAAGGTTGGTGATTATCCCGAAAGACTTTTCCCGAAGGACTTTTTTGCAACTAATTGGGACTCAGCTGTGAATGAACGTAATTCACAGCTGTTGCAATAAAAGAGGTTTTGGGGACCACTCGTGTGTTTTCATGTTCAGGAAGCCTAGGTCACAACACGCGGCAGCGTGAACAGTTTCATGCAAACCAAGGCTTGTGTAAGCGTCGCCTTTCTTGCAGGAGGCTGCACTGGCTGCCGATCAGAAGTGAGCGTCACATACTGTAACAACCCATTCGGCCAGCACCGGAAATGCGCGACGTCGAACAGCACGGCAATTAGCTTGCGCGCGCCATCCGCACATGCTTGCGTCATCAAAAACACAGTGATATAGGACCAGCTGAATCCCACCACTGCTGCCGATCTACTTCCAGGTTTAAGTCAAGGTTATGGTTGCCACCTTCAAAACCGTCCATGTTTGTGCCCGAGTTCTTTGTACGACCGTCTTTTCTCGGTTACGTCTACCTGATGTATGGTTGCTGCCAAAATGGGGTGGGGTAGGATTTTTTTAAAAAATGGGCTTTTATTAAAAGTAGTCCCTCGACGTACAACAGCTCGCTTAATGACCGTTCAAAGTTACAACGGCACTGGAAAAAAGGGAAATTTTTCAGACTTACGACCGTCGCAGTATCCCCACGGCCGCGTGATATACAGACGCTTGACAGCTGACTCATATTTATGACGGTTGCAGCGTCCTGGGGGGTCACGTGATCCACTTTTGCTGACCTTCTGACGAGCGAAGTCAAGCGGGAAGCCAGACTCACTAAACAACCGTGTGACTCATTTTTAAAGAACTGCCGTGATTCGCTTAAACGAACGCGGCAAGCAAAGCCGTAAAGTCACCTAAACAAACGTCTCATTTAGCAACATAAGTTGTGGGGCCAATTGTGGTCGTTAAGTCGAGGACTAGCTGTGTGGGGTGGATTTTTTTTTTTAAAAAAAAACTGACTTGGCGGCTACATCGATCTGTTTAATAGATGAAAATAAATAAAGGAGCTATCCCTCGAGTCCACCAGGGACTCCGGGGTCTGAAACGAAGGGACGGATTCCCATGTTGCACTCACCTGAGACTGCCGGGGCCAGTTCCCGGGCTGTGCAATTGGGGAGGTGGATGATGGCCGAGGCGGCCTCGTAGATCACCATCTCGTGTTTGTTGCGCAGGCAGCTTTCGATGAAATCGAAGAGGGGGTTGTCGTGCCTGCCAAGAAAAGACACGGCTGCGTTTACAAGTCAGGTCAACGGGGATGCCAGATTCATTTAATGACCGTGTTCCTAATGTTAAAAACTGCAGTGATTGACTTCATAACAGGAAGGTTGTAAAACGGGGCAAAGCTCACTTAACAACGATCTTGCTTAGGAATGGAAATTTTGGACTCGACTGTGGTTGTAAGTCAAGGACTACCTGGTTTAATTATTCAGACAGTTGCTTTAGCTTGGCAAAATTCTGTCCGGAGGTGAACAATCATAAACCTGCCACAAAACCAGCAGCTTCCATCATGTAACCTAGTGTCATGTCCCTGTTGGAGCCTGCGGGGGTCGAGGGGGCGGCTCTGTTGGCTTTGGAGGAAACTGGGGAAGGGCAGGGCCAGTCCGGGCAGGGCTTTTCAGGATTAGAAAGGCTTGGAGGCTGGGAGGAGCAGGAGAGACCGAGCTCAGGCGATGAGCAAGGATCACCCCCTCCTGATCCTAGAGCATGGAGAGAAGAGCGAAGGCGAGACCAACGCATATTGAGCCAGCTACGAGAGAAGAAAGTGCCCTGCCCCCTTTCACAAGGCACACCTGGGGAGTGAGATGTAAGGAGGTGCCGGTGGGAGGGGCATTTGTCGGGAACAAGCATGCATGGCAGAGACCATGCGCAGTGGAGCTGTGCTGGGGCAACGGCTGGCGTGCCCGCAGAGAGGGTACAGGTGGCACGCAGGCCTTAGGTTCACCATCACGGACCTAACCTCATTCTATATTCTGTTCTGGACCCCCTGCCGACCTCCCCCACCCCCCCCGATCTCTTTACCCCTCCTCAGACTCCTTCAGCAGCCGGCTGGCAATCCGGATCAGCATGCAGTAGGCAAACTGGGACTTCAATCCGGATCTGGTGAATTTGTTCAGCATCTTGGAAACGGCGAGGCGGTCGTTTTTTCTCAGGTGGTAGAGCAAACCGAGAGCATGGTACTGCGGATGCGGGGGAAGAAAAAAAAAAGGATTTATTTTTCCCCCAGTGCTAAGGTGACCAGGGTCAGCTCAAAGCCAGGGAAAGGTCAACGGTAGACCTCAACACAGGTAGTGTTAGGGAATGGCTATTGCCTAACTGGTTGGGTTGGCAATATATATAAACCATCAATGCATGTTTGCAGTCAAAATCTAATGTATAGCTTTAAGGCTGTAATGCTGTATTGCATCATACTGTATTCTGATTGGCTAGCTCTGTAGCCAACGTACTTAAGAGGAAGCTTGAATCATGGCTTGTTTTTTCTTATTACATTATTATGGCTACCTCTGCTCCTCTCTGCCTGTTCTCTCTGCTTGATCATTGCTACTTGTTGTTTTCTACTGTTTTACTGATTGTTTTACTGCTGTACTTGTTCCTGTTTGCAACTCCAAAAAGAACTGTTTTATTGCATGTGACTACAACAACTGGTAAGAAGACTTTGTTCTTGGAATATCCCTGGATTGACAATTTAACTATCTTTATCTGTGTATGACCTGGATTGTTTATTGGACTTTGCTTTGCTTTTTCCTAAAAGTAAAAGAATATCACTCAGTGTGTCTGTGTATTGACAGTGCTTATTCACAATCACCCTCAGCCGTTTCTCATGTGCACAACCTTGCTACTCAAGGGTTACTCTGCGCATATTTCTTAACAGGTAGCAACTTCTTTTCATGCGTGCCTCCAAGGGGGAGGGGGATTGACCGAGAACAGGGGTGTCAAACTCGATTTCATTGAGCGTCGCATCAGGGTTGTGGTTGACCTCGGGGGGGTGGGGGTGGCCAGCTCAACGTCATTCGTGACCGGTGGTGCAGAGCTGGCCGTCACATACTGTAACAACCGGTTTGCCGACAACCGAAAATGTGAGCGCATGTGCGTGGCAGCAAACACAGGGCGATTATATAGGACGGGATAGCGCCGGGGCAAGTGGGCGGGCCCAGACGATGGTCAGAACTATCGGTTCGCCCAAACCGGTTTGAACTGCTGTGGTAGCCTGGGTGGGGCTGGGAGGATCCATTGTCTCCAGCAGACAAAGGCGAGACCAGGGCGAGCGCCAAACCCTTTCCCACCAGAGAAGTGATCCGGTCCGGATGGCCGCCACTATGTTGCAGATCAGCGTCCGGTCGAGGTGCCGTGGGATGGTCCTTTGCTGTTTCCAGGGCGGCTTCGCGAGCCGGTTCTAACCACCTTGCGGGCCAGATCCCTGACACCCCTGACCTAGGCTGTGTGAACACAGCTCCTCTACTACTGACTTCGTGATGACAGCCCGCACGATTCTTAGCCAGTGTTGCGCTCTCTGAGAATGATGGCAGATGTAAACCAACAAGAAAGAGCTCTGATGGCGCGGTGGTTAGAATGGAGTATTGCAGGCTAACTCCACCCACTGCCAAGAGTTCGATCCTGACCGGCTCAAGGTTGACTCTGTCACTGCGTTTTTTGCATTTACCAGATGAGCTCATATTTTTGGACTTTCAGACTTTCCGTAGCTTGTCAAGTTTTCTTATCAGTAAGCTAAACTACGCATGTCCGCATTCCTTCACTTTTTCTTCTATCTTTCTTTGTTCTCCTGCCAAGAGTTCCGGCCGCAGAGAGGTGGCCGGCAGGAACGTTGCCAAAATGTAATTATTTTAGATAGTGAGATGTTTTATTTTCTTTACAACAAATAAATGAGTTTTTCTTAGAAAAAAAAATCTTCGGGGTTTGTTTTCTTAACGTATACACAAGGAAAATGTCACGATCCACGTCTCTAAATCAAGGTGCGATTACCCGAAAACAGAATGGGATTAATTAGCACCCTGACAGACTCGGCCTTCCATCCTTCCGAGGTGGGTAAAATGAGGACCCAGATGGTTGGGGGTAAAAGGCTGACTCTGTAAACCGCTTAGAGGGCTGTAAAAGCACTGTGAAGCAATATATAAATCTAAGGGCTATTGCTAACTATATCTATCCATCACCTACCTATCTTCTCTCTCTCTCTCTCTCTCTCTCTCTCTCTCTCTCTCTCTCTCTCTCCCCCCTCCCTACTCTCTCTCTCAACATCCATCTATTTATCTATCTATCCATCTGTCTATCATCATCCATATATTTACCTATCGTCCATCCATCCATTTATCTAAGCTGTGGTGGCGCAGTAGTTAGAATGGAGTATTGCAGGCGAATTCTGCTGAGTGCCAGCAGTTCGATTCTGTCTGGCTCAAGGAAGGAAGGAAGGTAGGTAGGTAGGAAGGAAGGAAGGGCCCTAGTGGCACAGTGCTTAGAATGCAGTGTTGCAGACTAGCTCTGCCCACTGCCAGCAGTTCGATTCTGAGTAGCCCAAGGAAGAAAGGAAGGAAGGAAGGAAGGAAGGAAGGAAGGAAGGAAGGAAGGAAGGAAGGAAGGAAGGAAAGGCCCTAGTGGCACAGTGCTTAGAATGCAGTGTTGCAGACTAGCTCTGCCCACTGCCAGCAGTTCGATTCTGAGTAGCCCAAGGAAGAAAGGAAGGAAGGAAGGAAGGAAGGAAGGAAGGAAGGAAGGAAGGAAGGAAGGAAGGAAGGAAAGGTCTTAGTGGCACAGTGCTTAGAATGCAGTGTTGCAGACTAGCTCTGCCCACTGCCAGCAGTTCGATTCTGAGTAGCCCAAGGAAGAAAGGAAGGAAGGAAGGAAGGAAGGAAGGAAGGAAGGAAGGAAGGAAGGAAGGAAGGAAAGGTCTTAGTGGCACAGTGCTTAGAATGCAGTGTTGCAGACTAGCTCTGCCCACTGCCAGCAGTTCAATTCTGAGTAGCCCAAGGAAGGAAGGAAGGAAGGAAGGAAGGAAGGAAGGAAGGAAGGAAGGAAGGAAGGAAGGAAGGAAGGAAGGAAGGAAAGGTCTTAGTGGCACAGTGCTTAGAATGCAGTGTTACAGACTAGCTCTGCCCACTGCCAGCAGTTCGATTCTGAGTAGCCCAAGGAAGAAAGGAAGGAAGGAAGGAAGGAAGGAAGGAAGGAAGGAAGGAAGGAAGGAAGGAAGGAAGGAAGGAAGGAAGGAAGGAAAGGTCTTAGTGGCACAGTGCTTAGAATGCAGTGTTACAGACTAGCTCTGCCCACTGCCAGCAGTTCGATTCTGAGTAGCCCAAGGAAGGAAGGAAGGAAGGAAGGAAGGAAGGAAGGAAGGAAGGAAGGAAGGAAGGAAAGGTCTTAGTGGCACAGTGCTTAGAATGCAGTGTTACAGACTAGCTCTGCCCACTGCCAGCAGTTCGATTCTGAGTAGCCCAAGGAAGGAAGGAAGGAAGGAAGGAAGGAAGGAAGGAAAGGTCTTAGTGGCACAGTGCTTAGAATGCAGTGTTACAGACTAGCTCTGCCCACTGCCAGCAGTTCGATTCTAAGTAGCCCAAGGAAGGAAGGAAGGAAGGAAGGAAGGAAGGAAGGAAGGAAGGAAAGGCCCTAGCGGCACAGTGCTTAGAATGCAGTGTTGCAGACTAGCTCTGCCCACTGCCAGCAGTTCGATCCTGACCGGCTCAAGGTTGACTCAGCACTTTCCATCTTTTCCGAGGTGGGTAAAATGCGGACCCAAATTGTTGGGGGCAAGAGGCTGACTCTGTAAACCGCTTAGAGAGGGCCGTGAAGGACTGTGTATATAGGTCTACATGCTATCGCTATCTGCAGAGAAGGCAGTCAAGTGAAGGAAGGTAGACTGAGCAGGGTGGCCTCCACAAGGATTCCAATTTTCAGGGTGGATCCCGAAAGCTTCCCAGATCCCTCCCCTGCTGTGGGGAATCCTTACCTGAACCATGACGTTGTCGCTGGAAGCAGCTTCTTGGGCTTCATTGATCCACCTCTTCACCACATCGTAGTTGATCTTCATCATATGCTGGGAAAGAGGGCCAAGGATCAAGAATCTCAGCTGCGGCTCTCGCCAAACCTCATCTCGGTTAATACCCAATCCTGAATCATGTCAATCAAGTGATGTGTTTTTTGGCGGGCGGGGTTTTTAAGAGTCTGGAAGTTGAAGGACAGGAGGGATTCCTCCGGAAGGGTTGCATCTCCAAACCAGGAGGACATTGTATCTGACATACAAGATTAACACGTGAAGCATTAATGCATTTATAATACCTTCGTAAGGCCACGCTTGGAATCCTGCATCCAGTTTTGGTCGCCACGATGTTAAAAAAAAATAAATAATGATTTTGAGACTCTGGAAAGAGTGAAGAAAAGAGCAACCAAGATGATTAGGGGCCTGGAAGCTAAAATATATATATAAATGGTTGCTGGAATTGGGTAGGTCTAGTTTAATTCCAAAGGGACGCGGTGGCTCAGTGGCTGAGCTTGTCGATCGAAAGGTCGGCAGTTCTGCGGTTCGAATCCCGAGTGCCGCGTAACGGGGTGAGCTCCCGTGACTTGTCCCAGCTTCTGCCAACCTAGCAGTTCGAAAAATTGCAAGTAGAAAAAATAGGGACCACCTTTGGTGGGAAGGGAACAGTGTTCCGTGCACCTTTGGCGTTGAGTCATGCCGGCCACATGACCACGGAGACGTCTTCGGACAGCGCTGGCTCTCCGGCTTTGAAACGGAGATGAGTACCACCCCCTAGAGTCAGGAACGACTAGGACATATGTGCAAGGGGAACCTTTACCTTTAGTTTAATTCCAAGTGTGGGCTTACCAAAGCATCATATTGTGGTATTAACCCTTCATGTGATCTTGATTCTATCCCTCTATTAATACAGCCTAGGATTGCGTTGGCTTTTTGGGCTGCGGCCGCACATGGCTGGCTCATATTTAAGTGTTTGTTCTCACAATTACTACAATTGAGCCAGGTACCAACTATGCCTGGGGGTCCCAACCTTTTCTATACCCCACGCCCCCAAGAACGCTTCTGATATAGTCTCGCACCCCTTAAAAAAATAATTAAATGCATATAATTATACATATACCAGGGGTGAAATCCAGCAGGATCTGACAGGTTCTGGAGAACCGGTAGCGGAAATTTTGAGTAGTTCAGAGAACCGGCAAATACCACCTCTGGCTGGCCCCCGAGTGGGGTGGGAATGGGGATTTTGCAGTATCCTTCCCCTGGAGTGGGATGGGAATGAAGATTTTGCAGTATCCTTCCCCTGGAGTGGGATGGGAATGGAGATTTTGCAGTATCCTTCCCCTGGAGTGGGATGGGAATGGAGATTTTGCAGTATCCTTCCCCTGCCCCGCCCACCAAGCCACACCATGCACACCAAGCCACGCCCACAGAACCGGTAGTAAAAAAATTTGGATTTCACCACTGACATATATCCTATAATTTTGAAACTTCTAAACCCAAGTTTATGCATATAAATTATACAAATATATAAATGCATATAATTATACATATACCAGGGGTGAAATCCAGCAGGTTCTGACAGGTTCTGGAGAACCAGTAGTGGAAATTTTGAGTAGTTCGGAGAACCGGCAAATACCACCTCTGGCTGGCCCCAGAGTGGGGAGGGAATGGAGATTTTGCAGTATTCCTCTGCCCCGCCCACCAAGCCACACTTTACTTCACTTTTATTTGATTTATATACCGCCCTACTCCCGAAGGACTCAGGGCAGTGAACAGCCAACAATAAAATACATACCTACAAAATTTAAAAAGCAGAAATAAAATCGAATTAAATAGTTAGGCCCAGACAGATTAAAAAACCCCAATCAATTTAAAACAAATTAAACTTTGAATATTAAAAATATTAAAAAATTATTTAAAAAGAGGGAGAAAATTAGGCCAGGCCCGCCTGGTGGAATAAAAAGGTCTTTAGAGCGCGGTGGAAGGTGCGTAAATCCGGGATCGTCTGTATCTCAAGGGGAGAGCTCATTCCAGATGGTAGGTGCCCCCACAGAGAAGGCTCTCCCCCTGGGGGCCGCCAGTGGACATTGTTTGGCCGACGGCACCCGGAGGAGCCCCTCTCTATGAGAGCGTACCGGCTGGTGGGAGGCTATTGGTGGTAGTAGGCGGTCCCGCAAGTACCCTGATCCTGAGCCATGGAGCGCTCTAAAGGTAGTAACCAAAACCTTGAAGCGCACCTGGAAGACCACCGGGAGCCAGTGCAGCTCGTGCAGGAGAGGTGTTACATGGGAACGCCATGTCGCTCCCATTACCACGGCCGCACTCTGCGCCAGTTGGAGCCTCTGGGTGCTCCTCAAGGGGAGCCCCATGTAGAGAGCGTTACAATAGTCCAGGCGGGAGGTGACAAGGGCATGAGTGACCGTGCGTAAGGAGTCCCGTGCACACCAAGCCACACCCACAGAACCGGTAGTAAAAAAATTTGGATTTCACCACTGACATATATACCCTATAATTTTGAAACTTCTAAACCCAAATTTTCGCACCCCCTAGAATATTGTCTTGCAACCCCAGTTGGGAACCCCTGACCGATGCTGCGCCTGTGCATTTGGTTTTTCTTGCCTAAATCTAATAACCTTCCTTTTCTCTACAGTAGTGGCCAAAATTGTGGGAACCTTTTGGGAAAAGTGTATTTTTGAGGTTTGATGGCTAATAACACCACTTTTTTTTTGGGAGGTTCAAGATAATCCTATTCCACTGCTGGAACGGCCTGGGAATAGCCCAGACCTTCACCCAATGGAAAATCTATGGAGCCGACAAAAGAAACTTGTTAGCCAGAAGCAACCCAGCAATAAAACCCAGTTAATAGAAGCCATCATTCCATCTTGGTTTCACATTAGAACAGCTGCAGAACTAAAAGACTTGGTTCACTCCATGGGAAGACGTTGCAAGGCCGTCATTCATGCTAAAGGTTACCCAACTAAGTGTTAACTGACAGGGTGATAATTTTTGTATATCTCATTTTTTCTATGGTGATAATTTTTATATATCTCATTTTTTCTATGGTGATAATTTTTGTATATCTCATTTTTTCTATGGTGATAATTTTTGTATATCTCATTTTTTCTACGTGTTTCCCTTTTCTTCTTCATACTGTAACTGCTATTCTAATAGCAAATCCTTCCTAAAAGTGATTGCATTCTTGATTCAATTATCTTTCCGTTGATGTATAATTTTATGGTACTACTCCAAAAAAAACCCCAAAGTGGTGCTATTAGCTAGTTTTAGAAAATACACTTTTCCCAAAAGGTTTCCACAATTTTGGCCACTCCTGTACACTAAATTTCGTTTTGCTAGGTAGGGCCCAGTTGTTAAATGAATCACGTGTTCGTTAAGCAAATCCGGCTTCCCTCGTCGACTTTGCTTGTTCTCGGTTGTCGAGAACTCGAATTTACCTCACGGGTGCGAGAGCTCTGGCCTTCTTTTACTTACCAAGGATGATACCAAGGCAGAACTGGACACACTGGGGACTTTGTCGACGATGGCTTGCTTCATGTATCGCTCGATGGCCTGGAGCATCGTTCCCTGGGAAAGCGAGAAGGGATGGAGGTGAGACAAGACTTTCAAATCGCACGTTGGCCAGAAATGAAAGAAGACGGGATTACGTTCACTTGAGGCTCTTTAGTACTTCACAAAACAAAACGGAGTAATTTTTTGGGCCGAGGTGATTCGCCGTCTGATTTAAAAGATAAGTTTCTAGTCCTTCACTTTTGCGGAAACAAGCTTCTAAACCGGGGGGAATCTAAACTTGGCAACTTGTGGATTTCAATTCTGGTTCTGCAACCCAACAAGACAGACAGAGACTTCAGAGGATCATTAGAACTGCAGAAAAAACAATGGCTACCAACCTGCCTTCCATGGAGGACCTGTAGACTGCACGAGCCAAAAAGAGGGCTGGGAAAATATCCACAGACCCCTCGCATCCTGGACCTCAACTGTTTCAACTCCTACCCTCAAAACGAGGCTATAGAGCACTGCACACCAGAACGACTAGACACAAGGACAGTTTTTTCCCGAACACCATCACTCTGCTAAACAAATAATTCTCTCAACACTGTCAAACTATTTACTAAGTCTGCACTACTATTAATCTTCTCGTCGTTCCCACCACCCATCTCCTCACACTTATGACTGTATGACTGTAACCTTGTTGCTGGTATCCTTATGATTTATATTGTTTCCTAGTATGATTTGATTGCTTATTTGTTCCCTATGACTATCATTAAGTGTTGCACCTTATGATTCTTGACGAACGTATCTTTTCTTTTATGTACACTGAGAGCCTATGCACCAAGACAAATTCCTTGTGTGTCCAATCACACTTGGCCAATAAAAAAATCAATTCTATTTTATTATTTCTATTCCCAGAACTCCTGAGCATGCAATTCAGTGTTTCCCACCGTTGGCCATTTTAAGATGGGTGGACTTCAACTCCCAGAATTCCCCCAGCCAGCCATATTGGTTGGCTGGGGAATTCTGGGAGTTGAAGTCCACAAGTTGACAAGTTTGGAGATCCCTGCTATAAACCAGCATTTCCCAACCTCAGCCATTTTAAAAATAACCAGACTTCAGCTCCCGGAATTTCCCAGCTGGTCATGTGAAGTCAAAAGACACTGAAGTTGGGGGTAAGATCTCAGAATACCCTCCCAGCATTCAGCCGGGGTTCAAAATCTCATCCGTGAACCAAAACATCCCCTCGTTTTCATCATCCTCTTTCACAATTGGAAAAATCCTGTACTCACATCTGTGATCCGACACAGGGCTCGAATTGCCGGGCCTCGGTAAACGTCTTCTTTCCCCGTCATATCTTTAGTTAGGCTAGGACACAGAACGACAAAACTCGTATTAATCTATGGAGATTCTCAGTCACCCAGGTCAAGGTGCTTATTTTTTTTCAAGAGGCAACTGGACTTCCTGGTTTTTTCTCTGAAGACATTTTGCTTCTCATCCGAGAAGCTTCCTCAGATCTGATTGAATGGTGGGGAACGGAAGGATTGATATTCCTTGCAGAGAGCTGGATATTTGCATCCTTTTAGAGGGTCGTTGAGGCCACTTGGAGGTTTCTCTGTGTCCTCAGGGTCATCTGAGTGGTGCAAATGGGTGTGGAGCCTTCCTGGAATCTACAGGGCAGAAAACATCCAGCGGAAAGCACAGCTCCACAACACAATCCTTCCAGCAGTTCCAAGAAGGCTCCACACCCATTTTGCACTACTCAGATGCACATAGACAAACCTCCAAGTTGTGAAGGCTCCAACACTGGAAGTTTTTAAGAAGTAGTCTTCATTGGTCTGAAGTGGTGTAGGGTTTCCTGCCTGGGAAGGGGGTTGGACTAGAAGACCTTCAAGGTCCCTTCCAACTCTGTTTATTCTCTTCTTTTCTCTCTTTTCTTCTCTTCTCTTCTCTTCTCTATTTTATTCTCCCCTATCCCCCATCCTATTCTCTATTATTGTTCTGTTCTGTTCTGGTCTATTCTAGTCTACTCTATTCTAATATTCTATATTCTATATCCTATCTCCTATCTCCTATCCTATCCTATCCTATCCTATCCTAATATTCTATATTCTATCCTATTCTAATATTTTAATATTCTAATATTCTACTATCCTATCCTAATATTCTATATTCTATATCCTATATTCTATCCTATCCTTATTCTATATTCTATCCTATTCTAATATTTTAATATTCTAATACTCTAATACTCTAATACTTTAATATTCTATATCCTATCCTATCCTATCCTATCCTAATATTATATATTCTATATTCCATTCTCTATTCTCTTCTCTTCCATTCCCATTCCCATTCCAGCTGAAATGCCGATGCTTCCAGCCCCAGAATCAAAACCAGATACCTGCTGGTGACGATGATCACGTCTTCTGAGATGTTGGCCATCTCTTTGATGGTAAGGTAACACATTCTCCTTAAGGTTTGCTGCGGAAAGACGACAGTGAACGTTGCAGTTTCCAAGGGGTTGCTGAGCCACTGCTGTTTTTTATCATGGGGGTCCAGAAGACCTCTCTAAGGGCCTTCGAGCATGGGGGGGGTCCAACCTCGGTCACTTTAAGACTTGTGGACTTCATCTCCCAGAATTCCCCAGCCAGCCATGTAAGGCTGGCTGGGGAATTCTGGGAATTGAAGTCCACCGGTTTTCGAAAGTAGCTCTCCAATTTGTTGAATTTCTGCTTAGCCCAACTTCATGGCTGGCTGGGGAATTCTGGGAGATGAAGCCCACAAGTCTTGAAGTGGTTATGGCTGGAAACAGTGGTGAAATCCAAATTTTTTTACTACTGGTTCTGTCGGCGTGGCTTGGTGGGCGTGGCAGGGGAAGGATACTGCAAAATCCCCATTCCCTCCCCACTCCAGGGGAAGGATACTGCAAAATCCCCATTCCCTCCCTACTCCAGGGGAAGGATACTGCAAAATCCCCATTCCTACCCCACTCCAGGGGAAGGATACTGCAAAATGTCCATTCCCACCCCACTCCAGGGGAAGGATACTGCAAAATCTCCATTCCCAGACCACTCCAGGGGAAGGATACTGCAAAATCTCCATTCCCTCCCCACTCCAGGGGAAGGATACTGCAAAATCCCCATTCCCACCCCACTCCAGGGAAAGGATACTGCAAAATCCCCATTCCCACACCACTCCAGGGGAAGGATACTGCAAAATCCCCATTCCCACCCCACTCCTGGGGGAAGGATACTGCAAAATCTCCATTTCCACCCCACTCCAGGGGAAGGATACTGCAAAATCCCCATTCCCACCCTACTCCAGGGGAAAGATACTGCAAAATCCCCATTCCCACCCCACTCCAGGGAAAGGATACTGCAAAATCTCTATTCCCACCCCACTCCAGGATACTGCAAAATCCCCATTCCCACCCCACTCCAGGGGAAGGATACTGCAAAATCCCCATTCCCTCCCCACTCCAGGGGAAGGATACTGCAAAATCTCCATTCCCACACCACTTTGGGGCCAGCCAGAGGTGGTATTTGCCGGTTCTCTGAACTGCTCAAAACTTCCGCTACCGGTTCTCCAGAACCTGTCAGAATCTGTTGGATTTCACCCGATTCTATTCTACTCTACTCTACTCTACTCTACTCAACTCTACTCTCCATTGTGCTCCAGTCTATTCCACTCCACTCCACTCCACTCCTTTCAAGGAAGGACACCCCTAAGGGCTCTGCCAGCAGCCCCCAACCCAGGAACAGGAAAACAAGGAGAAACCACTGAAGAAATCACTCACATCGTTGGACTGGAATAATCTTGTCATTGCAAAGAAAGCTTCGGTGGCTTCCGTTGTCCCGAAATGCTCACCCTAAAAAAACGACACGCAATCAGCGGACACTTTAGGCCTCCAACCGCTAGACTCAATTTCTCCTTTCTCCTGGCCTCAAGTTATGGGATCGCCCCACAAAGGAAACCAAAACAGTTAATTTCACACCAGCTTCTGGGCTGCCGTAGGTACCCACTATGCTAATGATGATACACCTCAAACTTCAAGAATATTAGTCTAAAGGTAAAGACGACCTTGGATCTGTTTCACTTCCTGTTGATTTAATGGACCGTCTAGGCAGGTGTTTCAGGGGTAGAAAAAACAGCCTTCCCTGGGCTCCGGAGGCCCTGAACGGGCCCATTTCCAGAACTTCCGGAAGGCCCGTTTTTCACCCTCCCAGAGCCTCCGCGTGGGCCCTGCACTTACCTGGCATCCAAAACGGGCCGCATGGAGACTCCTGGGAGGGGCGGGGTGGGCGGGGCCAGCCAGTCCTTGCAATTACCGGTTCGCCGAACCAGATGTAAAATTAGCATCCGGTTTGCCTGAACTGGTCCCACCCGGCTGAATCCCTCCCCTGCCCCAATTCCTTGTGCCCCCTCTTAAAATGGGAATGCTGGCCTGGCCCGGTTCCTAATTTCAGGGAGGCTGCAATAATTCCCCCACCCAGAGTCGCCTTCTCCTCCCCACAAGCTGGCCCAGACGGAGAAGCGCAACCCCGCAGCCGTCCTGCCCTGGACCGGCTGCATTTACCTGGTTCAGCAAGTAAAGGATCTTGGTTAGGATGTGCAGACATCTTCGTGGGTTGATGGGCGTCTCGTTGAAAATACGAGCCTAGGGGAAGGAAAGAGAAAAATCCAGGACTTTAGACGGGAGGAAACGCTACTTCGGATGAAGGAACAGTAAGAGTCGAACTCAGGGAAGACGGGGTCTCCTCTCAGTGATGTTTCTCGTGGGACTCTGGGTCAAATTCTGGACCCCACTCTTTGAAACAGCCGTTGATACACTGGAGTTCAGAGAAGGGCAGTCTAGATCAGAGATGTCAAACTCAAAGCCCTGGAAACAGTGAAGAATCGGCTCGCGGTGCCCTCTGCCAGCGAAAACGGAATTTGGGAGGGCTGCGGGCAACCCCCGCAGCTCCATTTTCGGCTGCGACGGCCTCCTGCCAACAAAAACAGAGCTCGGCAGCCCGTTTTCTCTGGCAAAGCACTCAGGCCATCACAGACGCCCCCGACACGAGTGACGTCAAGCTGGCTGTGCCCACCCTGGCCATTCCCACCTCGGCCCCCGAAGGTCAAACACAACCGTGATGCGGCCCTCAATGAAATTGAGTTTGACACCTCTGGTCTAGATGATCAGGGGAGAGAAGGTGAAGTCCACTGAGAAGGAACTGAGTATGTTTAACTTGCCGAAGAGAAGATTGCTCTCCCAATTTCTAAAGGACAGCCAGTTGCGTCTAGCGGTAAAGGCACCAGGCTACAAAGCAGGAGACTGCGAGTACTGGTAGTCCTCACTTTATGACCACAACTGAACGCCCAAATGTTCTGTTACTAAGTGAAGCATTTTTTTCAGCGAGTTTTACCACCTTTCTTGCCACAGTTGGTAAGTGAACCGGTCCAGTTATTAAGTTAACACAGTTGTCAAGTGAATCCAGCTTCCCCATGGACTTTGCAAGGTCGCAAAAGGGGATCGTCATAAATATGAGTCAGTTGCGTCTGAATTTTGATCATGTGACCACGGGAATGCTGCGACGGTCGGAGGTGTGAAAAACGGTCCTAAGTCACTTTTTTCAGGGCCGTTGTAAGTTCAAAGGGTCACTAAACGAACTGTTGTAAGCCGAGGACTACCTGTACTAGTCCCGCCTTAGGCATGAAAGTTGGTTGGGTGATTTTGGGCAGATCACTAGGAGACGGGGAGTTCTAGTCCCGCCTTAGGCATGTATGGCAGCTAGGTAACCTTGGGCCAATCACCAGGAGACTTGAATTCTAGTCCCGCCTTAGGCATGAATGACAGCTAGGTGACCGTGGGCCAATCACCAGGAGAGGGTGAGTTCCTTCAAATAACAAGGGGGGAGCCATCACAGAAAAGGCCCTTCTCCATCCCGACCACCTCAGCAAAGGAGACGAGCAATTACACGTGCAAATAAATGAATACCGAT
The DNA here is from genome assembly GCA_037215915.1 of Pantherophis vulpinus. Lineage (NCBI taxonomy): Eukaryota > Metazoa > Chordata > Lepidosauria > Squamata > Colubridae > Pantherophis > Pantherophis vulpinus. The sequence continues at coordinate 2,876,066 of JAXLNS010000007.1, forward strand.
CTGTTTGCACACCAACCAGAGACGGATGGCCATAGAGACAGAATCAACAACACAAAATAACGTCAAAGAAGACTCCACCGTACCTCTTGGAGGATCGCGCTTTTTTCTAAATGTTGGAAAGGGTTCGAGCCGCTACCTGAAGGAGACAAGAGGACATGATGTGAGCCCAAGACATTTCAAACAAGAGGGATATGCGAAGCTTCCTTAGATACTTCCATCAATGCCAGGTGAGACCCTCGCATCAAAGGGCCCCACCCCCACAGGACGGATGCTGCAATGCAATGTGAAAATGCGCAAGAAATAGGAGTCGTACATGAGGGCGATGAGGTAAAACAGCCTTTCTTGGCCTCATGAATTTTTCTTCCCAAGGCTTGAACTACAGAATTATTTATTTGTTTGTTTGTTTGTTTGTTTGTTTGTTTGTTTGTTTGTTTGTTTGTTTATTTATTCAATTTATATGCTGGCCCCTCTCCGAAGACCCAGGGCGGCTCACAATACACTCAAAAAATCACTATAAAAACACTTAAAAATTAAAAACGTTAAAAACATTAAAACCCATTCACACCATTCATGGCCGGATCTCAGAGCAGGAAGGGACCATGGAGGTCTTCTAGTAACAGGTTAAATGTATCTGGCCTCCCCACTGATTTTCCTCGTCAGAAAGTTACAAAAGATGATCACATGACCTCAGGACACGACAAACATCATAAATATGAACCGGTTGCCAAGCATCCGAATTTTGATCACATGACCATGGGGAATGCTACAATGGTCCTAAGTGTGAAAATCGGTCATAAGACACTTTTTTCAGGGCCGTTGTAACTTTGAACAGTCCCTGAATGAGCTATTCTAAGTTGAGGACTACCTGTACAAGTATCAGAGGGAATGAGGGATTGCAAGAGCGGCTGGGAAACTGTCACAGTTGGAAATGAAGATCGCGATATACTTCCGGCGGTGACGTCATCGTAAAGCGGGCGAGGGCTCAGAGCTCTGTACCTGTAACCCAAAATCTCTTTGCCAGGAGCCCTTTAAAGGCAATATCGATCCTGGAGAGATTGGTAAAAAAGGAGGAAACTCTGAAGACGTCGGGGGAAAGGGAATCACCCGAATGGATAGGAGGAACTTTCTTAAACCGGCAGAGGAGAAATCGGCCATAAAGGACGATCTGGAGCGATGACAGCCACATGAGCAGGAAGCAAAAAGTGAAAAAGGACAATCAGGATCGGTGGACGAGATAACCCTAGAAAGGAGGTGAGGATTGTTTTGTGGATTGGAGGAGTGGAAAGTGATAGTCTCTAAGGAGAAGGGCAGATTTGCCCGGAAGGCAACGGCGACTTAAAATGGAGTAGAGCAGAGGGACGGAGTCAAATGGTGATAGCAACATGAAGGAATAAAGTAAATTGCTACAGGATTATAAGAAGCAGAGATTGGGGTTTATAAAAATAGACATTTTGAGATGATAAGTGGTGGCCAAGAGATCGTGAAAAACTGACTAAAGTATTAAAGACGGGAATATTAAGGATCCTGACACAAAGTGTATAAGGCAGTGATGGCTAACCTTTTTGCCATCACGTGCCAGGAAGGGGGTGGGGGGAGATTCATGCACACGCGTGCCTACACCCATAATTCTATCGCCCCACCTTGCACACGCAATCCCCCCTCACCCCCGTTCCTGGCACGCGATGGGCCGGTAGGCCCGTTTTTCTTTCTCACCTGGCTCCAGATCCTCTCTATGCATCTGGGGAGGGCAAAAACAGCCTTCCCCACCCCCTCGGAGGCCCCTCGAAATGGCACATTTCCCAACTCCCGGTTGGACAGGAAGTGACATTTTTTGCTGTCCCCAGCCTCCAGAGCCTCTCTTTTCACCCTCCCCAGATGCAGAGAGAGGATCTGGAGCCAGGTGAGAAAGAAAAACGGGCCTTCCCCACCCCCACCACAGGCCCTCCGGAGGCAGGAAACAGCCTGTTTCCCTACTTCTGGTGGGTCCAGAAGGCCTGAAAATCTGCTGGCCGGCACACACATGCGCGCCAGAGCTGAGCTGGCGTGCCCACTGATATGGCTACACGTGCCACCGGTGGCACGTGTGCCATAGGTTCACCATCACGGGTATAAGGACTAAACGGAATTTAGAAAAGCAAAGAGGGAAAGAGGGATTGCGAGAGCGGCTGGGAAACTGTCACAGTTGAAAATGAAGCTCGCGGGACTGCACACAGCAACCAGCAGGACCGAAGCAGCCACCATTTCCCCCAAATTTCATTCCCTGAGAAATAACAGATCCCAAATTTGGGGCACACGCTGTACAGTAGCCCATGGGAGATACCTTGGTTATGACGCACTGTTTCACCTGGTGAAAGGTCATGACAATGAGAGTTTTAGTAATACGTTAACTGGCAATGTTTGCCACGCAAGGACCTTGTGAGCCCCAAACACTTGAAGGTAAGGTACGTGTGGATGGCCTCTAAACCTGGGGACCATCACTGCAGACGTGAAGTGAGCCTGGCTTCCCCGTTGACGTTGACTTTGCCCGTCAGGTCGCAAAAAGGGGATCACGGGACGTTGGGACGCTGCAACCGTCATAAATACGAACCGGCTGCCAAACTTCCGAATGTAAATCACGTGACCGTGGAAGAGGCTGCAACGGTCGTTAAGTGTGAACAATGATCTTAAATCACTTTCATCCAGGGCCGCCGTAACTTTGAAATGGTCACTAAATAGAACTGTTTGTCAGTCGAGGCGAAGGCCACCTTTATAAGGCTTCCTGAGGACCCCATGAATTCTGGGAGTTGAAATCCACCCATCTTCGAAGATGCCATGACTGGGGATCGCCTGCATAAGGGGGTTGGACTACATGACCTCCAAGGTCTCTTCCACCCCTAGGATTTAAATTAAGGGGCTTTTTCCTCCATTTCCCCCCCACCCCAAGGCAACATCCTTGAGTGGTGGGGTCTGTTCAGCCCCCCCCTCCTCCCAGCTTCCCCTAGCCCCGCCCCTTGCCCAGAGAGACACACCTGTAACCTGCGTTTCCCATCTATTTGGGGAGGGGGCGTCATTGCTGGTTGCTAAGTAACACACCTGAGAAACGCACAGAGGCCACGCAGGGAACGCTCAGCCCAGGGGGGACCCCCAGGAGCCCCTTGACCCAGAGGGCCCAATCTGCTGACCCGCTTTGCATGGCCCCCAAGCCCCCAAAAGCAGCGCCCGTCCAGACGTGCAAATCAAAGCTGGGTTTATGCCAGTCAACGCGGAGGGGGGGTGATTACTAAGAGGGAACAGCCTCCTCTCTCTTCCCCTACTTCTCTGGCCACGCCCTCTCTGACCACGCCCACTTAACCGCTTCCAACCTCAGGATAGGATGCGTGGGCCACGCCCCCCCAGGGGGCGGAGCCGATAGGTCTCTCCGGGAACAACGGGACTCACAGCCCCGGAGGGAAAAAAAAAAGGGCTCCTCAAATCTGCCCAGCAACCGCTTCGAGTTGAACCTCAGCGGTGGGAGGGGGGAGCGCTCCTACCGGACTCCTCATCTTTCTTGTCGAACTTCTTGATCATGGCGACCGCAGCGGCCGGTTTGGCTCCTCGCCGCTCGATTCGGCGTCCCCCGCTCGGCCCGCGGACAGGAAATCCCGCCCCGTCACCGGTCGCCGCCCGGCCAACCTTCGGCGACGTCAGCGGCTCGCGGGGATGACGCTCCAAGCGGTGGGATCGGCCTCCCTGGTAACGTCACACGCGCGTCTCGGTTTTTTTGCCTATTTGCATGATCCCCGCCCAACTCTTTTCCACGCCCCCTCGCCATGAAGCAGCGCGGTGGCTTTTCGGAGAGGAGCCATAGGCGCCCCCTGCAGGTGACCTTTGGTTTATTACCAGTGTTTCTCTAGCTTGGCAATCTTGATTTATGGACTTCAACTCCCAGAGTCCCTTAGACAGCATGGCTGGCTGGGGAATTCTGGGAGTTGAAGTCCAGCCATCTTAAACCCTGCTGGCTGGGGAATTCTGGGAGTTGAAGTCCGCCCGTCTTAAAGCATGCTGGCTGGGGAATTCTGGGGGTTGAAGTCCATTCATCTCAAAGCCTGCTGGCTGGGGAATTCTGGGAGTTGGAGTCCACCCATCTTAAAGCCTGCTGGCTGGGGAATTCTGGGAGTTGAAGTCCGCCCATCTTAAAACATGGTGGCTGGGGAATTCTGAGAGTTGAAGTCCGCCCATCTTAAAACATGGTGGCTGGGGAATTCTGGGAGTTGAAGTCCGCCCATCTTAAAACATGGTGGCTGGGGAATTCTGGGAGTTGAAGTCCGCCCATCTTAAAACATGGTGGCTGGGGAATTCTGGGAGTTGAAGTCCGCCCATCTTAAAACATGGTGGCTGGGGAATTCTGGGAGTTGAAGTCCAGCCATCTTAAACCCTGCTGGCTGGGGAATTCTGGGAGTTGAAGTCCAGCCACCTTAAAACATGGTGGCTGGGGAATTCTGGGAGTTGAAGTCCGCCCATCTTAAAGTATGCTGGCTGGGGAATTCTGGGAGTTCATATAGTGACTTCAAACGGTCACTAAATGTTATAAGTCAAGGACTAGTTATACCTGAAACTGTTAAAGAGGAAAATAGGATAAGTAGAGTGTCTGCAGTAGAACTATTTCATTTTTCTGTGGGGCAAAGGAACACCCTTGTCAGAATCTGGGAGACCCCATTGCTACATCAGAAAAAAGCCCTCCTCCTACCACAAGTGTCGTGGTGACCCAGTGGTTAGAATGCAGTATTGCAGGCAAACTCTGCCGACTGCCAGCAGTTCGATCCTGACTGGCTCAAGGCTGACTCCGCCTTCCATCGTTCCGAAGTCGCTCAAACGAGGACCCAGATTGTTGAGGACAATAGGCTGACTTTGTAAAGCGCTTAGAGAAGGGCTGCAAAACACGGTGAAGCGGTTACATCAGTCAAAGTGCTATTGCTATTTCAACTTTTTAATGACGTACAAAGAAGCGGATTATTGCATCTCATAATAATATCGGGGGATTTCCCCCTCCACGATAGTTCAAGCAGTGGAGAAAACTATTTGCAACAGCCATACATAATGCCTTTTGTCAAACATCGAAAATTTCCCAATCTTCACTCGAGCGTTAAATTTTTATTTTATTTTTTAAACATTCTAACTAGGAATAATTTTTTAAAAAGTGGGGGGGGGCGCTACAGAGGGGGTGATTTCTAGCCAAGTACAACGTGTTCTATAGTCCTTGAAGAATAGAGATATCTTTTTTGGCAGGGTGGTCAGATCGACCTGTAGGTTTCTTGGTTACGCCCAAATTTTTTGGGTCTAAAAATCTTCCTCGGCCTCCTCTTCCTCTCCGTCGGCATAATCTCGGCCGACTTCTTCGTAATCCTTCTCCAGAGCCGCCAGATCCTCCCGGGCTTCCGCGAACTCTCCTTCCTCCATGCCCTCGCCCACGTACCAATGGACAAAAGCCCGCTTGGCGTACATCAGGTCGAATTTGTGGTCCAGACGGGCCCAGGCCTCGGCGATCGCCGTGGTGTTGCTGAGCATGCAGACGGCCCGCTGAACCTTAGCCAGGTCTCCCCCGGGCACCACGGTGGGCGGCTGATAATTGATGCCCACTTTGAAGCCGGTCGGGCACCAGTCGACAAACTGGATGGACCGCCGGGTTTTGATGGCCGCGATGGCCGCGTTGACGTCCTTCGGCACGACATCTCCCCGGTACAAGAGGCAACACGCCATGTATTTGCCCCGCCGCGGGTCGCACTTCACCATCTGGTTGGAAAATTCAAAGCAGGCGTTGGTGATCTCCGGCACTGAGAGCTGCTCGTGGTAGGCTTTTTCGGCCGAGATGATGGGGGCGTAGGTGGTCAAAGGGAAGTGGATGCGGGGGTACGGCACCAGGTTGGTCTGGAATTCGATCAGGTCGACATTCAGGGCCCCGTTAAATCTCAAGGAAGCCGTGACGGAGGAGACAATCTGCCCGATCAGACGGTTGAGGTTCGTGTAGGTTGGACGTTCGATGTCCAGGTTTCGGTTGCAAATGTCGTAGATGGCTTCGTTGTCCACCATGAAGGAACAGTCCGAGTGCTCCAGGGTGGTGTGAGTCGTCAGGATGGAGTTGTAAGGCTCCACCACGGCGGTGGAGACCTGCGGGGCGGGATACACCGAGAATTCCAGCTTGGACTTCTTGCTGTATTCGACCGAGAGCCGTTCCATCAGGAGAGACGTAAAGCCGGATCCGGTGCCGCCACCGAAGCTGTGGAAGACCAGGAAACCTTGAAGGCCGCTGCACTGGTCAGCCTGCGTTGATGAGAGAAAATGGGGTTATTGGTGCCATCTCAAGACAATCTAGGCCAGTGTTGTGGTCCGCCTGCAGCCTGTGGAGTCGGACAGCAATGAGGCTGAGGAAGAACATGGGCCAATCCTGGAGGCTGCGGAAGGATGAGGGCTCTGCATCGGAGGCAGAGATGGGGGCAGGGCCATCGGGGAGTGATGCGCGGACTCCGGAGCCTCCAGAGGCTGATAGTAGAGAGGCAGAAGAACAGGAGGAGCCTGTTCCTAGTGCACGTATGAGAAGAGCTGCCAGAAGGCAAGAGCAGCTAAAGCAAAGAGGACGACTCAGGAGTAAGGCCAGGAGATGATTGGCCCCTCCCATAAGTCTTCCAGCTGGCTGGAGAATTCTGGGAGTTGAAGTCCACAAGTCTTAAAGCTGCCAAGTTTGGGGACCCCTGCTGTGGAGCATGGGTCTCAAAGTTGCCAGGGTTGGGAATCCCTGCTCTTTTAACTGGCTGGGGGGAATTCTGGGAGTCGAAGTCCACAAGCCTCAAAGTTGCCAAGGTTGGGAAATAGAAGTTTATTCCCGCAGGAGTCACTGGCGCGAAAAGCCACGTTCGTCCATGCCAGCGAAGACTTACGCAACTTAAACTTTTGGGAATTTCACCCTTTCGCCCTAAAAAAAAAGCTTCAAATTGCAATCGTTAAAGGGGAGCGGGGGGGAAATGACCCGGTCACTTGCCATTTTGCGAATCCTGCCCAGGACGGTGTCGATGATTTCTTTGCCGATGGTGTAGTGCCCTCGGGCATAATTGTTGGCAGCGTCTTCTTTACCGCTGATCAGCTGCTCTGGGTGGAACAGGGAGTGGTAGGTTCCTGTGCGGATCTCATCTGCCAAGAGAGAGAGAGAGAAGAATGAGCTGACGGGCCCCATCCACCAAAAGTCCCGTTTTGGAAATTGCCAGTCAACTAGCCACAGGGAAAGGTTAAAAAGAAGGAATGTGAAGGACCCGTGTTTCCCCGAAAATAAGACCCTGTCTTATATTTTTTTGAACCCCGGAATAAGCGCTTGGCCTTATTTTCGGGGAGGTCTTCTTATTTTGGGGCACGAGATGGGGCTCCTCTTGCCGTTTTAACTGATTTCTAGCTCTGTGTTTAAATATTTAAATATTTTAAATATTCTATTCTATTCTATTCTATTCTATTCTATTCTATTCTATTCTATTCTATTCTATTCTATTCTATTCTATTCTATTCTATTCTATTCTATTCTATTCTATTCTATTCTATTCTAAATTATATTGCATTTAATGCAATATTATTATTTTGGGGCGTGAGATGGGGCTCCTCTTGCCGTTTTAACTGATTTCTAGCTCTGCGTTTAAATATTTAAATATTTTAAATATTCTATTCTATTCTATTCTATTCTATTCTATTCTATTCTATTCTATTCTATTCTAAATTATATTGCATTTAATGCGTACATTTTATTCGAGAAATAAATACACATTTCACGAAAAGAAAGGAAACTCTTCATGAAAAGCTTTCTCAAGACATAAATAGATTTATGCAGCTTTTCATGGCACCAGGCAAGAAACATTAAGGAAAGCTGCAGTTCAGGGATTTCCCACCAGCAATAGTGTATTTTTCTTCTTATTATTATTATTTTTTTTTTAAATTAAGCTCGTGATTTCAAAAAGACGCTTCAGGGCATGGCCAAGTGCAGATATAATAACCCCCTTCTGCATTTCCTGCAACTGTTTGGTGGCCGCAGAGAGCTGGGGCTGGCTAACCTTCCCCTCATCTCTAGAGCGAAACAGATCGGACCCTGTTCAGAGCGTGATAGGCGCCAACAGGAAACCTCACAATTGTTGGCTTAAGCCGGGAAGTCCAAACAAGAAGGCGGTAATGGTTTTAGAAACCACTTCCATCTTTTGTCACGAAAACGGCACAATCGTTTTAACAGAAGCCAGCGGGAGTTGAAAGGAGGGGGCCCGGGGTTAGGAAGGACAAAGTCCCAAAGGATGCAGAGAAATGATTGACGGCATGCAAACCTGGCTACCTAAGACAGGTATCTCTAGCCCAGAGGTCTTCAAACTTGGCCGCTTTAAGACTTGTGGACTTCAACTCCCAGAATTCCCCAGCCAGCTATGCTTTAAGATGGGTGGATTCTGGGAGTTGAAGTCTCCATATCTTAAATCAGAGGCCTTCAAACTTGGCCGCTTTAAGACTTGTGGACTTCAACTCCCAGAATTCCCCAGCCAGCTATGCTTTAAGATGGGTGGATTCTGGGAGTTGAAGTCTCCATATCTTAAATCAGAGGTCTTCAAACTTGGCAGCTTTAAGACTTGTGGACTTCAACTCCCAGAATTCCCCAGCCAGCTATGCTTTAAGATGGGTGGATTCTGGGAGTTGAAGTCTCCATATCTTAAATCAGAGGCCTTCAAACTTGGCCGCTTTAAGACTTGTGGACTTCAACTCCCAGAATTCCCCAGCCAGCTATGCTTTAAGATGGGTGGATTGTGGGAGTTGAAGTCTCCATATCTTACAGCAGAGTTCTTCAAACTTGGCCGCTTTAAGACTTGTGGACTTCAACTCCCAGAATTCTCCAGGTGGCTGGAGAATTCTGGGAGTTGAGGTCCACAAGTCTTAAAGCGGCCAAGTTTGAAGACTTCTGCTCTAGCCTGTTGAAGAGAAGGATGGGGGGGGGGGGGGGTAACAGACGACATGATAATTGTCTTCTGGTACTTGGGGGGTTGCCCCAAAGAAGGGGGGGGGTGTCTCCAAAGCACCCGAAGGCAGAACAAGAAGCAACGGATGGAAACTAATCAAGGAGAGAAGCAACCTGGAATAGTTAAAGGAGGAATTTCCTGACAGTGAGAAGAATTAACCAGTGGAACAGCTTGCCACCAGAAGCTGTGAATGCTCCCAACGCTGGAAGTTTTTAAGAAGATGTTGGATAACCATTTGTCTAGAATGGTTCCTGAGCAGGGGGTCGGACTCACAGAATAAAAGACTCGGAAGGGACCTCGGAGATCATCTAGTCCAACCCCACCCCCCTGCTCTAGGAGACTGTATACCATTCCGGACAAAGGGTTGTCCAATCTCTTCTTAAAAGCCTCCAGTGTTGTCGGAGCATTTACAACTTCTAGTGGCAAGCTGTTCCACTAACTGTTCTCCCCGTCAGGAAGTTTCTCCTTAGTTCTAGGTTGCTTCTCTCCTTGATGAGTTTCCACCTGTTGCTTCTTCTCCTGCCTTCTGGTTCTTTGGAGAATAGGTGGACCCCTTTCTCTTCTTTGGGGCAGCCCCTCAAATATTGGAAGACTGCTCTCGTGTCACTCCTAGTCCCTTCTTTTCATTAAACTAGACCTCCTCAATTCCAGCAACTGTCCTTCGTATGTTTTAGCCTCCAGCCCCTTGACCATCTTGGTTGCTCTTCTAGCCCAACCCCCTGCTTCAAGCTGGAGACCCTCGACCATTTCAGACAAACGGTTGTCCAACCTCAAAAACCTCCAGGGATGGAGCGCCCAGAACTTCTGAAGTTCTGCAAGATCTCCAAGGATGCTTCCACTTGCAAGATCCTATGTTCTAACCCTCGTTGAAGAACCTCAATAGATGCCCTTCTTCTCCTTCTTCTTCTCCTCCTCCTTCTTCTCCTCCTCCTCCTCCTCCCCTTCTTCTTTTTCTTCTTCTCCTTCTTCTTTTTCTTCTTCTCCTTCTTCTCCTCCTCCTGATTCTCCTTCTCCTGATTCTTATTCCTCCTCCCATTGCTCTTCCCCTCCTCCTCCTCCTCTTCCTCCTCTTCTTCTTCTTCTCCTCCTCCTCTTCCTTCTCCTTCTTCTGATTCTTATTCCTCTTTCCTCCTCCTCCTCTTCTTCTTTCTCCTCTTCTTCTTCTTCTTCTTCTTCTTCTTCTCCTTCTCCTTCTCCTTCTCCTCCTCCTCTTCTTCTTCTCCTTCTCCTCCTCCTCTTCTTCTTTTTCTTCTTCTCCTTCTCCTTCTTCTTTTTCTTCTTCTCCTTCTTCTCCTCCTCCTGATTCTCCTCCTGATTCTTATTCCTCCTCCCATTGCTCTTCCCCTCCTCCTCCTCCTCCTCTTCTTCTCTTCCTCCTCCTCCTCTTCCTTCTCCTTCTCCTGATTCTTATTCCTCTTTCCTCCTCCTCCTCCTCCTCTTCTTCTTCTTTTTCTCCTTCTCCTTCTCCTCCTCCTCCTCCTCCTCCTCTTCTTCTTTTTCTTCTTCTCCTTCTCCTTCTTCTTTTTCTTCTCCTTCTTCTCCTCCTCCTGATTCTCCTTCTCCAGATTCTTATTCCTCCTCCCATTCCTCTTCCCCTTCTCCTCCTCCTCCTCTTCTTCTTCTCCTCCTCCTCCTCCTCCTCTTCCTTTTCCTTCTCCTGATTCTTATTCCTCTTTCCTCTTCTTCTTCTTCTCCTCCTCCTCCTCCTCCTCCTCCTCCTCCTCCTCCTCCTCCTCCTCCTCTTCCTTCTCCTGATTCTTATTCCTCCTTCCTCTTCCTCTTCTTCTTCTTCTCCTCCTCCTCCTCCTCCTTCTTTCCTCTCCCTCTTCTTCTCCTTCCCCTTCTTTCTCCTCCTCCTCCTCCTCCTAAGAGATTTTGATCAAGTCTACTTACCAATGACGGTGGGCTCCAGATCCACAAACACTGCCCTAGGCACGTGCTTCCCAGAGGCCGTCTCGCAAAAAAAGGTCTCGAAGGAGGAATCCACTTGCTCGGTTTCGGGTGCGGCCTTCGGAGGGGCTTGGTTGGCCAGGATGGTGCCATCCGCCTGAATCCCATGTTCCAGGCAGTAAAGTTCCCAGCAGGCATTCCCCATTTGGACTCCCGCCTGGCCGATGTGGATCGAGAGACATTCCCTCTGGAAAAGAACAGAGAGGACTTCAACATGTAACATCTGGCTAAATTTTAATCCTCTGCATTTCAGGGAGTTTTTTTTTTTATAACCTCGGAGTGGTGCGGTGGCCTAGAGGTGGAGCTCTGGCCTCACAATCCGGAGGCTGCGAGTTCGATCCTAGGTAGAGGGCAGATATTTCTCTCTCTAGGCACAATGAGAATAGATCTGCCGAACAAAACTCCGCACTGGTGACAGGAAAGGCATCCGGCCAGTAAAACACTCAGCTCCATTCAGTTGCCCGGACTCCACCCTGATGCAAGGGATTACGGGGTCATTAAAAGAAGAAGATGATGATTTTGATTTTTTTACCTCATGTAGATTGGGGAGACCTAGTTTAGTAGTATAGGTAGTCCTTGACTCGCGACCGTACTGGAATTTCTGTCGTAGGGCATGACCGTTGTAAGTCGAAGCACCCAGAAAACGGACGTGATTTTACATTTTTGGAGGGCCGTTGTTAAGCAAAGGTCACACAGATAAAGCGAATGTGGCGGACGTTAAACAAAGCTGTGGTAGTTAAGTGAAATAATACAGGCCATCCTCGACTTACTTACTGACCATTCAGAGTTACGACGGCACTGAACAAAGTGACTTATGACCATTTTTCACACTTATGACCATTGCAGCATTCCCGTGGTCACGTGATTCCCCTTTTACGACCTTCTGACAGACAAAGTCAAGGGAGAAGCCAGATTTACTTAACAATCAGACTACTAACTTAATAAGTGCCGTGATTCACTTAGCAACGGTGGCAAGAAAGGTCATAAAATGGGGCAAAACTGATTGAAGAACGGTTTCGTTTAGCAACAGAAAGGTTGGGCTCATTTGAGGTCGTAATTCGAGGACGATCTGCATCCAATGGAAGAAAATTATCCCGGTTTGTTATTTGTCCAGGCAGTCCTCGACTTACGACCACAACGGAGCCCCAACGTTTCTGTCGTTAAGTGAGACGTTTGTTCAGTGAATTTTGCCCCATTTTATGAACTTCCTTGCCACAGCCGTTAAGCGAATCACTGCAGCTGATAAGTTAGTAAGCCGGTTGTTAGGCAAATCTGGCTTTCCCGTTGATTTGGCTTGTCAGACAGTCGCAAAAGAGGGGTGGGGGAAATCACGTGACCTTGGGACACAGCAACGGTCATAAGTATGAACCAGTTGTCCGGATTTTGATGACGATGCCTGGAAAGGTCGTAACAGCGAAAAACGGTCCCAAGTCCCTTTTTTTGCAGTGCCGTTGTAACTTTGAAATGGTCACTAAACGAACCATTGTAAGTCAAGGACTATCTGTAGATCCCTTTTACTTACAAAGACATCACCCGATTTTTTTTATGCGTGCACCATAAAATCTTTTCCCCTACGTGCGTGATGGCAAACCTATGTCACACGTGCCACAGGTGGCACACGGAGCCATATCGGTGAACACGCAAGCTCAGCTCCAGCGGGCATGCACACGCTGGCCAGATGATTTTCAGGTCTTCTGGGCCCACTGGAAGTTGGGAAACAGGCTGTTTCTGGCCTCTGGAGGGCCCCTGGGGCGTAGGGAAGGCTGTTTTAACCCTCCCCAGACTCCTAGAAAGCCTCTGGAGCCTGAGGAGAGTGAAAAACTGGAAGTCGGGAAACGGGTTGTTTCTGGCCTCCAGAGGGCCTGTGGGGGAGTGGGGAAGCAGTTTTCACCCTCCCTAGGCTCCTAGAAAGCCTCTGGAGCCTGAGGAGAGCGAAAAACGGGCCTTCCGGGCCCACTGGAAGTCGGGAAACAGGCTGTTTCTGGCCTCTGGATGGCCCCTGGGGGGTAGCGAAGGCTGTTTTAACCCTCCCCAGGCTCCTAGAAAGCCTCTGGAGCCTGAGGAGAGTGAAAAACGGGCCTTCCGGGCCCACTGGAAGTCGGGAAACGGGTTGTTTCTGGCCTCTGGATGGCCCCTGGGGGGTAGGGAAGGCTGTTTTAACCCTCCCCAGGCTCATAGAAAGCCTCTGGAGCCTGAGGAGGGCGAAAAACGGGCCTACCGTGCCCACCGTGCCATCATGTGCCAAAAGTGGGGGGAGCATGGGGGGGTCACACGCACGGGGGGCAGGGCACATAGAATTATGAGTGTGGGCACGCACGCACACGACACCTCCCCCGCACTCCCCCCACTTTTGGCACGCGATGGCAAAAAGGTTAGCCATCACTGCCCTACGTCATTCTCGTTACGTAAGCTGTCATTTTTAAACCCACTTTCAAATCGGTCCGAATCTTCAAAACGAGTAGTTAAAATAAGAAATATTAAAAATATAAAACGGGGTAGATTTTTATTTATTTTTTTTAAAAAAAAGATGGTTTTGCAAATCTAGAAAAATCCACAGCCTCGACGCAAACGACACTTGGCTGCTGATCCTTTTCCTTTCAGCTTCTCTTACCGTCAACATTTTTCGCTTCGTAATTTGTTTTTTTCTGCAATTTGCATAATACTGCCTTACCCTGGAAAAGGGGTGTGTGGGGGGGGGGAGACATGGGTGTGGGTTTGCGCGCAGCAGAACATCTGTGAATTATTTCGTCCCGTTTGAGAGTTTGCCAGAATAGATTTGAAAAGAATGTTTTACCCCGCGGAGTTCCAAGCTGACTCCTCAACTTTTAAATCCCAGGTTTTCTAGCAATAATTATTACTTTTTGTGTGTGTGTCGAAGAAAACTGGGCATAATGGGGAAGAGGTTCTTTGGATTTCAAAGAACAACGCTCAGCAGGTAAAATCCTCGACTTCTGTCGCTAAACAACTTGGTTATTAAGTGGGTCGCAGCTGATTTTACAAGCTCTCGCTGCATTCCGTCAGTGAATCACATGAGCACGGGAAGTCCTCGACTTACGACCAAGATGGAGCCCAACATTTCACGTGACCCCGGGAACTTGCAACCGTCATAAATATGAGTCAATGGCCTGAATGTAAATTACGTGACTATATGGATGCGACAATGGTTGATAAGTGTGAAAAATGATCATGAGTCATTTTTTGCAGTCCCGCTGTAACTTCGAACGGTCAGTAAACGAATGGCTGTAGGTTGAAACTACCTGTCTGTACATCAGTGTCATAAGTTGAGGACTATCTGTATCAATTTGCCATGAGTGCAGGCTGATGGATATAGAGAAATATCTCGTTTTTCTGCTTAATAAACCACTCTTAAGGGAAGTTAGACCAAGAAAACAGAGCTCAGAGCGCAAGATAATTTCTAAGGCCAGGGGTCTCCAAAGGTGGCCATTTTAAGACTCGTGGACTTTTCAATTCCCAGAATTCCTCAGCCAGCCAAGCTTCATAACTTTAAGACATGAGGACTTCAACTCCCAGAATTCTCCAGCCAGCCAAACTTGATAGGTTTTAGAACATGAGGACTTCAATTCCCAGAATTCCTCAGCCAGCCAAATTTTGTAACTTTAAAACATGAGGACTTCAACTCCCAGAATTCCCCAGCCAGCCAAACTTCATAACTTTAAGACATGAGGACTTCAACTCCCAGAATTCTCCAGCCAGCCAAACTTTGTAACTTTAAGACATGAGGACTTCAACTCCCAGAATTCCCCAGCCAGCCAAACTTTGTAACTTTAAGACATGAGGACTTCAACTCCCAGAATTCCCCAGCCAGCCAAACTTTGTAACTTTAAGACATGAGGACTTCAACTCCCAGAATTCTCCAGCCAGCCAAACTTGATAGGTTTTAGAACATGAGGACTTCAATTCCCAGAATTCCTCAGCCAGCCAAATTTTGTAACTTTAAAACATGAGGACTTCAACTCCCAGAATTCCCCAGCCAGCCAAACTTCATAACTTTAAGACATGAGGACTTCAACTCCCAGAATTCTCCAGCCAGCCAAACTTTGTAACTTTAAGACATGAGGACTTCAACTCCCAGAATTCCCCAGCCAGCCAAACTTTGTAACTTTAAGACATGAGGACTTCAACTCCCAGAATTCCCCAGCCAGCCAAACTTTGTAACTTTAAGACATGAGGACTTCAACTCCCAGAATTCCCCAGCCAGCCAAACTTGCTAAGTTTTAAGACATGAGGACTTCAACTCCCAGAATTCCCCAGCTAGGATCGAGTTGAAGTCCATCCATCTTTATGTTGCCAAGCTTGAGAAAAGCACCAATCACAGAGACTCCAACTGCATGTGACTCAAAGGCATCTCTTACCTAGTTATACAGGTGGTCCTCGACTTACGACCACAGTTGAGCCCAAATTGTTGCTAAGTGAGTTTTGCCCCATTTTACGACTTTTCTTGCCACACTGGTTGAGGGGATCCTGGAACTTGTTAAGTTAGTGACACGGTCGTTAATTGGATCCGGCTACCCCGTTGACTTTGCTCGTCAGACGGTCGCAAAAGGGGATCATGGGACGCTGCCACCGTCATAAATACGAGTCCGTTGCTCAGCGTTTGATTTTTGATCACGTGATCCCGGGACACTGTGACCGTCATAAATATGAAGCGGTTGTCAAGCATCCGAATGCATCAATTACATGATTTATGGGGATGCTGCAATGGTCGTAAGTGTGAAAAACGGTCAAAAGTCCCTTTTTTCAGTGCCGCCGTAACTTTGAACGGTTACTAAATGAACTGTTGTAAGCCGAGGACCATCTGTACCTCCCCGTGCAGATACGCTTCAACTTACAATCATTCGTTCAACGACCAAAGTTACAACGGCCCTCGAAAATGGAATTACGACCATTTTTCACACTTAATGACCATTGCAACCTCTTTGTAGTCATGTAATCACTGTTTTTGCAAACTTTCTAGCTGCCTTCCGACAACCAAAGTCAACGGGGGAAGCCGGCTTCGCTTAATGACCATGCGATTCACTTAACAACCAGAGTGATTCACGTCACTGCAGTGAGTCGCTTAACCATCGTGGCCAAAAATGTCACCAAAAAATAAAAAGTAAAAATCAGTCTCACTTAACAACCAACTTCGCTTATCAAGGAAATTCTTCTGATCTCAGTCCTGCTGTAAAAGGACTGCAGGTAGCCCTCGACTTACGACAATTCATTTAGTGACTGTTCAAAGTTTCCACCGCCTTGGAAAAAAGCGACCGAGAAACGTTTTTCGCACTTAATGGCCACTGCGGCATCCCCCACAGTGACGTGATCGAAACTCAGACCCTTGCCAACTGTGACTCATATTTATGACGGTCGTAGCGGTCCTGGGATCATGTGGTCCTCTTTTGATGACCTTCTGACGAGCAAAGTCAACGGGGGAAGCCGGATTCCCTTAACGGCCGTGTTGCTAACTTAACAACGGCATCGATTTCACTTAACAACGGCGGCAAGAAAAGTGGCGAAACGGTGGCGAAACTCGCTTAACAAGGCTCTCCCTTCGCAACAAGACACGTTGGGCTCAGTTGTGGTCGTAAGGCGAGGACTCTACCTTGAGCCATGTGGGAAATATATATATATATATGTGTGTGTGTGTGTGTGTGTATTTAATATTGCGGGTTTCTTCCCATGTAATTGTGGATATATCCCTAAAAGGGGGATATATTATATCCTTTTAGATATATTATATTATATTATATCCTTTTAGGGATATTATATTATATTATATCCTTTTAGGGATATATCCACAATTACACGGGAAGAAACCCGAAATATTAAATATACACACATACATACCCGTGAAAACTTACATAAACAAATATATATATATATATATATATATGAAATATATATATATATGAAAGCTTATATATATATATATATATATATATATATATATATATATATATATATATATATATATGAAAGCTTCACTCTACGACCGAATTCATCCAGAGGGCCACAGAGAGAACCTCGGTTTCACGCTTAGCGCCGTCCTCTGCCCGCAGCTGAAAACCACCGTTCCCAAAGAAAGCATGCAGGTCTCTATTTTTATTTTATTTATATTTTGCTTTGTCTCCTGGCCTGGCCATCTAGGGTAGACCTTCCTGGCCAATTTTGCCGGAGTCGCCCGGCGGCCATGTGTGCTCCCTCGCACGCTCGCTCGACAAGTGTGCCAAGAGGCACCAGCTGTCCTGCACCAAACAACTGCTGCTATTTGTATGATTTCGTCTTCCACGGGGCAAAGCTCGGATGCCCCTCTGGAGTGGCAGCTCCCTCATTCGCGCATGCCTTCCGAAACCTCAAAAACTGCAAAATAGATCTCGGCTCAATATGACAGATATCTTAAATTTGCTAAAAGAGGACGGGGCTCCTTTCTCCATTTAAACTTCTGCCCCCCTCCCCGCCCCCTCAAAACTTCCCGCTAACAGTACAACTTCTGGTGGCAAGGAGTTCCACTGGTGAATTGTTCTCACGGTCAGGAAGTTCCTCCTTAATTCTAGATTGTTTCTCTCCTTGATCAATTACTATTTCTTTCCCCAAGGTTTGGACTAGAGAATAATAGAATAAAAGAACAGAGTGGAAGGGACCTTGGAGGTCTTCTAGTCCAACCCCCCCCCCAAATGAATGGCTATCCAACCTCTTCTTAAAAGCCTCCAGTGATGGAGCACCCCCAACCTCTGGTGGCAAGGAGTTCCACTGGTTAATTGTTCTCACTGTCAGGAAATTTCTTCTTAATTCCAGGTTGCTTCTCTCTTTGATCAGTTTCCAACCATTATTTCTTGTCCTGCCTTCTGGTAGTTTGGAGAATAATTTGACCCCCCCCCCCTTCTTTGGGGCAGCCCCTCAAATACTGGAAGACTGCTATGATGTCACCCCTTCTTATCATTAAACTAGACATATCCAATTAAACTTAGTTTGGCTTGGGAAGCTAGGAAGAGTCCACACTACAATCTAGCTTAAACTGCGCCAACTTTCTTGGGCCAGCTGAAAGAGTAAACTGACAGCAGTTTCTTGGATTCAAAGCAAGGTGGTCTGCCAACATCCGAAGGGGGGGAAAATACTTTTTTGCAATCCCACCCACCCCAAAAAGTTGACTAATAGGCAATGCAATCAGTACAGTCTCTCCGGAGCTTTCGTCCCTAGCAGTTTCTAATTTCGCTTTTAAAAGTTTCCCAGCTTTGGGACTCTTTCCTCCGATCAAAAAGAGTTTGCAAAAAAATACAAAAAAAGCAAAGACATTTTTTTTGTTTTGGTCTTCAGTTTATCAAACCTTTGGGATTACAGCAAACAAAGGCAATATGGCAGTTTCCTCTTATCCAGAGACGGAGAAAGGGAGATTTTTTTTTCTCTCTCTCTGTGTATGCTAAAGTACAGTAATGTTAGTTCACCCTGTTCGTAGCGACAGGGTAAAATAATACTGAGAAAGAGACCAAAAAAAAAAATAAATATAAATAAGTATGGAATTTACTGTACGGTCACATTTTTTCCCCCCTTAGCCTCTGAAGATACCCACTGGGTGGGGAAAAAAAGTGTCCCAAGCCAGACCCCTAAAACTTTGCAAGAAACTCAGCTGCACTGGGAAAGGATAAGGGGCGGCTGCCAAAAAGGGAGAGACCCCTTCCCCAAACATAATACCCCCCCCTTTTTTTTTTCCTGGAGGTTACTTTTTCGCCTTATAAGGAGCAGATCGTCCAAAGGAAAATCTTCCAGCCGTACCTGCTTCCCCCCCAAAGAAATAAACTTTATAAAAAGTTTACGAGGGGGATGCTTCCTTCTCCCTTCGGGGCAGTGGCAGCCCCTTACCCCTGATTTCAGCCTGCCCCACAAACCACCCCACAACCCAGACTGTGGGGCTTACCATGATGCCTGTATCGGGATTCCAGCGAAGCAGCTGCTGGCTTCCCTCCCTGCAAATTTATAACCCAAGCAAGAGCAGACTCCACCTGAAAAATGAAGTCTTGGGCTCATTTAAAGCAACAGGCACACTTTCAAGGAAAGGGGCGGGTTAGGTGGGGGGGGGGAGAGGAAATTGGGGTAGGGACGTGGTCAGATTTCACGCTCGTTGTTTATTCCACCCGCCAATTGGGTGAGAAATCACACAGACTCACACACTGGGAATTCCTCCGAGCTACCATCATCAAAATATCTACAGACCACTCACATCCTGGACATAAATTGTTTCAACTCCTACCCTCAGAACGACGTTATATAGGGCATTGCACACCAAGACAACTAGATACAAGGACAGTTTTTGCCTGCATGCCATCACTCTGCTAAACAACTAATTCCCACAATACTGTCAGATACTAAGCGATACTAAGTGATACTAAGACTGTATCCCTATTCTTTTTCTTCTTCTCATCCTTCCTGTTACCTATCTCCTTTTCTCCTTATGATTATAACCTTGTTGCTCGTATCATTACGATTTATATTGCTTTATTTAGTTTCCCAGTATGACTTTGATTGCTTATTTAGTATCCTCTGACTATCATTTAAGTGTTGTACCTTATGATTCTTGATGAACGTGTCTTTTCTTTTATGTACACTGAGAGCATATGCACCAAAGACAAATTCCTTGTGTGCCCAATCACACTTGGCCAATAAAAAATTCTCTTCTCTTCTCTTCTCTTCTCTTCTCTTCTCTTCTCTTCTCTTCTCTTCTCTTCTCTTCTCTTCTCTTCTCTTCTATTCTATTCTATTCTATTCTATTCTATTCTATTCTATTCTATTCTATTCTATTCTGTTTCTTATTCTATTCTATTCTATTCTATTCTATTCTATTCTATTCTATTCTATTCTATTCTATTCTATTCTATTCTATTCTATTCAGTGGTGAAATCCAATTTTTTTTTACTACTGGTTCTGTGGGCGTGGCTTGGTGGGCGTGGTGTGGCTTGGTGGGCGTGGCAGGGGAAGGATACTGCAACATCTCCATTCCCGCCCCACTCCTGGGGGAAGGATATTGCAAAATCCCCATTCCCACCCCACTCGGGGGCCAGCCAGAGGTGGTATTTGCTGGTTCTCCGAACTACTCAAAATTTCCGCTACCGGTTCTCCAGAACCTGTCAGAACCTGCTGGATTTCATCCCTGGAAGAAGATATGCTAAACAATTGGCTGAATTATTTCCATTCCATTCTCTATTCTATTCTATTCTATTCTATTCTATTCTATTCTATTCTATTCTATTCTATTCCATTCCATTCCATTCCATTCCATTCCATTCCATTCCATTCTATTCCATTCTCTATTCTTTTCTGTTCTTTTCTATTCTATTCTATTCTATTCTATTCTATTCTATTCTATTCTACTCTACTCTACTCTACTCTACTCTACTCTACTCTACTCTACTCTACTCTATTCTATTCTATTCTATTCTATTCCATTCCATTCCATTCCATTCCATTCCATTCCATTCCATTCTCTATTCTTTTCTGTTCTTTTCTATTCTATTCTATTCTATTCTATTCTATTCTATTCTATTCTATTCTTTTCTATTCTATTCTATTCTATTCTATTCTATTCTATTCTATTCTATTCTATTCTATTCTATTCTATTCTACTCTACTCTACTCTACTCTACTCTACTCTACTCTACTCTACTCTACTCTACTTTACTCTACTCTACTCTATTCCATTCCATTCCATTCCATTCCATTCCATTCCATTCCATTCCATTCCATTCTCTATTCTTTTCTGTTCTATTCTATTCTATTTTTATTTATTTATTTATTTTTATTTTATTTTGAATTTGTATACCGCCCTTCTCCCTGAGGACTCAGGGCGGTGAACAGCCAAGTAAAAACATCAAGTACAAATATTAAAATACAGTTAAAATATACATATATAAATTTGGCCCCATTAATTAAAAACAATAAACAAAACACTTAAAAACACTTAAAAAATTAGGCTATTCTATTCTATTCCATTCTATTCCATTCTATTCCATTCTATTCCATTCCATTCCATTCCATTCCTTATTCCTATTCCTATTCCTATTCCTACTCTACTCTACTCTACTCTACTCTATTCCACTCCATTCTAATATTCTATCTCTATCTCTATCCTATCCTATCCTTAGGATTGGAGGCTGGTGGGTTTCCTGGTTGGAGCAACCTGGCACGAAGTTGGGCTAAGCAGAAATTCAACAAATTGGAAAGCTAGTTTCGAAAACCCGTGGACTTCAACTCCCAGAATTCCCCCAGCCAGCCATATATGGCTGGCTGGGGGAATTCTGGGAGTTGAAGTCCATAGGCTTTCAAATTGCCCAGGATGAACCGCTTTGATTCTAGTGGCTCTTGCAGAGATGGTCTTGAGGAAAGCTTCCCCACCCCCACCCCCACCTTGTAGATACATCTAAGGACCATGGATGGTATATCAAAACTTCAAAGGGCTTTGAGGAAAATCCTCCAATCACCACGTTTGCAGAGCCCTTCCGATCAGGAATTAATATCTGCAGACCCCTCGCATCCCGGACATAAATTGTTTCAACATTTCCCCTCAAGACGACGCTATATAGGGCATTGCACGCCAAAACAACTCAACACAAAGACAGGTTGCGTCCCCCTGCCATCCCTCTCCTAAACAACTAAATCTCCCAACCCTCGTCTTATGCCCTGGGATGTCAAACCACTTAGTAGGGCTGTATTATTATTATTATTATTATTATTATTATTATTATTATTATTATTATTATTATTATTATTATTATTACTACTACTACTATCCTTCTCCTCTTTCCTATTACCTCTGTCCTTTAGCTCCTTGGGACTATCGCTTTGTGGCTTGTGTCTCGTGATTTGTGTTGCTTGCTTTTATTTAATATCCTATTAGGATTTACGTTGATTGCTTATTTGGTATCCTATGATTTATGATGATAGTACTTTATGATTGTGTTTTGTCGCTTGTGGCTTGTATAAACATCTACAAGAAAACAACCAAGCTCAGAGATCACCAAGGACCCCACATTCTTCTCCTTCTCCTTCTCCTTCTCCTTCTCCTTCTCCTTCTTCTTCTCCTTCTCCTTCTCCTCTTCCTCCTCCCCACTCCCTTCTAACACTGATGCTGTTCCCTGGTTGGGTCATGAAACGTCTGAAAGAAAACAACCAAGCTCAGAGATCACCAAGGACCCCAAATTCTCCTCCTCCTCCTCCTCCTCCTCCTCCTCCTCCTCCTCCTCCTCCTCCTCCTCCTCCTCCCCCCCCCACTCCCTTCTAACACTGATGCTGTTCCCTGGTTGGGTCATGAAACGTCTGAAAGAAAACAACCAAGCTCAGAGATCACCAAGGACCCCACATCCTTCTCCTTCTCCTTCTCCTTCTTCTCCTTCTCCTTTTTTTTTTTTTTAAATTTGATTTATATGCCGCCCTTCTCCGGAGACTCAGGGCGGCTTACAGTGCGCTAAGCAATAGCCTTCATCCTTTTGTATATTTATACAAAGTCAGCTTATTGCCCCCACAAACTGGGTCCTCAATTTACCTACCTTAGAAAGGATGGAAGGCTGAGTCAACCTTGAGCCTGGTGAGATTCGAACCTGCAGTAATTGCAGGCAGCTGGTCTTAATAACTTAATAACAGGGTGCCTTAGACCACTGTACTACCAAGGCTCCTTCTCCTTCTTCTCCTTCTTCTTCTCCTTCTCCTCCTCCTCCTTCTCCTTCTCCTCTTCCTCACTCCCTTGTAACACTGATAATGTTCCCTGGTTGGGTCATGAAATGTCAGAAAAAAAAGAACCAAGGTCAGAGATCACCAAGGACCCCACATTCTTCTCCCTCTCCTTCTCCTTCTCCTTCTCCTTCTCCTTCTCTTTCTCTTTCTCTTTCTCTTTCTCCTTCTCCCTCTCCCTCTCCTTCTCCCTCTCCTTCTCCTCTTCCTCACTCCCTTCTAACACTGATGATGTTCCCTAGTTGGGTCATGAAACGTCTGAAAGAAAACTAGCAAACTCAGAGAGCACCAAGAATCCCACAGTTCTCTTCCTCCTCCTCCTCCTCCTCCTCCTCCTCCTCCTCCTCCTCCTCCTCCTCCTCCTCACTCCCTTCTAACACTGATGCTGTTCCCTGGTTGGGTCATGAAACGTCTGAAAGAAAACCGCCAAGCTCAGAGAAGCACCACGGATCCCATTGTACAGTAGCTATTTTGCAAAATTAGTGCTGCGCTAATTTGCAGTCAACATCTGAGCCCATTTCCCAACACGGATCATGACATCTGATGCCTGGCGAAGGGCAAGAGACAGCTACCCGAGGGACCACATGTCCCAATTTGGGTCTGCCCGACCCGTGAGAACCCCTGACTTAGGTCTGCCCCTGGCACAAGCTCACAGCACAGAAAAACGCTTTTCACCATTGCTCCACAGTATGGAATATGCTGACCGCAGGAAATGTACGACTGCGCCTTTTCTCGGGCATCCAGGAACATGTTCCAAACTGTTCTTGTTACACAGCCGGGAGGTAGGAGGAGATGGCATAATTTGATTCAAGGGTGCGCTTCTAATTGCATTCATTAAGGCGATAGGCAGGCCTCTTTTTCCACTCTTCTGCCATTTTGTGTTCACTCCTACGAACTTTGGAGCAAGGGAAGACCCCTCCCCAAGCAATAAATAAATAAATAAATAAACGAATCGCTGAAAATCATTTGTCTCTCACTTTAGATGCAAATCAGAAGGATCAAAGTTATCCTGCTTCGGAAACAGGTCCTCAAACTTACAACCAGTTCTTGTTCTGTCTTGGCCATGAAAAGCTAGCTGGGGGGCTTAGGGTCAGTCACCAGGAGACTGGGAGTTCTAGTCCTGCCTTAGGCATTGAAAGCCTGCTGGCTGACTTTGAGCCAATCACTAGGAGACTGGGAGTTCTAGTCCTCATTTGGGCATGAAAGGTGGCTGGGTGACTTTGGGATAATCACTAGGAGACTGGGAGTTCTAGTCCTGACTTAGGCATGAAAGGCGGCTGGGTGACTTTGAGCCAATCACTAGGAGACTGGGAGTTCTAGTCCTGCCTTAGGCATGAAAGTCAACTGGGTGACTCTGGGCCAATCACCAGGAGACGGGGAGTTCTAGTCCTGCCTTAGGCATGAAGGGCGGCTGGGTGACTTTGAGCCAATCACCAGGAGACGGGGAGTTCTAGTCCTGCCTTAGGCATGAAAGTCAACTGGGTGACTCTGGGCCAATCACCAGGAGACGGGGAGTTCTAGTCCTGCCTTAGGCATGAAAGGCGGCTGGGTGACTTTGGGATAATCACTAGGAGACTGGGAGTTCTAGTCCTGCCTTAGGCATGAAAGGCGGCTGGGTGACTTTGAGCCAATCACTAGGAGACTGGGAGTTCTAGTCCTGACTTAGGCACGAAAGCCAGCTGGGTGACTTTGGGATAATCACTAGGAGACTGGGAGTTCTAGTCCTGACTTAGGCACGAAAGCCAGCTGGGTGACTTTGAGCCAATCACTAGGAGACTGGGAGTTCTAGTCCTGCCTTAGGCATGAAAGCCAGCTGGGTGACTTTGGGATAATCACTAGGAGACTGGGAGTTCTAGTCCTGACTTAGGCACGAAAGCCAGCTGGGTGACTTTGAGCCAATCACTAGGAGACTGGGAGTTCTAGTCCTGACTTAGGCACGAAAGCCAGCTGGGTGACTTTGGGATAATCACTAGGAGACTGGGAGTTCTAGTCCTGACGGGCATGAAAGGTGGCTGGGTGACTTTGAGCCAATCACTAGGAGACTGGGAGTTCTAGTCCTGACTTAGGCACGAAAGCCAGCTGGGTGACTTTGGGATAATCACTAGGAGACTGGGAGTTCTAGTCCTGCCTTAGGCATGAAAGGCGGCTGGGTGACTCTGGGCCAATCACCAGGAGACGGGGAGTTCTAGTCCTGCCTTAGGCATGAAAGGCGGCTGGGTGACTTTGGGATAATCACTAGGAGACTGGGAGTTCTAGTCCTGCCTTAGGCATGAAAGTCAACTGGGTGACTTTGAGCCAATCACCAGGAGACGGGGAGTTCTAGTCCTACCTTAGGCATGAAGGGCGGCTGGGTGACTTTGGGATAATCACTAGGAGACTGGGAGTTCTAGTCCTGACTTGGGCATGAAAGGTGGCTGGGTGACTTTGAGCCAATCACTAGGAGACTGGGAGTTCTAGTCCTGCCTTAGGCATGAAAGGCGGCTGGGTGACTCTGGGCCAATCACCAGGAGACAGGGAGTTCTAGTCCTGCCTTAGGCATGAAAGTCAACTGGGTGACTTTGGACCAATCTCTCTCTATTTCTCTCTCTCAGCAGAACCCCACGTCACAGGATTGTTGTTATGGGGGAAATAAGAGGAGGAGGGTATGTTGGACTTGAGTTATTTGTAAACATAATAAAGGAGAGAGACAAATAAGTAATAAGAACCTGGTGGCTCAGCAGACTAAGCATTGTGATTAACACCAGCTGTCTGCAATTACTGCAGGTTCGAATCTCGCCAAGGCTCAAGGTTGACTCAGCCTTCCATCCTTTCTAAGGTAGGTAAATTGGGGACCCAGTTTGTGGGGGCAATAAGATGACTGTATAAATATACAAAAGGATGAAGGCTATTGCTTAACGCATTGTAAGCCGCCCTGAGTCTCCGGAGAAGGGCGGCATATAAATCAAATTAAAAAAAAATAAAATATCCGATCTCACTGGCTTCTGGGACACCTGTCTAAGAATCCGTGCCTGCCTATCTGTCTCTCTGTCTGTCCATCTGCCCCTCCTCTCTCCCACCCCCCAAAGTAAATATTTCACTTTGTGGTGCTCAAGAGGCCACGGTGTAGAATCCACAGGAAGATTCATGCCCGTTTCTGTCCTAACATATCCAGGTTTGGTCACCACATTACAAAAAATAAAGTGGAGACTTTGGAAAAAAAAAGTGCAAAGAAGAGCAACTAAGAGGATCAAAGGCCCGGAGACTAAAATATAGGAAGAACGGTTGCAGGATTTGGTATGGCCAGTCTAGAGAAAAGAAGGACTTGGGGGGGGGGACGGGGGACAGACGGACGGACGGACATGAGAGCAGTCTTCCTGCATTTGAGGGGCTGCCACAAAGAGGAGGGGGCCTCAATTTATTCTCTCAAGCACCTGAAGGCAAGATATAAGAATAGATGGAAAATAAATTGAGGCGAAAAGTAATCTAGAGTTAAGGAGAAACTTCCTAACTTTAACAGGACTATCAACCAGTGGAACAGCCTGCCACCAGAAATTGTGGGTGCTTCAAAAGTGGAGGTTTTCAAGAAGAGATTGGACAGCCACTTGTCCGAAATGGCGAACCTATGGCCCGTGTGCCAGAGGTGGCACCCGGAGCCGTGGGCACGCACGCCATCACCAGCTCCTCTTCTGGTTTCCGGCCAGCTGGTCTTCGTGGGTACTGGAGTGCTGGAAAACGGCCTGAAAACGGCCCAAAAAAACCTGCCAAAAAACCCAGGCCATTCTTCGGCCATTTTCGGGCCTGAAAATGACCCCCCAAATGGTCTAAAAATGGCCCCAAAAAACAGGCAGGCATGCATGCATTTTGGTTTGAGCACGGTGCCGAAAAGGTTCGCCATCACCCGTTGTTAAGTTATAGCACACATATATTGCCTGGACAACCTGTTTATTTATTTTATTTTATTTTATTTATTGATTTGTTTCAATTTGTATACCGCCCTTCTCCAATAGGACTCAGGGCGGTGAACAGCCAAAATCAAAAACAAAACATACAAAATTTAAAAAACAGTTTAAAAATAATTAAATATTTTTGGCCGCAATTGAAAACAAACCCAATTTAAAATCAATTAAAATTGAACCCAAAACTGTGGGATCAAGCCAGCTAGGTCTTACACCATATCCTAACAACCGTTATAGACTATAGAGGTCTATTGCTTGAGCAGGGGGTTGGACTAGAAGACCTCCGAGGTCCCTTCCCGCTCTCCTCCGATCGATCGACGGCATGAGTGCTCTCCAGCCTTCTTGGTGCCCGACCTAGGGACCTATTCTGCAGAGTCTCCGGGAAAGTTTTGAAGGTCAGTGGAAGAGTGCTTGCTCCATTTTTCTTGTGGTCTCAACGAAAGGAAACAGATGGGAGGGAGCTCCTTTAAAAATAACTGGCATGCTTTTAACAGGTGGCTAACCAGACGCGGGGAAGGGCTGGAATTCAGCCCGGAGTGGGGAGGGAGGCAGAAGGCTAGGTGAAGGGATTCAGACACAGTTGGGGAGTGGGGGTGGGGGGGGTGGAAGAGAAGTTGGAAGGCACAAAGGATGGGATGGAGCCTGCAAAAGGACCAGGGAGGAAAAAAGGTTGGGTTTGCATAGATAGCCCTTACTTAAATAAAATAAAAGACAGAGGGAGCCCCATGTTTTGGGAATCCAGCTTAAGAGAACTTGGTTTAAAAGAGGATATTTGTAACTCAGGGTTGAACTGTGAAGGGTCCCCATTGCTCTCAGAGCTCAGTGGTTTTCTTGCAAGCGTTTCATGACCCAACTAGGGAACAATATCAGTGCTAGAAGGAAATGGAGTTTGTGGAGAGGAAAGGAGAGGAGAGGAGGGAGGGAGGGAGGGAAGGAAGGAAGAAGAGAGAGGGAGGGAGGAAGGAAGGAGGAAGGAAGGAAGGAAGGAAGGAAGGAAGGAAGGAAGGAAGGAAGGAAGGAAGGAGAAAGGGAAGGTGGGAGGGAGGATGGAAGGAAGGAAAGAGAGAGGGAGGGAGGAAGGAAGGAAGGAAGGAAGGAAGGAAGGAAGGAAGGAAGGAAGGGCTGTGGGGCTCCTTGGTGCTCTCGGAGCTTAGTGATTTTCTTGCAGGCGTTTCATGACCCAACTAGGGAACAATATCAGTGCTAGAAGGAAATGGAGTTTGTGGAGAGGAGAGGAGAGGAGGAAGGGAGGGAAGGAAGGAAGAAGAGAGAGGAAGGAAGGAAGGAAGGAGAAAGGGAAGGTGGGAGGGAGGATGGAAGGAAAGAAAGAGAGAGGGAGGAAGGAAGGAAGGAAGGAAGGAAGGAAGGAAGGAAGGAAGGAAGGGCTGTGGGGCTCCTTGGTGCTCTCGGAGCTTAGTGATTTTCTTGCAGGCGTTTCATGACCGAACTAGGGAACAATATCAGTGCTAGAAGGAAATGGAGTTTGTGGAGAGGAGAGGAGAGGAGGGAGGGAGGGAGGGAGGGAGGGAGGGAAGGAAGAAGAGAGAGGGAAGGAGGGAGGGAGGGAAGGAGGGAGGGAAGAAGGAAGGAAGGAAGGAGAAAGAGGGAGGAAGGAAGGAGAAAGGGAAGGTGGGAGGGAGGATGGAAGGAAGGAAGGAGAGAGAGGGAGGGAGGGAGGAAGGAAGGAAGGAAGGAAGGAAGGGCTGTGGGGCTCCTTAGCGCTCTCGGAGCTCAGTCATTTTTTTGCAGGCGTTTCATGACCCAACTAGGGAACGTCATCAATATTAAAAGGGAATGGGGTTTGTGGAGGAGAAAGGGCAGGAGGAGGAGCAGGAGGAGGAGGGATTGGTGATCTCTGAGCTGGGTAGTTTTCTTGCCAGACATTTCATAAAAATACAGGGATTTCTCAACAATTCCTCCATGCAGACCGAAATGACTGAACCCGACCTAGCCTTTCTTCCTTTCAAATGCATCTCGTCTGAGGATTAGGTTCGAACCATCTGTTTTGAAGATCTCAGACCCAAAAAAGAAAAGAAAAGATACGATTTCACTTGCTGGCTTGTCAGAATTGTGTCTGGGCCTCTCGCATTTCCGAAGTGGGAATAGCAGTAAAGTTATCTTCCAGATTTAAAAATGATTTAAGGTGAAACTTGGCATGCTCGGGAGCTATTTCAATGTCGCATGTGAAAAATGCGCCTTCTGAGTTGGCCCGCACGACACAGCTTTGACCTCTGAACTATTTTAGACCGTCTTCGTGAAATCTCCGGGAATTAAGCTCGGTTAGTGCTTTAAACTCCCATTCCCTCGACCCCTTCCTTCTCTCTGCCCATTCCCCAACTTCCTCTTGTTTTGTGTTTTTTAAATCAATTTTTAATCCCACCTTTATTATTTTTTTATAAGTAACTCCAGGTGATGAATAGACCTAACACAACTTCCTTTTCCTAACAACAACCCTGTGAGGTGGGCTGGGCCGAGACCGAGCACCTGGCCGCGAAGTAACTCTGCTGGCTTTCATGCCTAAGGCGGGACTAGAACTCCCCATCTCCTGATGATTGGCCCAAACTCACCCAGCCGGCTTTCATGGCTAAGGCGGGACTAGAACTCACCGTCTCCTGATGATTGGTCCAAAGTCACCCAGCTGGCTTTCATGCTTAAGGCGGGACTAGAACTCCCCATCTCCTGATGATTGGCCCAAAGTCACCCAGCTGGCTTTCATGCTTAAGGCGGGACTAGAACTCCCCATCTCCTGATGATTGGCCCAAAGTCACCCAGCTGGCTTTCATGCTTAAGGCGGGACTAGAACTCCCCATCTCCTGATGATTGGGCCAAAGTCACCCAGCTGGGTTTTGTGCCTAAGGCAGAACTAGAACTTCCAGTCTCCTAGTGATTGGGCCAAAGTTACCCAGCTTGTTTTCATGCCCAAGGCGGGACTAGAACTCCCCATCTCCTGATGATTGGTCCAAAGTCACCCAGCTGGCTTTCATGCCTAAGGCGGGACTAGAACTCCCCATCTCCTGGTGATTGGCCCAAAGTCACCCAGCTGGGTTTTGTGCCTAAGGCAGAACTAGAACTCCCAGTCTCCTGGTGATTGGCCCAAAGTCACCCAGCCGGCTTTCACGGCTAAGGCGGGACTAGAACTCACCGTCTTCTAGTGAATGCCCCAAAGTCGCCCAGTTTCCTGGTTTCCGGGCCCTCATCTTCACCACAACCCCTACATGGCTCTCTTTCTATTTCTTCCCCTGCTTTTCTTCAAAGAAAGTTGAAAAAAACGTCTTTTATGGAATATAAACTTTTGTTCCCTTGCCAACTCTTTGTGGATGGGGAAGGAGGCAGGCAGAATTTTTTTAATGTACGCTAACCCACAGCGCCCTCTGCTGAGAAGTAGAGGGAACATCATTTTTTTTTAACATGAATAGTTTAGTAACTCTCAAAATCAGGAAAATAGTTGAAGCAGGGGAGGCCACAGTTCAAGAGTCTATTACTCCCCCAACCCAAGAAAGCCCCCTTTTTTTTTTGTTTGCATGGCTTCTAGCCCACAATTTGGTCATACCCGTGGCATCCTAAGAATCTGCTTTCGGAAGAAAAAGGGTCAGTCAGTCTTTGTAGGGGAGGAAACTGGTAGCTGCCTTGAGTCTTCGGAGAAAGGCGGTATACAAGTTGAACAAATAAATAAATAAATAAAAATAGAAGAGGACGCCAAAGCAGGAAAGAAGATAAAAGTTAAAAGGAAGAAGGGCTGGGTGTAAATCAATGCATAATAAACTGAATATTGGAAAGAAAAATATAAGTGGGATTCTCAGAGATTTAATTATTTGTATCCTGCCTTTGCTAGTTTCACAAATAACACAAGGCAGTGAACGTATCCAGCACCTTCCTCCTCTTATTTCCCCCCACCAGCACCACCCTGTGAGAT
Organism: Pantherophis vulpinus; assembly: GCA_037215915.1. Lineage (NCBI taxonomy): Eukaryota > Metazoa > Chordata > Lepidosauria > Squamata > Colubridae > Pantherophis > Pantherophis vulpinus. The sequence goes on from JAXLNS010000007.1 coordinate 2,906,560, forward strand.
GGGTTGGACTGAATGAGAGAAATTAACAGAATCACAGGGTTCGGAAGGGACCTTGAAGGTCTTCTAGTCCAACCCTAAAGTTAACCAAAAATCACCCAGCTGGGTTTTGTGCCTAAAGTGAGACTAGAACTCACCGTCTCCTGGTGATTGGTGGCGCAGCAGACTAAAGCACTGTTAAGTAGCACCAGCTGCGTGCAATTACTGCAAGTTCGAATCTCACCAGGCTCAAGGTTGACTCAGCCTTCCATCCTTCCGAGGTAGGTAAAATGAGGACCAGGATTGTGGGGGGCAATAAGCTGACTTTGTATAAAAAAAGAACACCGCTTAGGGGCGGCTGAAAGCCCTACTAAGCAGGTATATACAAAAGTAGGAAAGCTATTGCTTAACGCATTGTAAGCCGCCCTGAGTCTCCGGAGAAGGGCGGCATATAAATTGAACCAATAAATAAATAAATAAATAAATGATTGGCCCAAAGTCACTCAATTGGCTTTTATGCGCAAGGTGGGACTAGAAGTCACTGTCTCCTGGTGATTGGCCCAAAATTACCCAGCCAGTTTTCACGCCTAAGGCAGAACTAGAACTCACCATCGCCCAGAGAGCACCAAAGACACCACAGTTCAACCCTAATCACCAATTTCTTCATTAAATTAGAGTCCTCTAATTTATTTTATCATGTTGAAATGATTCCTAATGTATTAATTTAACGTTTTTCTCTCCCCCACCTTAACCATCTCTCCCTGCAGCTTTGTTCTTCCACCAACAAAGGGAGCTGGACCGCAAAACAGATGGCAGGTGGTCCTCAACTTACGACAGTTTATTCAGTGACTTCGAAGTTACAACGGCCCTGAAAAAAGTGACGTAGGACCATTTTTCACACTTATGACTGTTTCAGCATTCCCCATGATCAAAATTTGGACAACTGGCAACTGACTCATATTTATGACGGTTGCAGCATCCCGGGGTCACCGACCTGATCCCCTTTTGCGACCTTCTGACAAGCAAATATCAACGGGGGGATGCCAGATTCACTTAACAACCGGATGACTAACTAAGCGACTCCCTTAACAACTGTGACACAAAAGGTGGAAAAATGAGGGAAAAATTCACTTAACAAATGTTTTCACTTAGCAACGAAGCTGTTGGGCTCAATTGTGGTCGTAAGTCGAGGGCTACCCATAAAAACAAGTTACAGAAGGCGATAACTGGGCTTTAATTCATTTTTACACAAACCCTAAAATTTTTATCCCCACCTACTTCAGAAATTGGGTGGGTGTGTGTGTATATGGGTCCGTCTGTCTGCCCCTCCTAACTTCCTTGGCCTAGAAATTAAATATCTGAGGGATGAGTCTTATGTCTGTGGGAAAACGTTCCCAAAATATGCTCTCCCTCCTTCCAGTAACTGCCAGGGTAGATAAGAAACAGATCCTCTGGTCTCCAGCTTTATGCCTTTTGAATGGGATATACATCGTCTTCGGCTTACGACCATAATCGAGCCCCCAAATTTCCCTTGTTCAAGAAGGGCGTTGTAAAGTGAGTTTTTTTTTTTTTAATTTGATTTATATGCCGCCCTTCTCCGGAGACTCAGGGCGGCTTACAATGCGTTAAGCAATAGCCTTCATCCTTTTGTATATTTATACAAAGTCAGCTTATTGCCCCCACAAACTGGGTCCTTATTTCACCTACCTTAGAAAGGATGGAAGGCTGAGTCAACCTTGAGCCTTGGCGAGATTCGAACCTGCAGTAATTGCAGGCAGCTAGTTTTAATAACCAGCTTAATAACAGGGTGCCTTAGACCACTGTACTACCAAGGCTCTTGCCCCATTTTACAACCTTAACCTCGCTGTTAAGTGAATCACTGCAGTTGTTAAGCTAGTCACACAGTTGTTAAATGAGTCTGTCTTCCCTATTGACTTTGCTTGTCAGAAGGTCGCAACCCCCACCCCTCAACCCCCCAACCCCAGAAAGTCCAGTTGCCTCCTGAAAAAGCAGTTGGGACAACTGTGATTTGAATGACTGAGAATCTCCATAGACTTAACTATGCATTTGGGATGAACATCCTATGAATGGTGCTGGGAATATGAACGGATTTCCAGAAAAATTGCAGACCACAGGAATCATTTGCACCACTCAGGTGGCCCTAAAGACACAGATAAAACTTCCAAGTGGCAAAAGGATGCAAACGACCAGCTGTCTGCAAGGAATATCAATCCTTCCGTTCCCCACCATCCAGTCAGAACTGAGGAAGCTTCTTGGATGAGAAGCGAAACGTCTTCAAAGAAAAAACAAGGAAGTCCAGTTGCTTCTTGAAAAAGCACTTTGGGGTCCTAACCATACATTTTGGCTTTCAAGTTAAAAATTAAAAAAAAAAACCTCAACCAGTCAAAACTGCTTTGACCGTCCTTTACTACTTCTAAATTCTTTTCCCCCCTCCTTCCCTCTTCGTTGGAAAAATGAAATCTGATACGGAAGATTCTTGGCCAAGGCTTTGCAGGGAATGAGATTTGTTATAGGATCTTCTAAGTCAGGCGTGTAATTTAGTGCAAGATTCCGAACAGGATGGGGGGAAAAATGGTTTATTCGTTTTTTCCATTTGCTCCTTTTCCAGAGGTTCTGAGCAGCTTGCAAAGTGCTAGTGCCGCAAAATTAAAATACAGGCAGTCCTTGACAGAAGAACAGGGTTGGGAGGGACCTTGGAGGTCTTCTAGTCCAACCCCAAAGTTAGCCCTAAGTCACCCAGCTGGGTTTCAGGCCTAAGACGGGACTAGAATTCACCATCTCCTGGTGATCGCCCAAAGTCACCCAGCCAGTTTTCACGCCTAAGGCAGAACTAGAACTCACAATCTCCCAGTTTTTAGCCTGGTGCCTTAACTACTAGACCAAACTGGCTCTCTTAAGATGCTTCTTAAACATCCAGCATTATAGGCACAAAATACATCCCCAACAAAAGAAAACTCCAAGGCTTAGACTTCCTCAAAGTTACTTTTTATTAAAGATGTCATATTGGCACATCTGGGAAAACCCGAATCCGAATTTCCCGGTTTTCCCCACCCAAGTGAAAGTTCAAGTCCCTGCCCAGCACCCTCACGTCCATCACATGGTCCAATCATCCACCGTCCAAACTGAAGACGCTTCCCAATCATCTGACTCCAAGTGCCAGGGCAATGTGTCCTTGACTCTCTGAGAAAGGAATGTTATTTTGACTACATATCATCTACACTCTAGGCAATCCCCCCTCCCATTTTCCCACAGAAAAAGATGTGGCAGGCCTGAAGGCCCAAACGCAAAAGATGGCTTCCAGGTCTGACACAATGGTTGCAATTTCTTTTTATCCCCATTGCACAACATGTTTTCTGACAACTGAAAATAAATGGTTCCAAAGCAGATACAGGTGGTCCTTGACTTCCAACAGTTCATTCAGTGACTGTTCAAAGTCACAACAGCACTGAAAAAAAGTGACTTATGACTGTTTTTCATACGACCATTGCAACATCCCCAGGGTCAAATGATCAAAATTCGAACACTTGGCAACTTGACTCGTACTTATGACGGCTGCAATGTCCCGGGGTCATGTGATCACAGTTTTTGCCATCTTCTGACAAGCAACGTTTATTAAGTCAACATCTCCCTTACTCTATACACAGTCATACAAATTTTACATATTGATGGTTGTTCTGGAAGCAGGATTCACTTAACATACGTGTGATTCACTTAACAACTTAACAACTTGCTCACAATTGTGAGCAAGAAAGATTGTAAAATGGGGTAAAACTCACTTAACGAATGTTTCGCTTAGCAACAGAAACCTTGGGCTCAATTGTGGTCGTAAGTGGAGGACTACCTGTATAAAAATCATCGGTACGGTAAAGAGCCAAGTTAGGTCTGGGTATCCAGAGCAGGCAGTCCCAAAAGAGGCATCACCTTCTCACCTGGCCAAACTATCTCCTTACACCCCATTTAACCCATGTGTCTTGAGGACCTGTCCTCCAAAATGCCAATCCTGAGAGCACAGGATGGGGGAAAAAAAAATAAGTGGACATCAACCAACCTAGTAGCAAGGTAACAATTACAGGTAATCCGCAGAAAGTTGTAAAATTGTATATATCTGTTGTTAGTATTGTATTTTAATGTCTGATGTGCGTGTGTTTTTGTTTTTTTGTTTTTGTCTCTTGACTTCTTTTGGTGTGTTTGGTTTTAAAATGTAAAATACTCAATAAAAATTATTAAAAAACAAACAATTACATGTAATCCTCGATTTATGACCACAATTGAGCCCCAAATTTTTGCTGCTAAGACATTTGTTAAGTGATTTTTTTTTTTGCACCATTTTACAATCTTTCTTGGCACAGTTGTTAAGTGAATCACTACAGTTGTTAAATTAGTAACACGTTTGTTAAGTGAATCTCTGGTGTTCCCCGTTGACTTTGCTGGTCAGGTCACAAAAGGGGATTGGCATGACCCCGGGACACTGCGACCGTCATAAATACGAGCCAGTTGCCAAGCATCTGAATTTTGATTATGTGATCCTGGGGATGTTGCAATGGTCAAGTGTGAAAAGCTATCATTAATCCCTTTTTTTTCAGCATCGTCGTAACTTTACAATAGCACTAAAAAAAAGTGACTTACGACTATTATTCATAGTTATGACCGTCCCGTTGTATGTGATTAAAATTCAGATGCTTTTTTTTTTTCAAAAGGCAATTGGATTTTCTTGGGTATTTTTCCCCCCCTTGAAGACTTTTCGCTTCTCGCCCAAGGAGCTTCTTCAGTTCTGAGTGAATGATGTCATTCAGTCACCATTCAGTCAGAACTGAAGAAGCTCCTCGGATGAGAAGCAAAATGTCTTCAAGGGGGGAAAAAAAAAAACCCAAGAAAGTCCAGTTGCCTTTTGAAAAAGCACCTTTGGGACAACCATGACCTGGATGACTGAGAGTCACCATGGAACACCGTGTTACTAATTTAACAACTGAGGGGAATCGACCGTGGCAACGAAGCGGCCGACCCCCAAAAGTCTCCACCGCCGTCTTCGCTTCCCCGGCTTTGTGATGGAAGACGGCGACCTCTTTTTGCGCTGCCCACCCCCACCCCGCTCCGCCGCGAGGGCGGAAGGTATAACGCGCGGTCGCTCGCTCCCTCCCTCAGCCGGTATCCCCCCGGCCGAAAAAAAACCGGCGAAAGGGCAGGCAGGCTTCGGGCCGGGCGCTAGGCCTCGCTCCGGGGCGTCTCCTAGCAACGGGCGGGCGCCGCTGATTGGTCCGCGACGTCCCGCCGCCATTTTCAAACGGCCGCGTCGCCATTCGGGTTCTTGGGCCGGCTCCGCTTAGCATGGAAGGCGCCCCGATGGCCGCCAAACCCCCCGTGCGGAGGAAGGGAAGGCCGCGGAGGCAGCAGAAGGAGCCGGGCGGACGGACAAGCCTCCCGGGCGGCGCGGCGCTGGAGGAAACCCCCGGCGGGGCCCAGAGAAGGGAGGCCCCCACCGCCTCCTCCGCCTCCGCCTCCTCCTGTGGGCGGTAAGTGGGCCGGTTTAGCCCCCCTCCCCCCCCACCCCTCCCCCCCCCCAAAGGGAAGGGCGCCCCCAGAGGAAGGGGAAGGAAGGGGGTGAGTCAGGCCTTTCCTTCCTTCCCTTCCTTCTTCCTTCCTTCCTTCCTTCCTTCCTTTCCTTTCCTTCCTTCCTTCTTTCTTTCTTTCCCTCTTTCTTCTCCCTCCCTCACATCCTTTCTTTCTCCTTCCTTCTCCCTCCATCCCTGCCTGCTTTCTCTCTCACACTTCCCTTCCTCCCACTCTTTCTTCTCCCTCCCTCTTTCTCTCATTCCTCCCTCCCTTGTTTCTCTCTCCTCCCTTACCCCTTTCTCCCTCCCTCTCTCCCTTCCTTCTTTCCTCCCTCCCTCTTTCTCTCATTCCTCCCCTCCCCCTTTTCTCCCTCCCTGTTTCTCTCTCCTTGCTTCAGACTTTCTCCCTCCTTCCTTCCTTCTCCCTCCATCCCTGCCTGCTTTCTCTCTCTCACTTCCCTTCCTCCAACTCTTTCTTCTCCCTCCCTCCTTCTCTCATTTATCCCGCCCTCCCGCCCTGTTTCTCTCTCCTTCCTTCCTCCCTCCCTTTTTTCCCTCCTCCCTTACCCCTTTTTCCTTCCCTCCCTCTCTCCCTTCCTCCTTTCCTCCCTCTTTCTCTCATTTCTCCCTCCCCCCTTTTCTCCCTCCCTGTTTCTCTCTCCTTGCTTCAGATTTTCTCCCTCCTTCCTTCCTTCTCCCTCCATCCCTCCCTCTTTCTCTCTCCTTCCTTCCTTCTCCATCCACCATCCCTGTTTTTTCCCTCCTCCCTTACCCCTTTCTCCCACCCTCCCTCCCTTTCTACTTTCCTCCCTCCCTCTTTCTCTCATTCCTCCCTCCCCCCTTTTCTCCCTCCGTTTCTCTCTTCTTGCTTCAGACTTTCTCCCTCCTTCTTTCCTTCTCTCTCCATTCTTCCATCCTCTCTTACCCCTTTCTCCCTGCCAACCTCCCTCCCTCCTTCTCACCTTTCTCTCTCTCCTCCCTCCCTCCCTCCCTCCATTAGGTAGCCCAGACCAGAAAACTGGCCTTGCAGGAAGCCCACTTTATTGAGAGAGGCTGTTATAGCAGAATTTTGCAAGCCTGCTTGTGCGGCAACTCTGCTTCTCCTTAGGATGCCGGTGGGTCGCGGAGGCTGCTGCCTGAATCTCTTCTGAATATTGTTTTTAGGGCTTGAAGGATGATTTGGTCCTTTTTCTCCTGGTCAAATAACCACAAATTCTTTGCTGCCCAGAGTCACTTAGTAGAGAGATGGGCGGCAGACAAATTTAATAACTAATCATTCTTGTATATTTCTGCTTAAGGTCATCCTCCTTACTCTCTGCACTGTCAGACACATTTTACATATTGATCGTTTTTAACACACAGGGTCTGCCAGGTTTGTAAAAGTGATGATTATTAATGATAAACACAGCACAACACTTGCCCGAATTAACATGAATGTTAGTTTACACTTCAGCAAAAATATTTAAATACATTAGTCTTTTGTAAATTACCAATGATGCAGTTACTTCTTGGCAGTGTCTTAGAAGGGCATTTAAAAAAGAATGAAATACTACTGATTGATAGGAGCTGGGAGACAAATTACATGAGATATTATCTTTCCAGGAAAACACCAATTTCATTTGCTGGCAGTCTTTCCTTTTGGAAGACAGAAGAAGAGACCGGATTAGCAGTTTTTTAATTTGGTTCTGATTGTTAGGGACTAATGAACTGATAAGGAGAAAAGCAGATAAGTTTAGGTGAAAGAGTCCATGACACCTGTAGCAAAAATTGAGTTTAGTGAAATGTCAGTGGTTACCCAAGAAATTTAGCAACAGTTTAAAAATAAAAACAGAACTATAAAAAGGGCAGGCTATTTACATTTCCTATTTCTTAACTCCTCATTTCCCTCAGAGGGGGACTGTGGGCTGCGTACAATATAATCAATAAAATGAACCTTAAAATCAGAATTTGTTTAAGATTAAATAGTTTTAAAATTATAAAAATAACATAAAATCTGAAAAGGTGAAAAATGCCAAGATGGGGGATTAGCAGTTAATACAGGTAGGTGTACATGGCTGGCTGGGGAATTCTGGGAGTTGAAGTCCACATGTCTTAAAGTCGCCAAGTTTGGAGACCCCAAGTCTAGAGGGACTTTTGTGGTTGTCCGTGAGGTTCTCTTGGGCAGTTGGGCTGACGCCTTAATCATGGCATGGGTGGGTTTTTGTCTGGGACCTTAACCCAGATTGTCGCTATGTGGCCTCTCTCTTTATTTTGACCCTGAGTTATCATTGCTGGCTGAAGAATTCTGGGAGTTGAAGTCCACATGCCTTAAAGTTGCTATGGTTGAGAAACACCGGATTAGAGAAATCAAGTGGGGCTTGGTTTTGGGCCTTGTGCTCTTAAAATAATTGTGTTTAATGGTTTGGAGCAGTGTTTCCCAAAGTGTGGTACGCGTACCCCCAAGGGTACGGGAAGAGTTTGGTGGGGGTACGCGTTGCACCGGAGTTTGGTGGGGATCACGGAATATCCACTGCACCGTGCTTAGCTGCGCCCACAGAACAAGGAAAGAAATAGGCGCGTATCGCAGTTTTTACACGGGAACTGGGGCCATCGTACATCGTATCGCAACTCATTATGGCGGGAACTTCTGTGCATCCTTCACGCAGCTCGGGTTCGGCCATTTTTAAACTGCGGGAATATTAACAGTTGACGTTGAGCCGCGGAGCTGTTTAAACGCCGGAGAATTGCAGCGTTATCTAACGGTTAGACAGTCTTGTGAGGCGTGACACGGCATGAATATACTGCACTTCGTTACAGAGACAACTTACTTCTTTAATAGTTAGTTCCGGTTTTTTATGAGGGGTACTCAGCGTTACGAAAATTATAGAAGGGGTACACATATGTCAAAAGTTTGGGAAACACTGGTTTGGAGGATGAAATGGGGGAATCCTTGCCTTACGACCATAATGGAGCCCCACATTCCTGTTGCTACGTGATAAATTTGTTAAGTGAATTTTGCCCCGTTTTACGACCTTTCTTGCCACAGTTGTTAAGCGAATCATTGCCATTGTTAAGTGAGTCACATGTGAAGTGCATCTGGCTTCCCTGTTGACTTCGTTTGTCAGAAGGTCGGAAAAGGGGGGTGTCACATGACCCCGGGACGCTCCGGCCGTCAGTTGCCAAGCGTCTGAATTTTGATCACGGGGGATGCTGCAACGGTGGTGTGAAAAAAAGTGCCGTTGTAACTTTGAACGGTCGCTTAAAGGAACTGTTGTAAACCGAGGACTACCTGTATACTGTTTTGATTTGCATCGTAGCAAGATTCAGCAGAGCAACTATCGCTTTAGGAGACAAAAAGGACGCTGACAGTGAGAATCGGTTAGGAAGTTGGATGGAGAATAAGGGGATAACATTTACTGGAAGTGCAAAGCTTACCATACAGGTTGGAAGCACTGGGTTTAGCAGCTGGATTTTTTAAAAACTCTCTGCCATAAGATGTATAGCAAGTATATTTTGTATTGTTTCTCTGTGTCATACGATATATGTGGGTGTATACATCATTTTGTATTTATTTATCTTCTCATGTTCATTGGAAGTGGTGACCTTTTGATGAGCTGTGCGCAATGAAATTTCATTTTAATGTTTGCTGATTAGGGTACATTCAGAGTTATTATTCCATTCTTCTCTTCTCTTTCCCTTCCTTCCTTCCACGTCTTCTCATTCTGTTCTTATTCTATTCTTTTTTCTTATTTTTATTTATTACTTATTTTGTCATGCTGATGTAGTATATATTGGAGGTGTTGACCCTTTGAGAGCTGGATGCAATGAAATTTCATTTTAATGTATGCTGATTACTGTACATTTAAAATGACAAAGTTATTATACTATACCCGTGATGGCGAACCTATGGCACGCGTGCCCAAAGTGGCACACGAAGCTATGTCGCCCGGCACACGCAGCCTTGCCTATTTGTCTTCCGGGTTTCTGGCTGTCCTTCACGCACGCGGCAGTGCCGAAAACCAGTGTGTGCATGCACGCCAGCCAGCTGATTGTCGGGTGTGCATGCGTACCAAAACCCGGAAGTTTGGGTTTTCTGGAGCGCGATCCATTCACACGTGTGGCAGTGCTGAAAACCAGCATGCGCGCCAACCAGCTGATCGTCAGGCACGCATGTGCACTATTACCCGGAAGTTCAGCTTTTCCGGAGGACGGCCCCAATGAGCGCGCATGGGCATGTGCGACATTTCCGCACGAACTTTTTGGTACTCGGTGCCGAAAAGGTTCGCCATCACTGTACTGTACTATACTATACTATACTAACAGGGATGCGGTAGCTCAGGGGCTAAGACACTGAGCTTGTCGATCGGAAGGTCGGCAGTTCAGTGGTTCAAATCCTTAGTGCTGCGTAACGGGGTGAGCTCCCGTGACTTGTCCCAGCTTCTGCCAACCTAGCAGTTCGAAAGCATGTAAAAAATGCAAGTAGAAAAATAGGGACCACCTTTGGTGGGAAGGGAACAGCGTTCCGGGCGCCTTTGGCGTTGAGTCATGCCGGCCACATGACCACGGAGACGTCTTCGGACAGCGCTGGCTCTTGGGCTTTGAAACGGAGATGAGCACCGCCCCCTAGAGTCGGGAACGACTAGCACATATGTGCGAGGGCGAGGGGAACCTTTACCTTTACTATACTATACTATTCTAATTATTCTATTATTCTATTCTTATTCTTTTCTATTTTTATTTATTTATTTACTTTGTCATGTTTATATAGTGTATATTGGAGGTGGTGACCCTCTGAAAGCTGTCTGCAACAAAATTTCATTTTAATGTATTGAATGTGACAATAATGTTAGTTTAGGTCTAAGTTGTGTCTGTATCAACACAATTCTTCAAATGCCTCCCAAATGTGGAGACTGAGCTCTATGTCCATTTCTAACCACAAGATGTCAGTAGAAGATGGGGATATTTCCTTTTAAGATGCTGCCCACTCTTTAAAAAACTATAGGTAATTCCTTATCCTGTGTACAACATTAAGTGCCATGCGTGAATTGTGGAAAGGAATGACACACACCCCCCAATGATTTTGTGTGTGTGTGTGTGTGTGTGTGTATTGCAGAATTACATGCTGAGCCCCAAAGAGCATGAAAGCAGATAAAAAAATAGAAAAGGGCTGAAGCAAGGCATTAAAAAGACACCTCTGGTTGTATAAATAAAATATAAGGGAGGAAAAAATGGAGAGGAAAAAAGGCTCAGTTTTCCAATAACTTAATCGTGGCTTTGGATTCCGATACAAACAGTCCTCAACTTATGACCATAATATTTGGATCTGAATTTCCATGGCTAAGCAGGACCCTTGTTCAACGAATTACACCTAATTCTGTGACTTTTTTTCCCCCTTTGTGCCACAGTTGTTAATTGAATCACCGAAGTTGTTAAATGAATCACACTTGTTAAGCAAATCTGGCTTACCCCAGTCACTTTTCTTGTCAGAAGCCAGCTAGGAAGATTGAAATGGTGATCAGTTGATCCCGGGGCACTACAACAGTTTATTTATTTTATTTTATTTTATTTATTAATTTTATTTCTATACCGCCCTTCTCCCGAAGGACTCAGGGCGGTGTACAGCCTGATTAAAAGCACAAAGACAGACAAAATTTAAAAATAATTAAAATTATTAAATGATAGGCTCAATTTAAAACCCCAAATTTAAAATCCCATTTTTAAAAACCCAATTAAAATCTTTACCTTGATAGCCCAACCTGGCGGAACAAGTTGCAAACATATGTTTGTTGCCAAACACCCAGATTTTGATCATGTGACCTTGGAGATGCTGCAACAGCCGTAAGTGTGAAGATCCTTTGTAAGACATTTTTTTTCAGTCTCTTAGAACAGTCACTAAGCATTTGGTTCTAAGTTGAGGACTACCTATAGCGTCCTGCTGTGATACCCATAAATATATATTATTTATTTAAGTAGTTTTTCCCCCCTCTCTTTAGCAATCCATAGGCTATTTGTAACCTTTTCTTGGTTACAAAGAATACCTCCTGTTGCTTTCTTCTCCAAATCTCAGCTTGATACATTGGGGAAGTTGCATAATCCTTCAATGGCATTTTGTTACTAGATCTTATTCATCTGCAAGTATAAATGGAGTTCAAACCCTAAGCAGAATAAGAGCTTAAAGCAGCGGTGTCCAATCTTGGCCACTCTAAGACTTGTGGACTTCAACTCCCAGAATTCCCCAGCCAGCATGCTTTAAGATGGGTGGATTGTGGGAGTTGAAGTCTCCATATCTTAAAGCAGAGGTCTTCAAACTTGGCCGCTTTAAGACTTGTGGACTTCAACTCCCAGAATTCTCCAGCTGGCTGGAGAATTTTGGGAGTTGAAGTCCACAAGTCTTAAAGCTGCCAAGTTTGGGGACCCCTGCTGTGGAGCATGGGTCTCAAAGTTACCAAGGTTGGGAATCCCTGCTCTTTTAACTGGGGAATTCTGGGAGTTGAAGTCCACAAGTCTTAAAATGACCAAGGTTGGACACCGCTGCTTTAAAGCTTAAAATGTTCTCTGTATCTTAAAAGCAGCCAACAAATGGTCCTTAGTTTTGAAGCTGAATAATTGTTCTCTCCGATCAAAACGATGCCCAGATCTTTCCAATGCAAACATGCTAACCTGTTCCTGGTCTTTGTTATTAAAATTCAACTCACAGTGTCAATACACAAATCCACCGTGGCAGAAAGGAAGTAATTTGGGCATCCTGATGCTTGGCTGAAAGAAATTTGGACCGAGGGATGGAAACTTCTTGGGAATGGAACGTTTTTCCGATCTTCAGCTGCTAGAACATCGACCATTGCAAACGCTGTTCTGTGCTTGGTAATAAAATAGTTTTCTTGCAAACCACAAGCAGTTTGTCCCCTTAAATAGAAAGGTATGCTTTCCTCCCCACTCCATCCCAAGAAAATAAAAGTGATGAAACAAGTACATCGAAAATATTTATAATACTTCAGCCTTAATATCCCAGTGGCTTTTGCATGACTGTATAGGTAGGCCTCGACTTACGACTGTAATGGAGCCTGCCCATCACGGTGGCAAATCGTGACAATCATAAAACGGGTCAAACAGGCGACTGACCCAAATTTATGAACTTTTTTACGAAAGGTCGTAAAATAGGGACAAAACTCATTTAAGTGTTCGGAGACTACAGTTGGTCCAGAACACAGCCGCGCGAGCTGTCGTGGGTGCGCCTAGAAACACCCACATTACACCAATTCTCCGCGACCTGCACTGGTCTCCGGTCACAATTCAAGGTGTTGGTTATTACCTTTAAAGCCCTACATGGCTCAGGGCCAGGTTATCTTCGAGACCACCTTCTGCCACATAACTCCCAGCGACTGGTAAGATCCCACAGAGTTGGTCTCCTCCGGGTCCCGTCAGCTAAACAATGCCGGCTGGTGGGCCCGCGGGGAAGGGCCTTCTCTGTGGCTGCCCCAGCTTTCTGGAACTAGTTACCTCCTGAGGTCCGGACCATCCCCACCCTACTGGCCTTCCGAAAAGTGGTGAAGATCTGGCTTTTCCGGCAGGCCTGGGGCCGTTGATCTCGCTCTTGTGATCTGGCGAGATCCGGCCATGAATGGTGTGAATGAGTTTTTAATGTTCTTAATTTTTCAATGTCTTTTTATAATGATTGTTTAAATGTATTGTGAGCCGCCTTGAGTCTTCGGAGAGGGGCAGCATATAAATTTAATTAATTAAATTAAGTTAAATTAAATTTAACAAATGTCTCGCTTGACAACAGAAATTTTGGGCTCAATTGTGGTCGTAAGACGAGGATTACCTGTACATTATGTGCTAGTCCCTTCCTTTTGGCTTTAGCTAAGCCAGACAGCCATGCACCAGGTTCATACATCTCTCTCGGTGTATTTCAAGAACGTAGACTGTTTAGTTTGGCTTAGCATGTTACACGAAACCAGCTCCTCCTGCTTCCCTTGGTAGCTGTTCCTGAACCAGGTCTTCACACCAAATGCTGATATCTAAGTCAGAAGCCACTCGTAAAGAGATAAAATGTGACACCCAATTTATTTATTTACTGGGCTGGTTAAGTCATTGCAGTCAAGCCGACTCCGAGCAACGTGCAATTATGCAAATCTGTAACTTGAGTTAACAAGAGAGAAATAAGCAGGATACATGGAACAATAGCATAAGCAAAATCAGAACTAAAAAAAAATCCATCGATCGCAAAGCAATCATGCATAAATTGGGAATTTAAACCCTTAAAATCAAAGGAAACCGCTCGTTGTGCAGAGAAATATTCCTAAGAACCCTTCTCTGAAGGTCTTATATTTCTTTTGTAGTAAATTGGGGGGAAAGGGACACTATTCCGGAGAAGGGACAATGACAGAAAAGGCATTCTTCCGCGGCCCATCTCTTGAGTGAGGGGAGAAGGAGTTAACTTCTGATTGAAAGGAGCCGAGGCTTATTCAATTTTATTGGAAAGGCAGATTTTACAAGGGGAAAACAGTCCTGCAGATAACCAGACCTTGAAGCATGAAAAGCTTTAAAGGTAACAAGAGATAGGATATGGGGGCCTTGGGGATATTATTAATCTTGGAGTCTTTTGAAGGTCCCCGACATGAAGATTATCCAAACAGACATTTGATCAATTGATATCCAAAAAATTCTTTGATGGAGCCCTTGAGTAACTGAGTAGCCTTGAGTAAAAACACTAGGTAAAGAACAAGAAATAGTAGAAAGTAGCAGACGATTTATTTACAGGTAGCTCTCGACTTACGACCACCATTGAGCCCGACATTTCTGTTGCTAAGTGAGACAGTGGTGAAGCGAATTTCTCCTCCCCCCATTTTACGACCTCTCTTGCCACGGCTGTTAAGCGAATCACTGCAGCTGTTAATTCAGTAACATGATTGTTAAGTGAATCTGGCTTCCCCGTTGACTCTGCTTGGCTGGAGGTCGCAAATGGGGATCGTGTGACCCTGGGACACGTCACCAATAGGAACCAGTTGCCGAGCGTCCAAATTTCGATCACGTGACCTTGGTTGTATTGCAATGGTCGTAAGTGTGAAGAAGAGTCTTAAGTCACTTTTTTCAGTGCTATTGTAAATTCAAACAGTCACTAAATGAACTCTTGTAAATCAAGGACTACCTATATATTCTCTCTGTCTGGCTGGCTCTTTCTCTGTCTCTGTCTCTGTCTCTGTCTCTCTTTCTTTCTCTCTGTGTCTCTTTCTCTCTCTGTCTCTCTCTCTGTGTCTCTTTCTGTCTGTCTGTCTCTTTCTGTCTCTGTCTCTTTCTTTCTGTCTCTCTCTCTCTCTATGTCTTTCTCTGTCTCTTTCTTTCTTTGTCTGTCTGTCTCTGTCTGTCTCTGTCTGTCTGTCTCTTTCTCTCTCTCTGTCTGTCTCTTTCTTTCTGTCTGTCTGTCTGTCTGTCTGTCTCTCCGTCTCTGTCTCTCTCTCTGTCTGTCTCTGTCTCTGTCTCTGTCTCTTTCTTTTTCTCTCTGCCTCTGTCTCTCTGTCTGTCTCTTTCTTTCTTTCTCTGTCTCTCTCTCTGTCTCTCTGTCTCTCTGTCCCTTCCTTTCTTTCTTTCTTTCTTTCTTTCTTTCTTTCTTTCTTTCTTTCTTTCTTTCTTTCTTTCTTTCTTTCTTTCTTTCTTTCTTTCTTTCTCTGTCTGTCTCTCTCTCCATCTCTGTCTGTCTCTTTTTCTCTCTGTCTCTGTCTGTCTGTCCCTTTCTTTCTTTCTTTCTTTCTTTCTTTCTTTCTTTCTTTCTTTCTTTCTTTCTTTCTTTCTTTCTTTCTGTCTCCGTCTCCGTCTCCGTCTCCGTCTCCGTCTCTTTTTCTCTCTGTCTCTGTCTGTCTGTCTCTCTCTTTCTTTCTCTGTCTTTCTTTCTGTCTGTCTCTCTATACATACATACATACATACATACATACATACATACATACATATACATATATATATATATACACAGAGAGAGAGAGAGAGAGAGAGAAAGAGAGAGAGAGAGAGAGAGACCATTAAATAACCAGTGGCATCAATTCAAGCTCCAAAGGTTCTTCCAAACAATATGTTTTTTTCATAACTTAAGGAAGATACCAGGGCTGATCGAATTTCAGAGGTTAGGCTCTTCCAAAGATCAGATACACAAGCAGAGATACCGCTGGTGAGCCTCCCACCTGCTTTACCCCACAGGAGTGGCGAACCCACAAACAGACTCTCTCAGGACACGAAAGGGTGGGTGTGCCGAGAAGACCATCCTGCAAGGACTCCCGTGGAGATTTGAGAGAGCGAGAGCAGGAGTTCGAGTTGTTGCTCTGGAGCCAACAGGAAAGCTTTTGCACAGCCCCGGAATGGTTACATAACGGTGCTTGTGTTGACAAATAACCATCAGCAACCAATCGGACGCATTTTGGATGGATTCCAGGTAGCCTTCAAAAGCCACATTATTCTAGAGAGAGAATTGCAGGAGACCAAATGAACCTGGATGGGGCTTCCCGCAGGACCACAACTGGCACACTGAATCCTGATTCTGGGGAGGGTCCTTGAGGCCACAGCCTCCACCTCCCCATCCAGGAGTTTCCAGATGTCCTGGAGGAACCTGACTTTGCACATCTGTATCTTCAGGGCAGTGTCACCCTTGCAAGAGAACACCGGATATATCTAGGAACCTCATACAGGAATTCTGTTTCAATCCCACTTTGATTTATTTTCTCCTCTCCGGACCTTCATAGCTTCCAGAACCTGGGCCAAGACATGGAGAGTATTATAACAGAATTACAGAGTTGTAATTTTCAGACAAATGGCCATCCAGTCTCTTCTGGAAAACCTCCAGCAAATATCACTGGAGATTTCAGCAATTCAGAGCCTCCTTGCAGGTAGTCCTCGACTAACAACCGCAATGGAATTCACTATTTCTGTCGCTAAGCGAGACATTTGTTAAGTGAGTTTTGTCCCATTTTACGTCCTTTCTTCCCACCGTTGTTAAGTGAATCACTGCACTTAAGTTAATAACACAGCTGTAAAGTTAATCCAGCTTCCCCGTTGATTTTGCTTGTCGGAAGGTCGTAAAAGGGGATCGATCACCTGACCCCCTTGGACACGGTAACCGTCATAAGTAGGAACCAGTTGCCAAGTGTCTGAATTTTGATCCCATGACACGGGGATGCTGCGGCGGTCCTAAGTGTGGGAAACAACCGTAAGCCACCTTTGTCAGTGCTGTTTCAACTCCGAACGGTCACTAAACGAATATTTATGAATCAAGGACTTCCCTGTACCTCCATAGAAATGCCCAGGTGCCAGACTTCGGGGCCGACATTGGACCGAGGACCTCTTCTTCATAAATAATAGAGCCGGTATAAAATTAGACAACCATATTTCAACACATCTGTTTACTGACTCCAGATCTCTCTTGCAGGCCTGCAATTAAGTTCGGCTTCGCCTCTCCAGCTCAATATGTCTCAATAAGGAAAGCTTGGAGACAGATTCATGACCTAGGAAGGCAACTGCCAAAGAACCAGAGATACTGGCCTTTTTTTTATGAGCAAGGGCAAGCTTTTAATTCTGTGCAACCTCCAAGATGTAAAAAAATGAAAGACTTATTCCTGTCCTGCAGCTTGGCCACACACACATTCAAGGAGTGTCCCTTAAGGTAACATCATCTTCAGTTGCAAACGGTTTTTCTTTCTGGCAGACCCAGCCCTGCTGATGTTCCCTGCCCACCTTCTAAGTGGGTGGCAAGCCATTTAAGAAAGGGAAATACCTGGAATATCACCTGAAAGTGAGATGGTTTTTTTTTTTTAATTTGATTTATATGCCGCCCTTCTCCAGAGACTCAGGGCGGCTTACAATGCGTTAAGCAATAGCCTTCATACTTTTGTATATTTATACAGAGTCAGCTTATTGCCCCCACAATCCGGGTCCTCATTTCACCTACCTTAGAAAGGATGGAAGGCTGAGTCGACCTTCAGCCTAGGGAGATTCGAACTTACAGTAATTGCAGACAGCTGGTGTTAATCACAATGCTTTAGTCTGCTGCGCCACCAGGGCTCTTCAGATTCAGATCACTTGCAAAGACCTTCCTTATTTATCGCATTTATTCTTTGTTGGTGATTGCGTTCCATCTCGGGCGGGGAATCCAAAGGAACGCGAGTGATGCTAGATGCTATTGAGAGGTCTCAGAGAATAATATGAATCACATGAAGTGTTAATACCACTTTATAAGGCCTTGTAAAGGCCACACTTGGAATCCTGCATCCAGTTTTGGTCGCCACGATGTAAAAAAGATGTTGAGACTCTGGAAAGAGTGCAGAGAAGAGCAACCAAGAGGATTAGGGGACTGGAGGCTAAAACATATGAAGAACGGTTGCAGGAATTGGGTCTGTCTAGTCTGATGAAAAGAAGGACCAGGGATGAGGTGATAGCATCTTCCATTATTTGAAGGGCTGCCCCAAAGAAGAAGAGGGGGTCAAGCTATTCTCCAAAGCACCTGAAGGCAGGACAAGAAGCAACAGATGGAAACTAACCAAGGAGAGAAGCAACCTAGAACTAAGGAGAAATTTCCCAACAGTTAGAACAATTAACCAGTGGAACTCCTTGCCTCTAGAAGTTGTAAATGCTCCAACACTGGAAGTTTTTAAGAAGAGATTGGACAACCATTTTTCTGAAGTGGTGTAGGGTTTCCTGCCTAAGCAGGGGGTTGGACTAGAAGACCTCCAAGGTCCCTTCCAACTCTATTCCTATTCCTATTCCTACTCCTATTCCTATTCCTATTCCTACTCCTATTCCTATTCCTATTCCCATTCTATTCCGTTCTATTCTCCTTTCCTCCTCCCTTCTCTCCTTTCTCTCTCTCCCTCTCCTCTCCTCTCTCCCCTCTCCTCCCTCCCTCCCCTCCCCTAAGGGTGACCGTTTTTGAAGCATCGCCATGATCCATGGGCTCGAAATTCAGACTTGGCTTGGCATCCGGTTCATACTTAATGACCGCTGCTCTGTGTCTCGAGGCGACGTCATCCCCTTTTGTGACCTTTCGGCCAGCAAACTCAACGGGGAGGCCGGGCTCACTTCACAACCTCGCTAACAAATTTGTCAACCGCAGCGATCCACTTAAAACAACCTTGGCAAGGAAGGTCGTAAAACGGGTCAAAACGCACGTAACAAATGTCTCACTTAACCACAGAAACGTTGGGCTCCGTTGTGGTCGTACGCCGAGAACCATCTATAACGAAATTGAATGATTGAGTTTTTCTGTCGCCCCCGGCAAGTTGGCCAGGTCGAGCCGGCTATGGCCAACTGACCGCGGTGAGTTGTCCCATTCCTCTGGCCGGAAACTTAGTCCGGAATTCATTTTACGTACCAAGAGAGCTTCCTTTAAAAAAAGGGCCCCGAATCAAACCCATCGGGCTGTGGGTCGGTAGTAAAAAAAAAAAAAGCAGTGGAAAGAATCTGGTGTGCGTCGGGCTGCTGAAATGAGCACAGGACACTCTGCACTTTCCCCAGCCATACCGTTCCCATTTTTCCTCTCCTGCTTTGGAATTAGAGTTCGCTTTTATCTTGAAGGCCGGCCACATATTAAGATGGTTTTATCGCCAACGTTTTGCATAAGGAGGTCTGGGTTTTTCTCACTGCTCCTTCTCCACCTTCCTTTTCACAACGCGGCTTGGCTGGCTTGCTTAGATCCAGAAGCCAGAGATAAGCTGCCCTGCCTGATAAGACAGTGACTGTAGGTAGGGCGCATGTTGGACTTGGACCTACGAGAAATCTCAGGGTGAGCGTCGTGATGGACTGTATAGAAGCCATGTGTGTGTGTGTGTGTCTGTGTGTGTGTCTATGTGTGTTGCAATTTGTCTGATGTTCTTAGAGGCTAGCAAGCTCCTCTTCCAATGTGCTGATTTAGGTTGTAAAATACAGATTAGAAAGAGCTGGACCTTTGGATGGTTGTCTCAAAAATGCTTTTTTTTTTTTCCAAGAGGTAACTGGACTTTCTGGTTTTTCTCTGAAGACGTTTCGCTTCTCATCCCGGAAGCTTCTTTTTTTTTATTTTTTTTTTATTTGACTTATATGCCGCCCTTCTCCGGAGACTCAGGGCGGCTTACAATGTGCTCAGCAATAGCCTTCATCCTTTTGTATATTTATACAAAGTCAGCTTATTGCCCCCACAAACTGGGTCCTCAATTTACCTACCTTAGAAAGGATGGAAGGCTGAGTCAACCCTGAGCCTTGGCAAGATTCGAACCTGCAGTAATTGCAGGCAGCTGGTCTTAATAACCAGCTTAATAACAGGGTGCCTTAGACCACTGTACTACCAAGGCTCTTTGACTCTGACTTGGATGTGTGGGGGAATGGAAGGATTAGTATTAGAAGGTTAGAATCCTTCCATTCCCCACCATCTATCCAGCCAGAGCTGAGGAAGCTTTTTGGATGAGAAGCGAAACGTCTTCTGGAGAGTGAAAGGATTTATACTCTTTGCAGACAGCTGGTCATTTGCATCCTTTTACAGGGACGTTGAGACCACTTGGAGGTTTGTCCGTGTCCTCAGAGACACCCGAGTGGTGCAAATGGTGGAAGAAAAGGACTCTGCAATTCCAAGAAGACTCTAAACCCATTTGCACCACTCAGATGACCCTGAGGACACAGATAAAACTTCCAAGTGGCCTCAACGACCCTCTAAAAGGATGCAAATGACCAGCTGCGTGCAAGGAGTATCAGTCCTTCCATTCTCCACCATCCAGTCAGATCTGAGGAAGCTTCTGGGATGAGAAGCGAAACGTCTTCAAAGAAAAACCAGGAAGTCCAGTTGCCTCTTGAAAAAAATGCACCTTTGGGGCAAAATATCAGTCTTCAATTACAAGGTTAAGTAATATCTGTTCAGCAAAACTTATACCACTTTACCATTTAATGTCTATATAGCTGGATATTGTTCACTGCTCTATGCAGGTCTGACGGGATCATATAGATGTGCAAAAGATAAAAGAGCATGAACATATATAACAGGGGTGTCAAACTCGAGGCCCATGAGCCGGATCTGGCCCACGGGGTGCTTAGATCTGGCCCACAGGGCCGCCCTGGAAAGAGCAAAGGACCAGCCTGCAGTGCCTCTGCCAGCCAAAATAGAGAACCCCCCCCCCCACTCCGAGCTCCATTTTGGCTGGCAGAGGGCTGCAGAAGGACATCGCGGCCGAAAACGGATGTCGAGCTGGCCCAACCTGGCCCGCCTGAGGTCAAACACAACCCTGATGCGGCCCTCAATGAAATCGAGTTTGACACCCCTGATATATAATATATAATATTCTTCTATAGTAGAAAGGCAGACTATATGAAGTCCTGAATCCTGCGATCTCCATCCCGTGAGACCCACAGGTAGTCCTCGACTTACGACCACAATCCAGCCCAAAATTTCCATGGCTAAACAAGACAGTTGTTAAACGAATTCTGCCTCGCTTTTATGACGTTACTTGCCACAGTTGGTAGGTGAATCCCTGCAGGTGTGAAATTAGTTGCAAGGTTGTTAAGTGAATCTGGCTTCCCCCTTGACTTTGCTTGTCAGAAGGTCGCAAAAAAGGGGATCACGTGACCCCGGGACGCTGCATCCGTCATAAATGTGAGTCAGTTGTCGAGCATCCGAATGTAAATCACGTGACCCATGGGGGGACGCCGTGACGGTCGTACGTGTGAAAAACAATCCTGAATCACTTTTTTTTTCAGCGCCGTGGTAACCTTGAACCGTCCCTAAACGAACTGTTGTAAGTCGAGGACTGCCTGGCTAGCTTTACAAAGCTAGTAAAGTTTCCATAGATATTGGCAAGATTCTGATACGATCCGAAATAATTTCCTTTTCAGCCGAGCTAGGATCAGAAAGACGAAAGGTTGCTAGGGATCTCGGCTCGGACCAGAAGTTTCCTACGGGGAGGAAAATTGGAGAGACAATGGGAGAGGAAGGGCCTTTTCCAACGGAGGAAGTCTGGTGCCCGGTGATAATGGAGAATCCAAGGGGACGTTTTGCGGTGGGGGGGGCCGTAACGAAGTGCGAAAAGCACGGCAAATCTCAACTCGGACGCCTCCCATTGGCCACGTTACTCCGGCCTAATAAACAAGGCCATCCTTTTCTCGGATTTGCTCCCTGCTCTTGCTTTCCCCCCCCCTTCAAGCGGGACAAAAAGAACCCATCCAGGATCCAATCTGATCCCGGTTCATTTTGAGAAATATTTTCCTACACCGTCCCCGCGAGATTCATTCCGTTGAAAGAAATGTCCATCTGGGTTCAGTTCGAAGCCGGGAGAAAGACACTGGAAACATGGAGGCTGATTGGAAAGATGGTTTAACGGTGAAGCAGAAGCGCCTGTGATTCTGGAGCAGCTGACAAAATGGAGTTGGGAGAGGGTGGGGTTTTTTTTATACCTTCTCTGGGCTTTGTAGTTGAGCTCCCTGTTCCTGTGCAAGAACATGTCCTTTAATTTTTTTTTATTTTATTTTTTTTAATTTGATTTATATGCCGCCCTTCTCCGGAGACTCAGGGCGGCTTACAATGCGTTAAGCAATAGCCTTCATTCTTTTGTATATTTTATACAAAGTCAGCTTATTGCCCCCACAATCTGGGTCCTCATTTCACCTACCTTGGAAAGGATGGAAGGCTGAGTCAACCTTGAGCCTTGGAGAGATTCGAACCAGCAGAAATTGCAGGCAGCTGTGTTAATAACAGGGTACACTAAACCACTGTACTATCAAGGCTCTTCTATTCTATTGGCTGTTGTCAGATCCCTAGGGGTCATAGCTGGCTCTATAGGCAAAAGAGGAAATGCCAATCCTAGCTGTTTGTCTGAGCTCCCAGGTTTGGTTGAAGTTTGGACTGCTGTGATGATGCAATGAAGGGCCTTGTGTTCTGAAAGGGTGTTGGGCAATTCCTAGTGTGGCTTAATGGCTTTGCCCCCTGTTTTGGAACTTGAGTGAGGGGCTGCTTCTAATCCTACCATTCTTCCTTTGTTTCGACATATCCTGTCTTGAGTGTGGATTTCTGCCCTGCAGTATTTGCTTTGCCTATGAATAGAGCTATCTAGATGCTTGTCTTCCTTTTTCAATAAGCTCTTTATGTCTTGAGTGCTAAGGAAAGTGGGGTTTGCTTTCTGCCTCTAAAAAAAACCACCATGTTTCCCCATTTCTCATTTAGGGAAATGTAATATTCTGCCTCCCCCCCCCCCCCATATTCCTCAAGATATTTTATTCTTCTAGGAGGGTGGGTGCTGACTTTCTACAATTCCAAAGAACGTCGCTGCCGTTCTCCACTCTAAATTTGGAAATTAGGGTAGGATAGTCTTTGGCTCCTAGCAAAGATGCTGTTGGCAAGACAACCTCGATGCCTACCCACCAAAATGAGTCTGTCTGTCTGTCTGTCTCTCTCACTCACACACACACACACACATCTATCTATCTATCTATCTATCTATCTATCTATCTATCTATCTATCTATCTATCTATATCTATCTATCCCCTTCTCTTTTTATCTATCTCTATATTTCTTTCTTTCCTCCCTCCCTCCCTTCCTTTCTTCCTTCCTTCCTTCCTTCCTTCCTTCCTTCCTTCCTTCCTTCCTTCCTTCCATCCATCCATTATCTATCTATCTATCTATCTATCTATCTATCTATCTATCTATCTATCTATCTATCTATCTCTTTCTATCTATCTATCTATCTATCTATCTATCTCTATATTTCTTTCCTTCCTTCCTTCCTTCCTTCCATCCATCATCTATCTATCTATCTATCTATCTATCTATCTATCTATCTATCTATCTCTATATTTCTTTCCTTCCTTCCTTCCATCCATCATCTATCTATCTATCTATCTATCATCTATCCCCCTTCTCTCTTTATCTATCTCTATATTTCTTTCCTTCCATCCATCCTCTATCTATCTATCTATCTATCTATCTATCTATCTATCTATCTATCTATCTATCATCTATCCCCCTTTTCTCTTTATCTATCTCTATATTTCTTTCCTTCCTTCCTTCCTTCCATCCATCCTCTATCTATCTATCTATCTATCTATCTATCTATCTATCTATCTATCTATCTATCTATCTATCTATCTATCATCTATCATCTATCCCCCTTCTCTCTTTATCTATCTCTATATTTCTTTCCTTCCTTCCTTCCTTCCTTCCTTCCTTCCTTCCATCCATCATCTATCTATCTATCTATCTATCTATCTATCTATCTATCTATCTATCTATCTATCTATCTATCGCAGAAAAAGAAAACAGCGGTGAACTAAGACTGTGTCCCTCCCCACCTCTGGAATTGCGGGTTAAGGTTGTCAACTCTTGCCATTCTCCTGTCTTCGGGAACTGGAGGAAGCTGCTAGAATTACTAATTGCCGCTGAGCTGAAAATGGGCAAAACAGCATGGCTGCCAGGGAATTACAGGAGCGGCTACTGTCTTTGAAATCCTCGCCCTTCGGATTTCGGGCCCTATTTTTCCACTTGTTGACAAGCTTAATGCTGTTCCCAAGCAGGCACTGCAATCCTATCCACTTTTACTCATGAGATATATAGGCAGTCCTCGACTTACGTCCACAGTTGAGCCCAAAACGTCCGTTGTTAAGTGAGACATTGCAATTTCTGCCCCACGATACGGTCTTTCTCACCACTGTGGTTAAGTGAATCACGGCAGTGGATAAGTTAGTTACTCGCACGGTTGTTAAGTGAATCAGGCTTCCCCCTTGACTTGACTAGTCAGAAGGTTGATCACATGATCCTGGGACACAGCAACGGTCATAAGTGTGAACCAGCTGCCAAGCGTCTGAATTATGATCACGTGATCATAATTCAGTCAGTCGTGATGGTCATAAGTCCCTTTTTTCCAGTGCCGTTGTAACTTTGAATGGTCACTAAATGAACGATTGTAAGTCAAGGACTGCCTGCATTTGAGCCTTGGTGGCGCAGCAGACTAAAGTGCTGTTAAGTAACACCAGCTGCCTGCAATTACTGCGAGTTCGAATCTCACCAGGCTCAAGGTTGACTCAGCCTTCCATCCTTCCGAGGCAGGTAAAATGAGGACCCGGATTGTGGGGGCCATAAACTGAAAAAGAAACACCGCTTGGGGGGGGGGCGAAAGCCCTACTAAGCAGGTATATACAAAAGTATGAAGGCTATTGCTTAACGCATTGTAAGCCGCCCTGAAGAGAAGGAGAAGGGCGGCATATAAATCGAACCAATAAATAAATAAATAAATTTGCAAACATGCTAATCCGCCTGCTTCTCCCAAATGCCTAACTAGACTTAAATCTAAGCAAGCTTGGCATGTTGTACGGATACAACTACTGTGTCTCTAATTAATCTTTGTGGTATGAACCCGACCACTTGCCACCAGAAGTTGTGAATGCTCCAACACTGGAAGTTTTTAAGAAGATGTTGGATAACCATTTGTCTGAAGTGGTGCAGGGTTTCCTGCCTAAGCTGGGGGTTGGACTAGAAGACCTCCAAGGTCCCTTCCAACTCGCCTATTCTGTTCTATACTGTGCAATTTTGGCTATATTTTTATTTATTGTATTTTTGTTCTGCTTTTATTACTTTACAAAGATAGTCCTTGACTTATAACCATTCATTTAGTGACCGTTCGAAGTTACAACAGCAATAAAAAAGGGACTTATGACAGTTTTTCCCACTTACAACCATTGCAGCATCCCCGTGGTCACGTGATCAAAATCCGGATGTTTGGCAACTGACTCCTATTTATGACGGTTGCGGTGTCCCCAAGGTCACGTGATCCCCTATTGCGATCTTCCAAGCCAAGTCAATGAGCAAGCCAGATTCACTTAACAACAGTGTGTTCTGCCCCAGTGACGGACCCCAAAGAACGCAGCACACACAAAGTCTGTACAAACCTTAGTTTGCTAAATTAAATCAGTCTTTTTCAAACAAAGGCTGTTAATTCTCTTTCTTAACAGCCTACAAGAATCCAAAGAATCAATAATCGTAATCTTACTAAGGTTGGCAGAAAGCCCAGAAGCAATTTGCAGGAAGCTGATGAGAGAACTAAGATCCAGACGCAAAGGAGAGTGAACGAAGTTGTTCCCTGCAAATTGCTTCAGTCGGAGTTCCTCCTTAAATAGGCTAGGGGAGTGGCCAATTAGCCCTAAGCCTTACTCTCGAGGAGACCTCCTCCTGAGGAGCCACTCCTGCATTTTGGCAGCTCTTTGTGCCCGTCCATCGAGAAGAGGCTCCTCCTCTTCCTCCTCTTCACTTATGGGAGCTTATGGAGGTTCTGAAGGCCCTGGCTGAATCCCTCCCTCTGGCACCACGTCTTCTCCAGCCTCCTCGCTGTCCGACTCGGGTGCCAGCTGCACAGGCTGTTGGCGCAGCACCACACCAGCCTCCTCGCTGTCAGAATCAGCTACTAGCTGCACAGGCCGCTGATGGGCCACAACACAGTGTTACTAACTTAACCACTGCAACGGTTCACTTAACGGTGGCCAAGAAGGTCGTAAAACGGGACAAAGTTCACTTAACCAATGTCTCACTTAGCAACGGAAATTTGGGCCTCAGTTGTGGTTGCAAGGCGAGGGCTTCCTTTGCTTGCGGTTAATTGTTTAACACTCAAATAGCAGGGAGCTGTATAAAAACAGTCTATATTCCATGTCTATTCCCTATTTACATCATGTCAAGGTTATTTCCTCGTCTTAACTTGAAAAATTGGCACCGGTCTCGTCTTGCCGCCTGCGAAAAGCATTATTCCAAATCACTTTAACATAACAACCAACATGATTGAAACTCTAGCCTTTTAAACCGGAGAGAACAACATCGGTCGGTCGGCGAAGAGGAAGGAACTGGAGAATTCCTGTCCGGTCTGAAACATTTATTTTGGATAACGCCGGGTGCGAAGTTAAAACGGCTGTCACATTAAGCTCTGCAACTTTCTGGATAAACTATTAGCAGGAGAAGATTTGGGTTTGAGACCCGGGCAATAACTCATGAGATTACCGTAAAGTTTTTCTTTTTTCTTTTATAATGGGAAAAACACAGCGTCTCTAGATTAATAGCGCGACGTATTCAGGCAGCCAGCTGGGTTGCTTCATTTTAGCTTAGTAGTGTTATATTAACCGAGTCTTACGGTTTGTTCAACAAATCATATTTGAAATAAACCCGGCTTTATATTCTGAGTAAAGGCCCCCATTAGCTACTTATGATGGACACATTCTCTATTCAACTTCTTTGGAATCCTTGGAGGGTGGTAATTTTGGGACACCTTCTGTTCTTAGGAGACCGCGGCCTTAATCTTCATATAAAATATTTGTTTGTTTGTTTGTTAGAATAAAAAGGTGACTTGTGAGTGTTTTTCACACTCAAAATTGTTGGAACATCTCGAGGGTCACAGCATCCAAATTCAGACGCTTGGCAACTGATTCATAGTTATGACGGTTGTAGTGTCCCCCGGGGTGACGTGATCCCCTTTTGCGACCGTCTGACATGCAAAGTCCGTGGGGAAGACGGATTCACTTAACAACCAGGTTACTCCCTGATCAACGGCAGTGATTCACTTAACAACCGTGGCAAGAAAGGTCATAAAATGGGGCAAAACTCACTTAACAAGTCTTGTTTAGTGACAGATATGTTGGGCTCAATTGTGGTCGTAAGGCAAGGACCACCTGTATACCAGAACTGAAATAAAGTGACTTAGGACCAGTCCTCGCACTTATGACCATCACAGTGTCCCTGCAATAATGTGATTAAAAATTAGGCACATTTTACGACCTTTCTTGCCACAGTTAAGTGATACAATCAAGATCAAGTGAGGTACTAATACCACTCTACAAAGCCTTAGTAAGATCACACCTAGAGTACTACATCCAGTTTTGGTGCCCACACTACTAAAAAAAAGATGTTGAGACTTTAGAAAAAGTGCAGAGAAGAGCAACCAAGAGGATTCGGGGACTGGAGGCTAAAACATACGATGAATGGTTGCAGGAACTGGGCATGGCTAGTCTAGGGAAGAGAAGGACCAGGGGAGATAGGAGAGCATCTTCCAATACTTGAGGGGCTGCCACAGAGAGGAGGAAGGGGGTCAAGCTATTTTTCAAGGCACCCAAAGGCCAGACAAGGAAACTGAACAAGGAGAGATTCAACCTGGAAATAAGGAGAAATTTTCTGACAGGGAGAACAATCAACCCATGGAAGAGAAGTTGCCTTCGGAAGTTGTGGGAGCTTCATCCCTGGAAGCTTTCAAGAAGAGACTGGACTGCCATCGGTCAGAAATGGCGTAGGGTCTCCTGCTTGGGCGGAGGGTTGGACTAGATGACCTACAAGGTCCCTTCCAACTGTTAATCTGTAACTGATCTGTAACTGAGGGGACATTTGGAGATTATTCTGCCTTTTTGGGGGGCAGGTTCTGCGGCTATTCTCCCTGTTCTCCCTCCATTTTTTACAAGTACACATCTTGCACAACTAAAGCATCCCTTCTGGTGTCCAGTCCCGCAGGAGATACCTTGGTATGCTGTTCCAAGCGTGCGACATTCAGAAATGGTAAACCACATTAACTCAATTTTTATGGCTGCAATGGTGGCCTGTTGAAAATAAACGCAACCGGCTGAATTTGCAGATCCTACTAAACCCGTAAGCCGTGTTTTACAAATTGCAAGGGCTAGATTTACACAACAAGGCCGAGTAAAATCTAAAACACACTTTAGCTGAGAGCGATATTTAAACCCAGCCTTGGCCTGTGAATTAAGACCTCTATTGTTTCAACTAAATCATTATAGACTTAAAAAAAAAGAGGTCGTCAAATTTAACCGACTCCTCAGTACAGCATCTGCTAACTATTTCAGACAGCTGCTGTAACTTAAATAGCATTTTGAGTTCTTGGGATAAGAAATAGCACGCTGAAACAAAAGCAACCGAACGACGAAGTGTGGCCCAGCAAAATTGAATTCTGCACAACCAGGCAGATCCTAACTGGGTATAGGATCAGGAAGAGATCAGTAACAAAAGACAACTTTAATCTGCAGTTTTGGTTCTTATATAATTTGTCGCGTAGTCAGCCAAAACTTTAGACTGGATTTCGCATTTTGATCCCCCCCGGCCGAGTCCTTCTCAAGGAGGGTATTGATGTTTGATGGAGTTAAAGCTACATGATTACAATTGTTTATTACATTTTTATGCCGCCCCATCTCCCCGATACTCTGGGCCACTTACAAACCGTAAAAAGAAAAACAGAAAAACGATTTATAAGTCCCTACAGCCTACACGATAAAGGAAACAGTGATTCTTAAGCATAATCCCGCCAAAGGGATGAGTAACTAAATGTGCCTTGATTTTACAATCTTTCTTGCCGCAGTCATTAAGTGAATCATTGCCGCTATTAGTAACAACAGTTGTTAAGTGAATCTGGCTTTCCCCCCTTGTCTTCGCTTGTCAGTTTCTACTTGGAAACCGCTTCTGGACTTTGTGCTCGAGGTGGGGGGAAAAATGAAACTTTGATTTTGGTTTTTATTTTATTTATCTTATTTTATTTTTCAGATTTCTATACCGCCCTTCTCCTTTCGGACTCAGGGCGGTGAACAGCCAAAGTAAAACATTTGTACACAAAAGTTAAAATAGATTTAAAATAATTAAATAAAGTTTGGCCCATAATTTAAAACATTTCAATTAAAACCAATATCAAATTTTAAAAACCCACCATAAAATCAGGACAGTTTTACCAATTAGATAGACTTCTTGTTATAGAAGTGGCTCGTTTATACTATTATGGAAAAGTAAAAAGTGGAGGTTTGATTTTGGTGCCTTATTCTACTGCACCAAAGGGAGTCGAACGTCAATGCCTTTCCCCTTCCCTATTTTCCCTACTATTTACTTTTGTATTTTCTTTGTATGCTATCTTATAAACGAATAAAAACCTGTTTAAAAGGCTTTTGCTTGTCCAAAGGTCGCAAGAGGGGACATTGGCAATACCGCAACAATCATAAACCAAAATTCAAAGAATCGGCCACTTGCCAATTGTTTGAATTTTCATCACATAACCATAGGGAAGCTGCAACGATTGTAAATGCGGAAAAAGGGTCGTAAATCACTTTCTTGGCTGCCGTCGTAACTTCCAGCAGTCGCTAACCGAGCGGTCGTAAACCAAGGACTCTCTATATCGAGCAGCAAAACTCCTCTTTGAGCAGACATACCAGCCCGAGTCCGATAAATTTGTCTACTGGCAAGCATTCCGGTTTTTCCTGCTCGTCTGGGCTCCCTTGGTGCAAGATTAACTCCGAAGGGGAGAGAGTGGAGAAGTTAAACAAACAAGCCGGGATGCCAGCCAGCTCAAAGGAACTTGCTGTCAAAGCATCTTTAGAGAGGGAAAGTAGAAATTAGGGAGGGGGAATAAAAAAAGAATTAACCAGATGGCATAACCATCGCATTGAGATGCTCTGGCCAGACCGGGCAGCCTCCAATCTCAAGGGGCAAATATCCTCTGCTATTCAAAGGCACGGAATGCGCCATTTCCAATTCCCCGGGCGGGATTCGCTGATGTCTGGTTCAGCAGCATTGCATTTTTCAACCTGATCTTTTGCTGGGTGACGAAGAAAGAAATGATTAGAAGCAGAAACCATTAAAAGATCGGGACGCCTTGTGCACGGTCACTCATGCCCTAGTTACCTCCCACCTGGACTACTGTAATGCTCTCTACATGGGGCTCCCCTTGAAAAGCACCCGGAGGCTCCAACTGGTCCAGAACGTAGCCGCGCGGGTGATTATGGGCGCAGCTCGTTACGCCCATGTAACACCTCTCCTACGCGAGCTGCACTGGCTCCCGGTGGTCTTCCGGGTGCGATTCAAGGTGTTAGTTATCACCTTCAAAGCGCTCCATGGCTTAGGACCTGGGCACCTACGAGACCGTCTTTTGCCACCAATAGCCTCCCACCGACCAGTTCGTTCTCACAGGGAGGGACTACTCAGAGTACCGTCAGTCAAATTATGTCGACTGGCGACTCCCAGGGGGAGGGCCTTCTCTGTGGGGGCTCCAACCCTTTGGAATGAACTGCCCCCGGAGATACGGAATATCCCTGATCTCCGTGCTTTCCACCGTGCCCTCAAGACCCTGATGTTCCAACAGGCGGGGCTAAACATACGAACATGTGAATGAATTTTTAAATGTGATCTAATTCTGGGTTTTATTTAATTGACCAAACTAAGTAACAATTTTAATTAGCAATTTTATGATGTTTGTGTGTCTATATTTTTCTTGACTGTACACTGCCTTGAGTCCTACGGGAAAAAGGCGGTATAGAAATATAATAAATAATAAATAAATAAATAAATAAATAAATAAATAAATAAATAAATAAATAAATAAATAAATAAATAAATAAATAAATAAATGGCACAGAGGCGTGCAAGGAGCCACAGTGGCGAGGTGGCCGTGGAGATTTATCCAGGTCAGGTGTATCGCTCAATGTCTATGGAGATTCTCAAGTCATCCAGATCCTGGTTGTCCCAAAGGTGCTTCCAAGAGGCAGCTGGACTTTCTGGTTTTTTTCTTTGAAGATGTTTCGCTTCTCATCCAAAGAAGCTTCTGTTTGGAAAAAAAAAAAAAGAAGAGCTGAAGAAGCTTCTCGGACGAAACGTCTTCAAAGAAAAATCAGAAAGTCCAATTATCTCAAAGGTGGTTTTTCCAAAAAGCAACTGGACTTTCTTGGATTTTTGTTTTGTCTTTCAAAACGTTTCGCTTCTCAGCCGAGAAGCTTCTTTTGTTCAGTTCTGAAGAACTGAAGAAGTGTAAAAAAGACGTTGAGACTCTGGAAAGAGTGCAGAGAAGAGCAACAAAGAGGATTAGTGGGACTGGAGGTTAAAACATATAAAGAACGGTTGCAGGAACTGGGTATGTCTAGTTTGATGGAAATAAGGACTAGGGGAGACAGGATAGCAGTCTTCCAATATCTCAGGGGCTGCCCCAAAAAAGAGGGAGTCAAGCTATTCTCCAAAGCACCTGGAAGGCAGGACAAGAAGCAATGGGTGGGAACTAATCAAGGAGAGAAGCAATTTAGAACTAAGGAGGAATTTCCCGACAGTGAGAAAAATTAATCAGAGGAACTCCTTGCCTCCAGAAAGTTGTAAATGCTGCAACACTGGAAGTTTTTAAGAAGAGGTTGGATAACCATTTGTCTGAAGTGGTGTAGGGTTTCCTGTCTGGGCAGGGGGTTGGACTAGAAGACCTCCAAGGTCCCTTCCAACTCCGTTATTCTATTCTATTCTATTCTATTCTATTCTATTCTATTCTATTCTATTCTATTCTATTCTATTCTATTCTATTAAATAATAATTCATTTAACAACTGTGAGAAGAAAGGTCGTAAAATGTTGCAAACCTCACTTAACGGTCTTGCTTAGCAAAGGAGATTTTTGGGGTCGTAAGTCGAGGACTACCTGCAGTAAATTTGTTTATGGAATGAAGAACTTGTCCGTCCGTCTGTCCCCCACTTCTAATTTGAACATGGAAGAGACAGGGGAAAAGCTTAGGAGTTTAACGCTTTATACTTTCAGTTTGATTGGCTATACAGGTAGTCCTCGGCTTACGACCACAATGGAGCCCAAAATTTCTGTTGTTAAGTGAGACATTTGTTGAGTGAGTTTCGCCCCATTTTACGACCTTTCTTGACCTTTCATTTGTTAAATGAATTTGTTAAGTGCGGTTGATAAGTTAGAAACCTGGTTGTTAAGCGAATCTGGCTTCCCCCTTAACCTTTCATGTCAGAAGGTCGCAAAAGGGGATCTTGGGACACAGCAACGGTCATAAGTATGAACCTGTTGCCAAGCATACTGAATTTTGATCACGTGATCAACGGGGAGATGCTGGAAAGGTCATAACTGTGAAAAACGGTCCTAAGTCCCCCTTTTTCAGCACCGTTGTAACTTGGAACGGTCACTAAGCAAACTGTTGTTAAATCGAGATATTCTTAATCATCCGGTTTTCATGTACTGAGAAAGCAGCCAGAAATGTTTGCCATAACTCTCAGATTCACCGGGCTTGCAAAGCGTTTTACTCTAACCAGGGGTGAAATGTAAAATTTGTTATTACCGGTTCTGTGGGCGTGGCTTGGTTGGGGAGGGGCGTAATGTGACTATGTGGGTGTGGCCAACTTTTTTTTTTTTTAACTTTTCAAAGCATTTTTTCTAATGCTTTGAAAAGCCTCTGCCGATCAGGCAACTCAGCTGGGATCGTCAGAGACTTTTCAAAGCATTTTTTTTTTTTACCACCTCTTCGGCCAAGAGGTTGCAGAAAAAAATGCTTTGAAAAGCCTCTGACGATCCCAGCTGAGCCGCGCGATCCTCAGAGGTTTTTTTTTTTTTAACTTTTACAAGCATTTTTTGGTCGGAAGAGGTTGCAGAAAAATTGCTTTTCAAAGTAAAAAAAGAAAAAAAGCCTCTGATGATCGTGCGGCTCAGCTGGGCATGGTGGGGGGGGGGCACAGGGATTTTTGCTACCGGTTCTCCGAACCACCCGCCGCCATCGCTACCGGATCGGGCGATCCGGTCCGAACCGGGAGCATTTCACCCCTGACTCTTAACTCAAATGAGGCTGGTTGGTTTGTGATTTAGCACGTTTTTTTTTTTTTAGCCTGTTATGTGATGCTTAAGCTATAACACAGTTTAACTGCTCAGTTACTCTACATGTACATGCCCGTGAATACATCCATTTGGTTAAGCGTGATTTATTAGTTTCTACGACTGCAGCCACCTGTCCTTTGAACCTGCCAGAGAGCTGTTCCTTTCTGATTAGAAACGAGCAAATTTTGTTAAGAAAGCGACTTCCCTGCAGCTGGACTTGGATCAGCGGCAGAAACTCTCTGTCTGCTCCACAGCTGGATCTTTAAACCCGTGAACTGAAGACTGGGGGGGGGGGGGGGGGAAATAAGAATAAAGGAGGAAAGTTTTAAAAGGATCCAGTTTTCTTTGAAGTAGGCAACCGTGGAGATTGATGGCTTCAACAGCTGGGTTGTAGAAAGACAACCCATAATACACGTTTACTGATGGGGTCCCCCAGAGGCGCTCGGGATCTTCCTGTTAAATCCCAAACTGGTTTCACTTTCTCCCCTAAAGGAAGCCGTGCCATTGTTCAGTCTTCCTCAAGTAAATATTTTGGAATTTCTAATTTTCCTAAGAGGCTTACGGCCAGTCTAGAGAGAAGAAGGATTGGGGGGGCGGGTGGGGGGGCATGATAGCAGTCTTCCAGCATTTGAGGGGCTGCCCCAAAGAAGAGGGGGTCAACTTATTCTCCAAAGCACCGGAAGGCAGGACAAGGAACAATGGATGGAAACTAATCAAGGAGAGAAGCAACTTGGAATTAAGCAGAAACTTCCTAACAGTGAGGACAATCAACCAGTGGAACTGCTTGCCACCAGAAATTGTGGGTGCTCCAACACTGGAGGATTTTAAATAGAGATGGAACAGCCATTTGTCTGAAATGGCATAGGGTCTCCTGCTTGAGCTGGGGGTTGGACTAGAAGACCTCCAAGGTCCCCTCCAGCTCTATTCTGATTGACTTTTGCTGAATCATTAGCTGTCTCAGTTTTACTCTGCATCGGCAGCATAAGGCAACTAAGCTCAAGGCCTTGGTTGGAGAGATCAGAACAAAGATTTGTGAGTTAATTGCTGTAATTATCCCTGAGGTAGGCCTGTCAGAACTTTGAACAGTTGTTAAGCAATTGGTCGTATGTCGAGGTCTACCTTTACATAGGACCTTCTCAGCCACGCGTGTAATTTAGTGTTAAGATTCCAAACAGAAGGGGAAAAAAATGGTTTATTGATTTTTTTTCCCATTTGCTCCTTTTCCAGAGGCTCTGAGCAGCTTGCCACAAAATTAAAAACACAGGCAGTCCTTGACTTAAAACAATTCCTTTAGTGACGGTTCAGAGCAGAGGTCTCCAAACTTGGCAGCTTTAAAACTTGTGGACTGGAGAATTCTGGGAGTTGAAGTCCACAAGTCTTAAAGCTGCCAACTTTGGAGACCT
The DNA here is from genome assembly GCA_037215915.1 of Pantherophis vulpinus. Classification (NCBI taxonomy): domain Eukaryota; kingdom Metazoa; phylum Chordata; class Lepidosauria; order Squamata; family Colubridae; genus Pantherophis; species Pantherophis vulpinus. The sequence continues at coordinate 2,941,062 of JAXLNS010000007.1, forward strand.
CTGGTTCAGAGTCACAACAACGCTGAAAAATTTAATTGAATTGAATTAATTCAATTTATATGCCGCCGCTCTCCGAAGACTCAGGGCGGCTCACAGTACATTTTAAAAAATCATTATAAAAAAAAACATTTTTTTATATGGGGCTCCCCTTGAAGAGCACTCAGAGGCTCCCACTGGTCCAGAATGCAGCCGCGCGGGTGGTTATGGGCGCAACCCGTTGTGCCCATGTGACACCCCTCCTGCGCGAGCTGCACTGGCTCCCAGTGGTCTTCCGGGTGCGATTCAAGGTATTGGTTACCACCTTTAAAGCGCTCCATGGCTTAGGACCCGGGTACCTCCGAGACCGTCTTCTGCCACCAATAGCCTCCCACCGACCAGTTCGTTCCCACAGAGAGGGTCTCCTCAGGGTGCCGTCAGCCAAGTTATGTCGGCTGGCGACGCCCAGGGGGAGGGCCTTCTCTGTGGGAGCCCCAGCCCTGTGGAACGAACTGCCCCCGGAAATTCGTAAGATCTCCGACCTCCGGCTGTTTCGCTGCGCATTGAAGACCCTGTTGTTCCGCCAGGCCGGACTATCAACACAATAGTTTTAAATTGGGGTATTTAAATTTATTGGGGTTTTAAATTTGAGCCACTTTATTTAATTATTTTAAATTTTATATTGTTGTTTTGTCTGTGTTTTTAAATAGGCTGTACACCGCCCTGAGTCCTTCAGGAGAAGGGCGGTATAGAAATAAAATTATTATTATTATTATTATTTAAAAATTAAAAACATTAAAAACATTAAAAACTCAAAAAAGTGACTTAGGACCGTTTTTCATACTTATGGCCGTTGCAGCATCCCCAAGGGTCACGTGATTTAACATTCGGATATTTGACAACTGTCTCATATTTATGACAGTCACAGAGTCTCCGGGGTCGTGTGATCCCCCTTTGGCGACCTTCCGACAAGCAAAATCCACGGGGAAGCCCGATTCACTTAACAACCGTGTGGCTCCTTTAACAACGGCAGCGATTCACTCAACCCAAGCGGCAAGAAAAGTCGTTAAGACGGGGCAAAAACTCACTTGACAAATGTCTCACTAAATTCTGGGCTCAATTGTGGTTGTAAGTCGAGGACTATCTGAATCAAACCTTCCAGCGATGCACAATAAATTTCAGGCACTTTTGTAGGCCTACTTTAAAGTCATTTGAGGTCATTTTTAAAGCTTCCTCAGCAGCCACCTTAATTATTAAGACCAATGGAATTGACAGCATTTATCTGTTTAATTATTTCATCTTTAATGCCACCCACTCAATGAGTGACTCCGGGCAGCTTGCAAAGAATTGGAACCATTTTAAAAAGCTTCTGGGCGGGATAAATTAGATGCCTCCCACCATTGCTGGCGCTTAATGTGGGACCACACGTAAACCTTACTCAGAGCTTGTTCCTTCCTGAACTAAAGTAGGATCATGGCCACAGGGTTGGCACACCTTCCGTGGGCCACCACAGGGCATTGTTGAATCAGTGGAGCTCAGAGCCTGCAATAACCCTGTTAGATTTTAATACATGGATGGGAAGCATTGGGACGAGGCAGCCCTGCAAATAGTCAGCTCCAATCTCACCAAGGATTTACAAACAACTAGCACCTTGAATTGTGCCCACCAGAACCTCCCTGGTGTAACCAGTGCAATCTGGGAAGGTGTATAGAAGTGTCATCACTGCTGCACTTTGGACCTGATGATGATGATGATGATGATAGAATATAATAACAGAGTCGGAAGGGACCTTGGAGGTCTTCTAGTCCAACCCCCTGCTCAAGAATGAGACCCTACATCATTTCAGACAAATGGTTGTCCAATCTCTTCTTACAAATCTCCAGTGTTGGAGCATTCACAACTTCTGGAGATGAGTTGTTCCACTGATTAATTGTTCTCACTGTTAGGAAATTTCTCCTTAGTTCTAGGTTGCTTCTCTCCTTGATTAGTTTCCATCCATTGCTTCTTGTCCTGCCCTCAGGTGCTTTGGAGAATAGCTTGACTCCCTCTTCTTTGGGGCAGCCCCTGAGATATTGGAACATTGATATCATGTCATCCCTTGTCCTTCTTTTCATTCAACTAGACAGACCCAATGATGATGATGATGATGATGATTATTATTATTATTATTATTTTATTATTTATTGAATTTGTATACCGCCCTACTCCCGAAGGACTCAGGGCGGTGAACAGCCATGGAATAAAACATATAAATACAAAATTTAAAATAGATTAAAACAAATTAAATAATTTGGCTGAACAAAGTTAAAACCCCAATAATTTAAAACCAGATTTAAAATTTCCATTTAAAAAGGGGAAAGACTTAGGTCAGGCCGGCTTGGTGAAACAGGAAGGTCTTAAGCGCGCGACGGAAGGTACGCAGATCCGGGATCCTCCGTATCTCCGGGGGGAGCTCGTTCCAGATCGTAGGTGCCCCCACAGAGAAGGCTCTCCCCCTGGGGACCGCCAGTCGACATTGTTTGGCCGACGGCACCCGGAGGAACCCCTCTCTGTGGGAGCGTACTGGTCGGTGGGAGGCTATTGGTGGTAGCAGGCGGTCCCATAGATAGCCAGGTCCTAAGCCATGGAGCGCTCTAAAGGTGATAACCAAAACCTTGAAGCGCACTCGGAAGACCACCGGGAGCCAGTGCAGCTCGCGCAGGAGAGGTGTTACATGGGAGCGCCACGTCGCATGATGATGATGATGATGATGATGATGATGATGATGATGATGATGATGATAAGGATATCCATTAAGTCGTATCTGACTCATGGCAATTCTCTGGGCCAGGTCTCTCCCCATCTTCCAATTTGGGAATAACTTTGGTGCCCTAAGATGTAAAACAGATGCTTCTTTTTCTTTCAAAACCCTAGCACTTTTGATGCGAATATATATATCCTCCTGCTAGCATCAACCATATGTAAATAAACAGGAAAAAAAAAAACCTTTTCTGCCCGCAGGTACCCTTTGCGACGAGGAAGTTCGTTCACGTTTCTAACTCCTGGATCGCACTGGGATTTTAATTTGGTAAGTCAAAAGTCAATGGATTTTCTGCTTCCTTTTGTTTGCCCATTGTACCATGTTTGTGCTACAAGTGGTTTTCATGCAAGGCAGAAGTGAAATTATAGCAATGTTTCTTAACCCTGGTAACTTTTAAGACGGGTGGATATGGCTGGGGGATTCTGGGAGTGGACATCCACCCATCTTAATGGGTGGATGATTAAGGGATGGGAAGATAAAACCTATGAAGAACAGTTGCAGGAATTGAGTATGTCTAATATAAGGAAGAGAATAGGGGCCTGGTGGCTCAGCAGACTAAAAGCACTGTTAAGTAACACCAGCTGTCTGCAATTACTGCAAGTTCGAATCTCACCAGGCTCAGGGTTGACTCAGCCTTCCATCCTTTCAAAGGTAGGTGAAATGAGGACCCAGATTGTGGGGGCAATAAGCTGACTTTGTATAAATATACAAAAGTATGAAGGCTATTGCTTAACGCATTGTAAGCCGCCCTGAGTCTCCGGAGAAGGACGGCATATAAATAATAATAATAAAAAAGGACATGATAGCAGTGTTCCAGTATCTCAGGGGCTGCCACAAAGAAGAGGGAGACAAGCTATTCTCCAAAGCACCTGAGGGCAGGAGAAAAAGGAATGGATGGAAACTAATAAAGGAGAGAAGCAACCTGGAACCGAGGAGAAATTTCCTGACACTTAGAACAATTAATTAGTGGAATGAATTGCCTTCAGAAGTTGTGAATGCTCCAAAACTGGAGCTTTTTAAGAAGAGATTGGAAAACCATTTGTCTGGAATGGTATAGGGCAGTGATGGCTAACTTTTTTGCCATCATGTGCCAAAAGTGGGGGGGGGGCATAGTGATGGGGGGGCCATGCGCATGTGTGCCCCCCCCGGGCATGCAAACGCAACACTCCCGCGTGACCATCGCTTTTGGCATGATGGGCCTGGTAGGCCCATTTTTTTGCTCTCCCCAGGCTCCAGAGCTTCTCTAGGAGCCTGGGGAGGGCAAAAACAGCCTTCCTCATCCCCCCGGAGGCCCTCCGGAGGCTGAAAACAGTTTGCCGAATTCCTGTCCCACTGGAAGTTGGCAAACGGGCCGTTTCCGGCCTCGGGGGGTGGAGAAGGCTGTTTTCGCCCTCCCGGGGCTCCTAGAGAGGCTCTGGAGCCTGGGGAGAACAAAAAAAAACCCCCCCAGGTCCTCTGGAGGCAGGAAACAGCCTGTTTCCCTACTTACGGGTGGCCCAGAAGGTCCAAAAATCAGCTGGCCGGCATGCACATACATGCTGGAGCTGAACTTGCGTGCCTACCAATATGGCTCCGCCTTCCACCTGTGGCACGTGTGCCATTGGTTCGCCATCACAGGCACAGGGTCTCCTCCTTGAGCAGGGGGTTGGACTAGAAGATCTCCAAGGCCCCTTCCAACTCTGTTATTCTGTGAAAGCATGCTGTATGGGAATTCTGGGAGTTGAATTCCACCCATCTGAAAGCATTCTGGCTGTGGGGGGGGGGGGAGGATTCTGGGAGTTGAAGTCCACCCATCTTCAAGTTATCGAGATTGAAGAAATACAGAACCAGAACGTTGGTTTATCTTCATCGCTTTTAGCAGAGCCCTCCATGTCGGCTTCTCCCTCCCACTTCCTTCCCTTTTAATTGCTGGCTGTCGTCCTTTCATCTCGTAAATCAAGGCAGCCTTTTTCCCCTGGGGGTTTATCCTCCATTATAACAAAGAGTTTTTAAAAGTAATGCAACCGTATGATCTTAGCTTCCCCGCTTTGATCCTGTGGGTCAGCGAGGCGGTTCTTTAAGGCAGCGATCCTAATCTATTGCCATACCCAGGAAAAAGGAAAATTAAAAAAAAAGTTAGAAATCATTCTTTTTGCTTGTCTTAGGGCACCCTCCCAATGAAAAAGGCCTGTTTTTGAAAACCAGGGAGTGCCAAATTTTGTAGCTCTGATATTTCAGTACTTTTATGCCAGAATTGAATAAGTCAGCATTAGTGTGATTCTTGACGTACAACCATAATTGAGCCCCAAATTTTCCGTTGCTAAGCGAGACGGTTGTTAAGTGAGTTTTGCCCCATTTTACGACCTTTCTTGCCACCGTTTGCTAAGAGAACCCCCTGCAGTCGTTAAGGCGAGTAACCCAGCTGTTAAGCGAATCTGTCTTCCACACGGACTCGGCTTGTCCGAAGGTCGCAAAAGGGAATCGTGACCTCAGGACACTGCAACCGTCGTAAGTCCATGCCAGTTGCCAAGCGTCCGAATTTTCATCACGTGACTGGGGGGGGATGCTGCAAAGGTCATAAATGTGAAATACGGGCATTAAATCACTTTTTTTCCAGTGCTGTTAGAACTGCGAATGGTCCCTAAATGAAGTAAGACAAGGATTACCTGTAATACCATCATGTTCCATGTGCTTTGGAACAGGGGTCTCCAACCTTGGCAACTTTAAGACTTGTGGATTTCAACTCCCAGAATTCCTCAGCCAGCTTTGCTTTGCAGGCTGAGGAATTCTGGGAGTTGAAATCCACAAGTCTTAAAGTTGCCAAGGTTGGAGACCCCTGTTTTGGAAGACGTATGAAGGAAATCTGGCATCTCCCTGGCCTAATCGGGGCCTCCATTCCGCTTGTAAAAGAATGTCCCAAAAGTGCTTTTTCAGGAGGCAACTGGACTTTCTGGTTTTTTTCTTTTGAAGACGTTTCGCTTCTCATCCAAGAAGCTTCCTCAGTTTTGACTAGATGGGGGAATGGAAGGATTGATATTCCTTGCAGCCAGCTGGTCATTTGCATCCTTTTAGAGGGTCATTGGGATGCGATGGCTCAGTGGCTAAGATTATTATTGTTGTTGTTGTTGTTGTTGTTGTTGTTGTTGTTGTTGTTGTTGTTGTTGTTGTTATTATTATTATTAATTTAATTTCTATACCGCCCTTCTCCCGAAGGACTCAGGGCGGTGAACAGAATAAGATTTCATATACATATAATATATATATATATATATATATATATATATATATATATATATATATATATATATATATATATATATATATATATTTATAAACAGTAAATAATAAATTGAGTCAACTTAGTGTATCTGCTAAGACCTTGGCATAGAATTTAGATGTTTATGCTAGCCCTGCTTGTTGAAACAGAAAGGTCTTCAGGGCACGTCGGAAAGTGCGAAGATCTGGGATTATTCATATTCCAGGGGGTATTTTGTTCCAAAGAGTAGGTGCCCCCACAGAGAAGGCTCTCTCCCTTGGAACTACTAGACGACATTGTTTTAATGATGGTACTATGAATAGGCCTACTCTGTGAGAGCGTATGGGTTGGTGGGAGGTTATCGGTTGCAGCAGGTGGTCTCGTAAGTACTCAGGTCCTAAGCCATGGAGCACTTTAAAGGTAAGAACCAACACCTTGAAGCGCACTCGGAAGGCCACCGGAAGCCAGTGCAGCTCGCGTAGAAGAGGTGTTACATGTGAGCGCCATGTTGCTCCCATAATTACTCGCGCGGCCGCATTCTGGACCAGTTGGAGCTTCCGGGTGCACTTCAAGGGGAGCCCCATGTAGAGAGCATGCAGTAGTCAAGTCAGGAAATGAGGGCTTGAGTGACTGTGCGTAATGAGTCCCGGTCTAGAAAGGGACGCAATTGGCGAATCAGGCGAACCTGATGCTGAAGATGCTGAACTTGTCGATTGGAAGGTTGGCAGTTCAGCGGTTCGAATCCCTAGTGCCGCGTAATGGAGTGAGCTCCCGTTCCTTGTCCCAGCTTCTGCCAACCTAGCAGTTCGAAAGCACGTTAAAAAAATGCAAGTAGAAAAATAGGGACCACCTTTGGTGGGAAGGGAACAGCGTTCCGTGTGCCTTTGGCATTGAGTCATGCCGGCCACATGACCACGGAGATGTCTTCGGACAGCGCTGGCTCTTCGGCTTTGAAACGGAGGTGAGCACCACCCCTTAGAGTCGGGAATGACTAGCACATATGTGCAAGGGGAACCTTTACCTTTACCTAGAGGGTCATTGAAGCACTTGGAGGTTTCTCTGTGTCCTCAGGATCACCCGAGTGGTGCAAATGGTTCTTGTAGTCTGCAATTTTTTTTCTCCCTCTGGAAATCCATTCCTGATCCCACACCATTCCAAGGATCTTCATCCCAAATTGGATAGCTAAAAGTGTAGAGATTCTCAGTCCTCCAGGTCACGCTTGTCCCAAAGGTGCTTTTTCAGGAGGCAACTGAACTTTCTGGTTTTCTCTTTTGAGAAAACAGCCATGACCTGGAGGACTGAGAATCTCTACATACTGTAGAAGAAGCAAATTAAAGCAAATTAAACTCAAGGTGAGGAGAATAGAAGTGCTTGGGTTAACTAGAAACCTCGTCATTCTGGCCTTGACATGCATCTCTAAAGAGAGAAATGCCTGTTCAGTATCCCATAAATTAAAAGGGATTAATAATTCTTGGAATTAGCCTGTTTCTGCCCTTTTAAGATCTTTTCTTGGGAATTATTCGGTTTACTTTTAATCTCAGCCTGGAGTTCATTATATTACTAAGGCATATGGTTAAGGGGGCTATTTTAAGCTCATTTCAGTAGAAAAGGCGAGTAGAAGGTCAAAGCACTTGTGCGGTATAAATGCTTAACTGTATTTTTAAATACGATGGGCACTGGACAATTCATGACTCACTGGGTCAGCCTTCCAGAGACATTAAGTTAGCTAAACAGAAACAGAATGACCACAGATGGAGAGAAAAGCAGTGGGAGTTGTAAATTTCTGATTTCCTGCTGGCTTCCCCATTGGCATTGCTTGTGGGAGGCTAGCAGAAGCTTGGAAATCATTCCTCCTCCTCCTCCTCCTCCTCCTCCTCCTCCTCCTCCTCTTCCTCCTCCTCCTCTTCCTCCTCCTCCCCCTCCTCCTCCTCCTCCTCTTCTTCCTCCGACCCCTGAAACTGCCCATCACTTTGCTAAGGGGAAGAGGAACAAAGGGAGGCATGGAGTTGTAAATTTCTGATTTCCTGCTGGCTTCCCCATTGGTGTTGCTTGTGGGAGGCTAGCAGGAGTTTAGAAATCATTCTTCCTCTTCCTCCTCCTCCTCCTCCTCCTCCTCCTCCTCCTCCTCCTCCTCCTCCTCCTCCTCCTCCTCCTCCTCCTCCTCCTCCTCCTCCTCCTCTGACTCCTGGAACTGCCCATCACTTTGCTAAGAGGAAGAGGAACAAAGGAGGCATGGAGTTGTAAATTTCTGATTTCCTGCTGGCTTCCCCATTGGCGTTGCTTGTGGGAGGCTAGCAGGAGCTTGGAAATCATTCCTCCTCTTCCTCTTCCTCCTCCTCCTCCTCCTCCTCTAACCCCTGGAACTGCCCATCACTTTGCTAAGGGGAAGAGAAACAAAGGGAGCCATGGAGTTGTAAATTTCTGATTTCCTGCTGGCTTCCCCATTAGTATTGCTTGTGGGAGGTTAGCAGGAACTCGGAAATCATTCCTCCTCCTCCCCCCCCGGGAACTGCCCATCACTTTGCTAAGGGCAGGGGGGAAAGGGGAGCCATGGACCATAAGGAAAACCCTCTGCATCTCATCCCAGCATACTCCCAAGGGCCTCCTCTCTCCAGGGTGGAAGAGAGCTCACCTGTCGACCGCTGGCATGGCCCCCTCCCCAGCCAGCCCTGCTTCAGCAGAAAACATCAAAGTCGTTCCCTCCTCCTTCCTTCACCTCCTACATCGTTAAGAGGTTTCAAATTTTGACCTTGGTTCCCAAGCAGCGAACGGTCGCTCCCCCATTGTGCCTTGCCGGCTGCAGGGGGAAAAGTGGCAGAATCCGGGAGGGCGGAGTTAAAAGAGGGACCGGTCTAGAATCCCTACGTAGCCACAAGCAGATTTAAGTCTCAACCTCCCTTGAATTCCGCTGACCCTTATCTAATAATAATAAAAATAAATAATAATAATAATTGCAAGCAGGTGCTGACCGTTACTTGAGAATATTGCTGTGCATGGGCTGTTTGGCAATAAATCAATTTAATTGGACCTTCACGGGTGGACCTGGTCTTTCGGACCTGACAATTGGGAGCGAGAGCAATTTCTGACATCCTTCCAGCTTCCCCAATGATTTTGCTTGCCGGAAGCTAACAGGGAGCATCGGCAATCACTCCTCCTCCTTGCTTGACTCGTGGAACTGCCTGCCACTTGGCTGGCGAGGAGGAGGAGGCCCAGAGGGAGCTGTGGATTGCAAGGAAGCCTGCACACACCCCCACTCCCCATCCTGGGGTGTCTCCAAAAGCCTCCACCCCCCCCCCCCAGGCAAGGATTGACCCACAGACACAATAAGAGAAATGTGAATGCTTTGCCTGTCTTATCACCACTACAGTAGTCCTGAACTTACAACCATTCATGTAGCGACCGTTCGAAGTTACGACGGCACTGAAAAAAGTGACTTACGACCGTTTTTCCCACTTTCGACCGTTTGCAGCATCCCCATGGTGACATGATCCAAATTCAGACGCTTGACAACTGACTCATAACTTACGATGGTTGCAGTGTCCTGGGGGGGTCACGTGACCCCCCCCTTTTGCGACCTTCTGACCAGCACACCAGATTCACCTTACAACCAGGTTAACTCACTTAACGACTGCAGCAATTCACTTAAAGGCGGCGGCCATAAAGGGGCAAAACTCACTTAGCAAGTGTCTCGCTTAGCGACAGACCGTTTGGGCTGAATTGTGGTCGCATGTCGTGGACGACCTGGAGACGTTCCCTTGAACTGTTACGCCTCACTTGCTGTCTTGCCCGGCTTTGCTTGCGCTGTTGTGTCTGCAACTATTTTAATTGTGTATTTGGATCAAGCCACCCAGAATCTGCCCGAGTGGGTGGGCCAGAAAAAACATCCATTCATTAATAACGTCTGCGATTTCAAAGGGCCTGTTGTTGTTTTTTTTAAATAAAGACGAACGACAGATATATTGTTAGAAATAATATGACGTTAAAAAAAACAACAACTCTGAACTTCTGCCAAAGACGTTTTCATGCTTTATAGAAGATGCTCGCTGACCTCATCCTCGTGGAGAGCCATTTTACAGAAAGAAGGGGGGGAAAATTTATATTTTTCCCCCCTATAATAACAGTTACTGCTTTTCATCACTTTTACTGAGCTCTCGATAATACCGACGGCTTTTTTTTTTTTTCCCCTTTCCTTTTTTTTTTTTTTCCCCGGTTTCTCACAGACCGTATTCTGCATTAAATACATTTTTCCATGCGAGCGGATCTTGGGAGAATTGGACGGCTGGGCCTCCTGTGACTTCGCGTGTCGGTGGTTTTCTCATTTTCTGTATCCGATTTAGCGCAGAGGCCAGGGAGAGCCAGCTGGCTTTGCCGTCCAGCGTTTGGTTGTTGGTAGGAACCTCAGCGCTCTGTGCCGAAAAGGATTAAGGGTCCTGTCGAGGCAAGCCCCGTGAAACAGGTCTAGCCAGTCTGGCAAAAACAAACTCTTGAACTTCCTTTCAAGTCTGGAATTGGAACGGGGGAGAGCAAAGCCGAATGGCAGGGATTTTATATAATGCAGAACATAGTCACCTACGGTGGGAACATAGCTAGGAGGTCACAGTCGCCGCTACCAGTTTTTCCGAACTGGCTGAATACCACCTCTATATATGTCAGGGGTGAAATGCTCCCGGTTTGGACCGGATTGCTCGATCCGGTAGCGATGAAGGTGGGTGATTCGGAGAACCGGTAGCAAAACTCCCTGCACACACACACACACACACACCATGCCCAGCTGAGCCATGAAATCATCAGAGGCTTTTTTTAAAAAAAAAATTTAAAAGCATTTTTTCTACAACCTCTTCGGCCAAAAAAAAATGCTTTTAAAAGTAAAAGAAAAACAAAACCTCTGATGATTGCGCAGCTCAGCTGGGATCGTCAGAGGCTTTTAAAAGCATTAAACACCTCTGAAGAGGTTGTAGAAAAAATGATTTTAAAAGCCTCTGACGATCCCAGCTGAGTAGCCTAATCAGCAGAGGCTTTTTTTTCTTTTAAATGACAATCCAAGCTGAGTTGCCTGATCGGCAGAGGCTTTTTTTCTTTTAAAAGCCTCTGATGATCCCAGCTGAGTTGCTTGATCGTCAGAGGCATTTAAAAGAAAAAAAAAGCCTCTGACGATCAGGCAACTCAGCTGGGATCGTCATAGCCTTTTGAAAGCATTTTTTTACAACCTCTTTGCCGAAGAGATTGTAGAAAAAATGGTTTTAAAAGTTAAAAAAAAAAACTTGGCCGTGCCCACCCAGTCACATTACACCCCCCCCCACCAAGCCACGCCCACAGAACTGGTAGTAACAAATTTTACATTTCACCACTGATATATGTATATATGTACTGTATATATCTATATTTGTGTGTATGTTGTTATTAGTCGTAAAGTCATGTCCGACCCATCGCGACTCCATGGACAATGTTCCTCCAGGCCTTCCTGTACCTCTACCATCCTCTGGAGTCCATTGAAGCTCACGCCGACTGCTTCAGTGACTCCATCCAGCCACCTCCTTCTCTGCCGTCCCCTTCTTCTTTTGCCCTCAATCTTTCCCAGGATTAGGCTCTTCTCCAGGGAGTCCTTCCTTCTCATCAGGTGGCCAAAGGATTTGAGTTTCCTCTTCAGGATCTGGCCTTCTAAAGAGCAGTCAGGGTTGATCTCCTCTAGGACTGGCCGGTTGGATGGCCTTGCAGCCCAAGGGACTTGCAGGAGTCTTCTCCAGCACCAGAGTTCAGAGGCCTCCATTCTTTGATGCTCAGCCTTCCTTATGGTCCAACTTTCACAGCCATACATTGCAACTGGGAAAACCTTGACGATACACACTTTTGTTGGCAGGGTGATGTCTCTGCTTTTTTAGTACGCTGTCTAGATTTGCCATAGCTTTCCTCCCCAGGAGCAAGCGTCTTTTAATTTTATTTATAATATATTTTAGACGTAAGGGTGAAAAATGGTCATAAGTCACTTTTTCCAGTGCCACTGTAACTTCGAACGGTCATTAAATGAACTGTTGTAAGTCGAGGACTACCTGTATTTTTTTTTCTCTCTCTGTGCTTTCCTGCTTCTTCCTGACAAACAGGACAGGACAAGAGACATTCTGAATAGAAGAGTCAGAAGGGACCTTGGAGGTCTTCTAGTCCAACCCTTCTGCTGGGTGTCCATTTTTTTCCCCTTAAAAACGTCTGAAAAGAAGAATAATTTCTAAATTTCTTCTTTTTTCAGGGTATGGCAGTAGATTAGGAATAAATTCTTTGATCACAGGATCAAAGCAGGGTAGTAGCTAAGATCATACCGTTGCATTACTTTTAAAAAGCTCACTTAACAGAAATTCTGGGGCTCAATTATGGTCGTAAGTTGAGGATTACCTGTGCAGCAGTACAGAGACCTTGCATAGAATTTAGGAAGATTTTGGGCCAGTCGCTCCCTCCTCTCTCTCTCTCTCTCTCTCTCTCTCTCTCTCTCTCTCTCTCTCTCTCTCACTCTCACTCTCACTCACTCTCTCTCTCTCTCTCACTCACTCTCACTCTCTCACTCAGTATCACTCTCTCACTCACTCACTCACTCACTCTCTCACTCTCTCTCTCTCACTCTCTCTCTCTCACTCACTCTCACTCACTCACTCTCTCTCACTTTCTTTCTCTTTCTCTCTCTCACTCTCTCTCTCACTCACTCACTCTCTCACTCACTCACTCTCTCACTCACTCTCTCTCACTCACTCACTCACTCACTCACTCTCTCTTTCACTCACTCTCTCTCTCTTTCTCTCACTCTCTCTCTCTCTCTTAGCCCAGCCTACCTCACAGGGCTGTTGTTATGTGGAAAATGGAGGAGACGTTGCATTAGATTTGTTCCCCACTTTGAGTTATTTGTAAAAATAATAAAGGTGGGATGCAAATAAAGAAATAAATAAGAGGGGACCTCTTTGTATAATAAGAACTTTATCCAGAAAGGTAGGACAGAAAATTATATCCTTTTTTTTTTAAGATGTAAATGGATAAAATTTGGAACAAAATTGGTTGAGGGAATGTGAGTAACTGTACCTATTTTATACCTGATCAAATCCTTGCTCTAAAAAGATATGTATTTTATGTTTTATGTCTAAAAAAATAAAATTCAAAATAAATAAATAAATAAGAGGGAACCTCTTTGTATAATACGAACTTTATCCAGAAAGGTAGGACAGAAAATTATATCCTTCTGGACAGTGGAAACTTGCTCTCCCGGAGGGCAGCTTCACTTGCAAGAAGTGATAAGATGAAAAGATAATTACAAGTTTTATTGGTGGGTAGGAACTAACAGCAAGAGAGGCTGACAATTCCCCCATCACCCACGGGGAAAAAAAAATCTTTTTCTTTTATAATAATAATAAATATAATTGTGAGTTCAGGAGCCCCAGCCGGTAGGTATCTTATTGCATTAAGTACATTCTTGAAATAATTCCAGGTGTCAGGGTTATATTAATATATGCCTCTTGCCTTCATTTTCTTTCTTTTCTTTTTTCTTTTCTTTTCATAAACCCTTTTCATCACTTACACAAGTAAAAGGACATTTTTGAAACCTATCATTTACATGTCAAGTCGGAATGACGTTCGTGGCCAGAATGACATTCATCCCGCTGGTTTATAACACTCTTTTTTTTTTTTTTAAAGAGAGTTTTGAGGTTGGGTTTTTCTTTTTACGACGAAATGGCCCACGTAGCAAACCAGATCCCATCCGTAGATATTGAAGCGTCTTGCATAACGGCTGTTTTTTTTTTTTCCTCTCTTCTTGCAGAAAAGGAAGCGGAGGGAGAAAGACGATGACGCAGTCAGTATTTGTAGCTTCGATCTGAAGGTAATTAAAATATTTTACCCTGAATTTACTGCCCATTAAAAACGCAGCGTCTTTTTGAGTCCAAGCGGGAAGAAGTTCGCGGGCTCGTTTTCGTCTTGCTCCTGACCCATCGGACAAGAGAAAAGCCAGGATTCTTTTAATCTGTCTCCTCAATCTCTAGTCGACCCCTGAATGCAAACTGAACTGGAATAAGGAGAGCCGGAAGGGGCCTTGGAGGTCTTCTAGTCCAGCCCCCTGCTCAAGCAGGAGAACCTATACCAGTGCCAAAAGTGAGGGGAGTGGGGGGGGGGTGGTCGGCCGCACGCGTGCCCATACCCATAAGTCTATGCGCCCCGCCCCCACGCATGTGTGCGTGACCCTTCCCTGCGTTTCCCCCGCTTTTGGCATGTGATGGCCCATTTTTCGCCCTCCCCAGGCTCCAGAGCCTTTCTAGGAGCCTGGGGAGGGCGAAAACTGCCTTCCGCACCCCCTCCCAGAGGCCTTCCGGAGGCCGGAAACGGCCTGTTGGCCGACTTCCAATGGGCCCAGAAGGCTCAAAAATCAGCTGACTGGTGTGCACATGTGCAGCAGAGCTGAGCTCGTGTGCCCACCGATATGGCTCTTGTGTGCCACCTATGGCACGCGTGCCATAGGTTCGCCATCACGGACCTCTACCATTTCAGATAAGTGACCGTCTAGTCCAGGGGTGTCAAACTCGATTTCATTGAGGGACACATCAGGGTTGTGTTTGACAGGGGGCCAGGGTGGGCGTGGCCAGCTCGACGTCACTCTTGTCGGGGGCGCCTGTGGCGGCCCGAGCACTCTGCCAGCGGGGAGGCCGTGGCGGCTGAAAATGGAGCTCAGGAGCCCGCTTTCGCGGGCAGAAGCACCGCGGACCAGTCCTTCACTGTTTCCAGGGCGGCCTCACGGGCCAAATCTAAGTACCTCGCGGGCCAGATCTGGCCCCGACAACTGCTTGCCACCAGGAGTTGTGAATGCTCCAACCCTGGAGGTTTTTAAGAAGAGATTGGACAACCATTTGTCTGAAATGGTATAGGGCAGTGATGGCGAACCTATGGCACGTGGAGCCATATTAGTGGGCACGCCAGCTCAGCTCTGGGGCGCATGCGTGTGCCAGCCAACTGATTTTCGGGCCTTCTGGGCCCACCAGAAGTAGGGAAACAGGCTGTTTCCTGCCTCTGGAGGGCCTGGGGGTGGGGTGGGGAAGGTCCGTTTTTCTTTCTTCCCTGGCTCCAGATCCTCTCTGTTTATCTGGGAAGGGCGAAAACAGCCTTTCCCACTCCTTTGGAGGCCCTACGGAGGCTGAAAGGGCCCATTTCCCGACTCCCGGTGGGACAGGAAGTGACGTTTTTTGCTGTCCCCAGCCTCCAGAGGCTCCTAGAGACTCCGAGAGAGGCTCTGGAGGCTGGGGACAGCAAAAAACGTCACTTCCTGTCCCACCGGGAGTTGGGAAATAGGCCGTTGCAGGCTTTTGGAGGGCCTCGGAGGGCCTCCGAGAGAGTGAGAAAGGCTGTTTTTGCCCTTCCCAGATAAATAGATAGGATGTGGAGCCAGGGAAGAAAGAAAAACAGGCCATCAGGTGCCCGGGGGGGTGGGGGGATTGCACACGCATGCGTGTGGGCACGTGTGCGCGCAACCCTCCCCCACCCTCCCCCCCCTCTCCTGGCACGCGATGGCAAAAAGGTTAGCCATCACTAGTATAGGGCTAGTGCCTGAGCAGAGGGGGTTGGACTAGAAGACCTCTAAGGTCCCTTCCGACTCTGTTATTCTGCAATTCTTTTTCCTTCCTTCTTTCCTTCCTTCCTTCCTTCCTTCCTTCCTCCCTCCCTTCCCTTTTGCTCCTCCCTTCCCCTTTTCTCTCCTTCCTTCTTTCCTTTTTTCCTTCCTTCCTTTCTTCCTCCCTCCCTTCCCTTTTGCTCCTCCCTTCCCCTTTTCTCTCCTTCCTTCTTTCCTTCCTTCCTTCCTCCCTCCCTCCCTCCTTCTTTCCTTCCCCATCACTGGAGGTTTTTTTAAGAAGAGATTGGGCAACCTAGGGGTTCCTGACTGAGCAGGGGGTTGGACTAGAAGACCTCCAAGGTCCCTTCCGACTCTGTTCTTCTGTTATCTGTGCACAGCCCTCGTCTTTTCCCTATATGTAAGTCTGCATATCCTTGGCAATATACAAAAAAGTAAATATTGTGAGATTTGAATCCACTGAGCGCTTGGTTCTTAAGAGGGATTTAGGTCAGGGACAGCTTTCTGTCTGGCTTTGAAAAGATGGGGTTCTTCCATTTTTTTAAAAAATAAACAAACATTATATTGCTTCTAATTCTTTCAAGACCTTGTAAGAAAATAAACTTTGAAAACGAGACACAGTTCTTCGGGGAAGTTGTATGTCTAAAACCTAAAAGTTTGTTGATGTTGTCGTTTTAGAGCTCAGTCTATTTCTTAGAAAGTCAGTTCCCAATTATTATTGAATCATCTGGCCACTGATGATTTCTTCCGAACTTTCAAAAATATAAATTTCCTAGGAAGAGATTTCTGCTTTCCTTGGTCTAGGGTTTTGGGTTAGGTGGCTTCAGATCACAGGAAGTAAAATCTGAAAGAAGAGTTTGAGGTTTGATAGGAAGCGTAATTGAATTTCTCTCCTGGAATTGTACATATTCCACGATCATCGTTACCCTCTTTTGAACCACATCATCTGATCTGCCAGTTGACCAGCACTCGTGATGTCATGTAGTTTGGGTGATAAAATGCCTGCAAGAAAACCGTTCACCCCCCAAAGCACTGATGATGTTAACTAGTTGGCTCATGAAATGCCTGCAAGAAAAGAACCAAGCTCAGACAGTGCCAAGGACTCCAGAGTGGTTGGCCTCTTCCTTCTGCCCCCTCCCTGCAACCCCCCCTCTCTTCTAGCACTGAGGATGCTAGTTAGGTTGGATCATGAAACATCTGCCAGAAAATCAAGCTTATGGAGCACCAAAGACCCCACAGTCGTTCTCCTCCTCCTCCTCTCCACAAACCCCATTCTCTTCCAGCACTGATGATGTTCTCTAGTTGGGTCATGAAACGTCTGCCAGAAAACCAAGTTTATGGAGCACCAAAGACCCCACAGTCGTCGTCGTCCTCCTCCTCCTCCTCTCCACAAACCCCACTCTCTTTCCAGCACTGATGATGTTCTCTAGTTGGGTCACGAAACGTCTGCCAGAAAACCAAATGTCAACTTGCAAAGCTTTCAAGTTGCCATGAGCAGGAGGGAGGGAGAACTGAAGTGAATTCCATACATTCTTCCTGACCGCAATCGGAAGGAAGGTGTTAGGTTTCCCAGCCAGCCAAAGTGGTTAATTGGAGAATGTGATTTATGACATGGCCAGAGAGGAGGGGAGAGACAGGGTCATAGGGGAACGTAAATCTACGGAGGATCAGTCCTAACTGCATCCCAGTATTGCCGGAATGTTGCTCCTAATAAATGACTATATTTCCTTTGAAGTTTGGATCATGGCTCATGAATTAATTAGGGCATCTTTCGGAAACTTGACACCAAGCTTGCAGAGCACCAAGGACCCCGTTGTTGTTGTTGTTGTTGTTGTTGTCGTCGTCCTTCTCCTCCTCCTCCTCTCCCAACCCCTAGCTCTGATGATGTTCTCTAGTTGGGTCATGAAACATCTGCAATCAAGTAGCCAAACTCAGAGCACCAAGGACCATACAGTCCTCCTTCTCCTCCTCGCCCCCTTTTCCCCTTCCACAAACCCACTCCCTTGAGCCCTGATGATGTTACCTAGTTGGGTCATGAAACGTCTGCAAGAAAACCACCAGGCTCAGAGAGCATCAAGGACTCCACATCGTTCTCCTCCTCCTCCTCCTCTCCCGCCTTTCTATTCCACTCTGCAAACCCCACTCCCTTCCAGTACTGATGATGTTCCCTAGTTGGGTCATGAAACGTCTCCAAGAAAACCACCAAGCTCAGAGAGTACCAAAGGCCCCACATTTCTTCTCTTCCTCCTCCTCCTTCCCCTCCATTCCTTCTTCTTCCCCTTCTCCTCCTCTTTCTCCCTCTGCAAACCCCCCTCCCTTCTAGCATTGATGATGTTCCCTAGTTGGGTCACAAAACATCTGCAAGAAAACCGCCAAGCTCAGAGAGCACCAAGGACCCCCACAGTCCTCTTCCTCCTCCTCCTCCTCCATCTCCTCCATCTCAACCTCCACCTCCTCCTCCTCCCTGCAAAACCCCTCTCCCTTCCAGCACTGATGATGTTACCTATTTGGGTCATGAAACATCCACGAGAAAACCACCAACTCAAGAGAGCCCCGCGGATCCCTTATTTCACCCCCCGAGCTACAGATATTCTCCTTGATCAGAAGGATCCATGGCTGTTTTATTTCACCTGGGGGAGATACCCGTCTTGGCGAATTGATGCCGCTTATCAATGCCAGCCAAAGCCGCCTTTTTCCTCTCTCACGCCAGGCCTGTCTTCAAGCTTGCTGCTGTGGCACTCCCTAAAAATGTCAGTTTTCTGCGCCAAACCCTTATTCCCACCTCCGCCTCTCCTAAATCAACACCTTACCTCTTACCTTACCTGCCCTTTCCTGGGCCTGCCCCAACTTCGCTACTGAGCCCTTTTCAAATCTCTTTTATTTATTTATTTTTTTTGTCTTGTCACCACTGCCTGAAGCCAGTTGTACCTTTTTTAAAATTTTTATTTATTTGCACAGGCGGTCCTCGACTTACAACCGCAAATGAGCCCCAGAGCTTCCACTGCTAAGCGAGACCGTTTGTCCAGTGAGCTTTGGTCCGTTTTACGACCTTTCTTGCCACGGCTGTCTAAGTGAATCCATTGCCTTCGTTACGGTGGTAACACGATTGTTAAGCGAATCTGCCCCCCCCCCCAATGAACTTTGCTTGTCTGAAGGGGACAATGCACCCGTCATAAATATGAACCAGCGGCCAAGCCTCCAAATTTGATCGTGTGACCACGGGGGGGGGGGGGGGGGGATGCCGCAACGGTCGTAAGTGTGGAAAAACGGTCATAAATCATTTTTTTTCTGTGCCGTTGTTAACTTCGAACGGTCACTAAATAAATGGTTGTAAGTCAAGGATGACCAGTATCCCGCTTTTATTATTTTTACAAATAACTCAAGGCAGTGAGTATATCCAACGCACTTCCTCCTCCTCCTTTTTCCCACGACAAACCCTTTGAGGTGGAGGGTTAGGAGAGAGAGAGAGAGAGAGAGACTGAGTAGAGAGAGAGAGAGAGAGAGAGAGAGAGAGACTGGGCCAAGGTCAAAGTTTTAGCATAGTTGCCATCTTGCAAAAAGAAAGAAAGAAGAAAGGAAGGAAGGAAGGAAGGAAGAAAGAAAGGAAGAAGAGAGAGAGAGAGAGAGAGAGAGAGAGTGAGAGAGAGAGACCGGGCCAAGGTCAAAGTTTTAGCATAGTTGCCATCTTGCAAAAAGAAAGAAAGAAGAAAGAAAGGAAGAAGAGAGAGAGAGAGAGAGAGAGACCGTGCCAAGGTCAAAGTTTGAGCATAGTTGCCATCTTGCAAAAAGAAAGAAAGAAAAGAAAGGAAGGAAGGAAGAAAGAAAGAAAGGAAGAAGAGAGAGAGAGAGAGAGAGACCGTGCCAAGGTCAAAGTTTTAGCATAGTTGCCATCTTGCAAAAAGAAAGAAAGAAGAAAGGAAGGAAGAAAGAAAGAAAGGAAGAAGAGAGAGAGAGAGAGAGAGGTCAAAGTTCTAGCATAGTTGCCATCTTGCAAAAAGAAAGAAAGAAGAAAAGGAAGGAAGGAAGGAAGGAAGGAAGGAAGGAAGAAAGAAAGAAAGAAAAGAAAGAAAGAAAGAAAAGAAAGAAAGAAGAAAAGAAAGAAAGAAAGAAAGAGAAGAAAGAGAAAGAAAGAAAGAAAGAAAGAAAGAAAGAAAGAAGAAAGAAAGAAAAGAAAAGAAAATGCAGCAATTAATTTGTCTTCTTAACTTCAGAGGGTTTAAGTCTACGAAAATGGGTTTGCACAGAAGAAGATTGCCGACAAAAAATCTGCCGTACATTTTTTTTAAAAAAAAAAAGCTCTCCAGAAAAATGTACTCAGATAAACATATTTACGGTTCTCGGGGCAGTCTGTACCGGCTGTAAAGGAGATTAAATAATGTGTACTTTGAACAGCAGGAACTCGGTGTAAACAGAGTTCCTGATAAATGCCACACTTGTATTTAAGGAAACCAGATTAAAACAGAACCCCGCTGAACAGCTTTAATAGCTGAACAAACCCCACTCTTTAGCACTCAAAAAGTCAAGTTGGGGGAAGGTTAGCATTTCAAGTTCTTCCGGTCGTCGGGTAAAATAATTTGCATTTCCCTCTCACGTTCGGCTGGCTGATTTATGGGTTTTATTTTTCATTTTAGATGCTTTTAAATCCCGCCTTTATTATTTTTATAAACAACTCAAGGCAGCGAAGATACCTAATTGCTCCTTTCTTCTCCTAGTTTCCCCATAACAACAACCCTGTGAGGTGGATAGGGCTGAGAGAGAGGGACTCGCTCAAAGTCGCTCAGCCAGCTTCCAAGCCTAACGCAGGACTAGAATTCACCATCTCCCAGTGATTGGCCTAGTCACCCAGCTGGCTTTCCTAAGATGGAACTACAACTCACATTTTCCTAGTGATTGGCCCAAAGTCACCCAGCTGGCTTTCCTAAGGCAGAACTAGAACTCACATTCTCCTAGTGATTGGCCCAAAGTCACCCAGCTGGCTTTCCTAAAGGCGGAACTAGAACTCACATTTTCCTAGTGATTGGCCCAAAGTCACCCAGCTGGCTTTCATCTTATGGCGGAACTAGAACTCACATTCTCCTAGTGATTGGCCCAAAGTCACCCAGCTGGCTTTCCTAAGGCGAAACTAGAACTCACATTTTCCTAGTGATTGGCCCAAAGTCACCCAGCTGGCTTTCATCTTATGGCGGAACTAGAACTCACATTCTCCTAGTGATTGGTCCAAAGTCATCCAGCTGACTTTCCTGCCTAAGGCAGGACTAGAACTCACAGTCTCCTGGTGATTGGCCCAAAGTCACCCAGCTGGCTTTCATCCTATGGCGAAACTAGAACTCACCATCTAGCCTAGTGCCTTCTCAACCAGACCAAACGGGCACGCTCATCAACTCTCAGAAAATAAGAGAAATAATGATGTCTTTTATTAGCGTTCTCCCTTCCTCTCACTTTATCCAGCAGATCTGATCCACTGTGAAATAAATGGTCTGTTGCATGTGGCATGTTTTCTCCCGGCTAACTTAACCCTGGCTTTACTCAATTTAAGCGGCCGGTGGAGCGGTATCCCTCTGGAGCTATGGCTGGCCCCTAACCCCGTTAGCCTTTTCGGGGGGGAAGGTCTTTGAAGTCTTGCCCTCGCCACAGGTGTTTTTGTTAGAATTTAGGGGGACTAATTAGCAGGCTGTTTTCTCTTGGCCCTTCCTTCTTTCTTCTCTTTTCTTTCTTTCGTTCTTCTTTTCTTTCTTTCTTTCTTTCTTTCTTTCTTTCTTTCTTTCTTCTTCTTTCTTTCTTTCTTTCCCCCTCTCTCCCTCTCTCTCTCAATCTCTCTCTCTCTCTCTTTCTTTCTTTCTTTTCTTCCTTTTCTCTTCTTTCTTTCTTTCTTTCTTTCCCTCTCTCTCAATCTCTCTCTCTCTCTTTCTTTCTTTCTTTCCCCCCCTCTCCCTCTCTCTCTCCCTCTCTCTCTCAATCTAAGAGCCTTGGTAGTACAGTGGTCTAAGGCACCCTGTTATTAAGCTGGTTATTAAGACCAGCTGCCTGCAATTACTGCAGGTTCGAATCTCTCCAAGGCTCAAGGTTGACTCAGCCTTCCATCCTTCTAAGATAGGTAAAATGAGGACCCGGATTGTGGGGGCAATAGCTGACTTTGTATAAATATACAAAAGGATGAAGGCTATTGCTGAGCACATTGTAAGCTGCCCTGAGTCTCCGGAGAAGGGCAGCATATAAATCAAATTTTTTTTAAAAAAATCTCTCTTTCTTTCTTTCTTTCTTTCTTTCTTTCTTTCTTTCTTTCTTTCTTCTTTCTTTCTTTCTTTCTTTCTTTCTTTCTTTCCCTCTCTCTCTCTCTCTCTCTCTCCCTCCCTCTCTCTCTCAATCTCTCTCTCTCTCTCTTTCTTTCTTTCTTTCTTCTTTTTTTCTTTCTTCTCAGCTCAACTGGAGATTAACGCTTTTGTGTAACCTCATTAAATGTGTAAACTCTCTGCTCCCTGCCGATTATTTTCTAGCTGATAACGTAGACCTGGCTGCAGTCTGTTGGGTGTGCATAGTTTCAGCTTTCAGTGATTGCGATGGAGGGCATATCTTCTGGCGGATGAGATCAGGGGTCTCCAACCTTGGCAACGTTAAGCCTGGAGGACTTCAACTCCCAGAATTCTGGGAGGGGAATTCTGGCTGGGGAATTCTGGGAGTTGAAGTCCTCCAGCTTAACATTGCCAAGGTTGGAGACCCCTGGGTTAGATGGAGAGGCAGATTCAATATAGACCCATGTTTGCTCCAAAACTTCCCTCTTCGTGTCCTCAAGACTGCTTAAAGACCATTTAAAGTTCATAACTGAGCCAGAATATAACAGGGCTGCCCCCTCACCTGTTTGCCCAGGTAAACCACTGCTGCATGAGCTCCATAGGCTCCCAGCTTCTTTCCAGGTGCATTTCCAAGGTGGCAACTATTACCTTTAAAGCCCTACGTGGCAGAAAGCCAGGTAATTTGAGGGGGGCCTCTTCTCCCTGCAGAGAAGCTAAAATGGTGGCCTGTTCCAGTTCTCAACCCAGCCATCCTCTGCCCTGTAGGAACCTTTTTCACCAGGATCTGGCAGATCCCACCCTCCCAGAAAGCCTTCTAGGGCTGGCTGTTCCTCCAGGCATTGGGATCCGGTGAGGCTAGAGTCCAGGCTGAGGGTCAGGGACTTGGTTTTCCTACTGTTGTGAGCTGCCCAGAGTTCCATTTTACAAGATGGGTGGCCATATAAGAGGATAGGTAAATGGATGGATACGTAGGTATATTGGTTAAATAGATAGGTAGATAGACAAGTAGATAGTTGGTTAAGGGGACAGATGGATAGATAGGTTGAGTGGATAGATGGATAGATAGGTTAGCTTCTATAAAATGGATAGCTAGGATAGATAGAATGGATGGATACATAAATGGATAGATAGGTATGTTGGATGGATAGGTAGGTAGGTTGGTTGAGTAGATGAATGGATAGATTGGATGTGTGTGTGTGAGAGAGAGAGAGACAGAGAGACAGAAGATTGATAGAGTGGATGGATGGGGATAGGTAGGTAGGTAGATAGGTTGAGTAGATGAATGGATAGATTGGATGTGTGTGTGTGAGAGAGAGAGACAGAGAGACAGAAGATTGATAGAGTGGATGGATGGGGATAGGTAGGTAGGTAGATAGGTTGAGTAGATAAATGGATAGTTTGGATGGATATGGATGGACGGATGGATGGATAAATACATGGATGGATGGATGCATGGATAGATGGATAAATGGATAGATGGGTAGATAGATGCATGGATGGATGGATGGGTAGATAGATAGATAGATAGATAGATAGATAGATAGATAGATAGATAGATAGATAGATGATAGATAGATAGATAGATAGATAGATAGATAGATAGATAGATGATAGATAGATAGATAGATGATAGATAGATGATAGATGGGTAGATAGATAGATAGATAGATAAATGGATAGATGGGTAGATAGATGCATGGATAGATGGATGGGTAGATAGATAGATAGATAGATAGATAGATAGATAGATAGATAGATAGATAGATAGATAGATAGATAGATAGATAGATAGATAGATGATAGATAGATAGATGATAGATGATAGATAGATAGATAGATAGATAGATAGATAGATAGATAGATAGATAGATAGATAGATAGATAGATAGATGATAGATGATAGATAGATAGATGATAGATAGATAGATAAATGGATAGATGGGTAGATAGATGCATGGATGGATGGATGGGTAGATAGATAGATAGATAGATAGATAGATAGATAGATAGATAGATAGATAGATGATAGATAGATAGATAGATAGATAGATAGATAGATAGATAGATAGATAGATAGATAGATAGATAGATAATTTTGTCCTAAGTCTTAGGGATCCAGTGTGTGTTTTTTTGAGATACCTCAGTGGCTGCTTTCACCCTACAACCTGAAAATTTCTGAATTTGCTTGGGATTTTTGAGACTTTTCTATTTCTACTTACCTGTTGACTGTTCTTTGAGTAGGGAAATTAACTAATACCTGCAGAGTTGCTATTTCAACAGTAGTGTCGGTTGCCATCAATAGTGTAAACCAGGGTTTAGCCTTGGAAGAGCGTGGAAGCTTTAAAAAGCGGTCACTAGCTGTAAAGGCTTGAAGAGCAGTGACTTATGACCGTTTTTCACAGTTACGACCCTTTGTAGCATCCCCATGATGGTGTGATCAGATTTCAGATGCTGGGCAACTGACTCGTACTTATGACTGTTGCTGCGTCCTAAGATAATTTGGCCAAAATTATCCCCACTTCCTTCTGGGTTTTGCCTAAACCAGCCCACAGCAAACCAGGAGTTTGCTTAACAACCACTGATTTGCTTAAGGACCACTGCAAAAAAAAAAAAAAATTAAAATCAAGTTGGGTGCTGGTGGCGGTGACCTGATTTACAACCGTCGCAAGTTACGACAGTTGTACGGGAGGCTCCATTCTATATCCTAACTTGAGGACTATCTGTCGGTAGTGATTCATTTCTAACCTATATAAACAAACACGCTTTCTTTCTTTTCTTTTTTTTTTTTTAAAACCCAGACATTCTTGATGCAGAATTCTTCTTTTTAGAATCAAGTATTTTCAGAGCCTGCGCTTGGCTGACGAGAAAGGAAAGTTTGGGTGAGCCCAGGTAACTTCACAATTACTCACCCAGCCTCCTCCCGGCCCTGCCAAGCTACACAGGGTTCTGCCCCCACCTGTCATTGGATACACAAACCACCACAATTTGGTTGCTAACACACACCAGATCCGCCCTTTTGTTGAAGGCGCTCTTGACAGCTTGACAATGAATCCCTATTATGTTTATTTATATATACGATGGCAGGATTAGTGCTGAGACAGCATAAACAAGGAAGGCATTAGCTAAAAGCAACTTTCTCAGTCTGGTAACTTTCTAGACGATGTTCGGCCGTTATGTCATATTTTATTTTTATTTCATTTTATATTTTCAAACGGTCGCTGTTGTAAGTCAAGGACAACGTGTGCATATTTTAGGCACCATTTGTCACGGATAAGAAAAGCTTGCAATCATGTCTGGGGTATGAATGTGTGTAGCTTTTGTATGGAGGGAAGTGTTGGCTGAGAACCCAACAATCTGCAGTAAATATTAGATATATTGCAGGAAGCAAAGGGTGTTTGTCTGAAAATCGACATATCCCAGACTAAGGTATTAGTTGTTAGTTGCAAAGTCGTGTCTGACCCATCGCGACCCCATGGACAACATTCCTCCAGGCCTTCCTGTACCTCTACCATCCTCTGGAGTCCATTGAAGCTCACGCCGACTGCTTCAGTGACTCCATCCAGCCACCTCGTTCTCTGCCGTCCCCTTCTTCTTCTTTTGCCCTCCATCGTTCCCAGCATTCGGCTCTTCTCCAGGGAGTCCTTCCTTCTCATTAGGTGGCCAAAGGGTTTGAGTTTCCTCTTCAGGATCTGGCCTTCCAAAGAGCAGTCAGGGTTGATCTCCTCTAGGACTGACCTGTTGGATGGCCTTGCAGCCCAAGGGACCCACAGGAGTCTTCTCCAGCACCAGAGTTCAAAGGCCTCCATTCTTTGGCCTTCTCAGCCTTCCTTATGGTCCAACTTTCACAGCTAGACATTGCAACTGGGAAAACCATCGCCTTGACTATGCACACTTTTGTTGGCAGGGTGATGTCTCTGCTTTTTAGTAGGGTGTCTAGATCTGCCAGACTAAGGTAGTTAATGGAAAAAATAATTGAGTATGGTGAAAAAACGAATTTGTGTACAGGTAGTCCTTGATTTACAACAGTTTGTTTAGTGACCATTTGAAGTTACAACGGGACTGAAAAAAGGGACTTATGACCATTTTTGACACTTATGAACATTGCAGCATCTCCACGGCCACATGATCAAAATTCAGATGCTTCGTAACCGGTATCTATCTATCTATCTATTTATTATCTATCTCTATATAATTATCTATATCTGTCTATCTATCTATCTATCTATCTATCATTTATATCTATCATCTGTATCCATCCAGATCTATCTATCTATCTATCTATCTATCTATCTATCTATCTATCTATCTATCTATCTATCTATCTATCTATCATTTATATCTATCATCTGTATCCATCCAGATCTATCTACCTATCCATTATCTATCTATCTATCTATCTATCTATCTATCTATCTATCTATCTATCTATCTATCTATCTATCTATCTATCTATCATTTATATCTATCATCTGTATCCATCCAGATCTATCTATCTATCTATCTATCTATCTATCTATCTATCTATCTATCTATCTATCTATCTATCTATCTATTTTTCTTTCTTTTTCGTAGGTTTTATGTGTATGTCTCTTTAGCCAGGTTCTACCTACGTAAACCAAGATATTATGCAGCCCTAGTTCAGTGAAATCACAATTCACTAGTTTTCTGGGCTTTTTTTTCTTCTGGCAGCCAGCAAACACTCTGCTGCCGATAGATCTATTTCGGTCTCATAAGGCCTCATCAGTTAGCCACACCCTCATCTCATGTATCCTCCCTGTAAAGGTACAATATTTGTTTTTCTTTCTTTTTCGTAGGTTTTATGTGTATTTCTCTTTAGCCAGGTTCTACCTACGTAAACCAAGATATTATGGTATAAACTAATGAATTGTGATTTCACTGAACTAGGGCTGCATAATATCTTGGTTTACGTAGGTAGAACCTGGCTAAAGAGAAATACATACATACATGCAAGAGCCTTGGTAGTACAGTGGTCTAAGGCACCCTGTTATTAAGCTGGTTATTAAGACCAGCTGCCTGCAATTACTGCTGGTTCGAATCTCTCCAAGGCTCAAGGTTGACTCAGCCTTCCATCCTTTCTAAGGTAGGTGAAATGAGGACCCGGTTTGTGGGGGCAATAAGCTGACTTTGTATAAATATATAAAAGTATGAAGGCTATTGCTTAACGCATTGTAAGCCGCCCTGAGTCTCCGGAGAAGGGCGGCATATAAATCAAATTTTAAAAAAAATAAAAAAAATAAAAAATAAAAAAAATGCATACATACATACATATATATTCATATGCTTCGCAATATATATGACACAACATATATGACGGTTGTAGTGTGCCGGGGTCATGCGATCCTCTTTTGCAGGGAAAGTCAAAATCACTTAATAACCATGTTATTAACTTAACAATTGTAGCAATTCGCTTAACAAACGTGGCAAGAAGAGTCGTAAAATAGGGCAAAAGTCACACTGCGAATTTCTCACGACGCAACATGGATTTTGGGCTCGAGTGTGGTCATAAGTCGAGGACTGCCTGTTCTTCAGAATGTTTACTAAAGATGAGGCAATTGATTAGGAAATTTTAAGGTGCAAATACCGGTAGAAAGGATGTGGTTAGGTTGAGAATGAATTCCTGTTGCAAGAAGTGGAAAGATTGTAACCCTGTGGTTACTCGGTGATAGGGAAGTGGAAGATGGGCAGAAAGGAAATGAATGAATTCTCCAGAAGCATACGTGGTAACACAAAGAGCTGAATGGGGCTGAGACTTGGAGTAACCGGCGTGAAAAATGTGTATCGTGGTTTGGTTATTCAGAGAAAACAAATCAACACTGAATCGCAAAAAAAGACAAGAGGGAAAGGGTTGAAAGGACGTTAAGAAATGAGAAATTTGTGGTTGGATGAAGCTAGGGGGAAAAAAAGAAGAGAAAAACAAAAGGGTAAAAAATGAAAAGCGGTACAGGATAGTCCTGAAATTCCGATCCCAATTACAACCAGCATTTCCGTTGCTAAGCAAGACGGTCATTAAGTGAATCCTGCCCTTTTGTCAGATGGTCCCAAACGACAGGTCACATGACCTTGGGACGCCGCCACCGTCGTAAATACGTACCGCTTGCCAAGCACCTGAATTTACGATGGTTGCCGCATCCGAGGGTCACAATTTGTAACCTTCCTAGCCGCCTTCCAACAAGCAAAGTCAACGGGGGAAGCCGGATCTGCTTAATGACCATGTGCTTCGCTCAACGACTGTGGCAGTTCACTGAATGGCCATTGCAAAACAGCACGTCAAATTGGTGCAACTCGCTTCTCGCTTTGCAGTGGACATTTCAGTCCCCATTGTGATTACTACGACCTGTAGTAAGGGGTATCCTTTTTTTTTTTTCCTTAGTTCGAAGCACAGATAATAAATCAGTGCTTTTATCTATGGGCAAACCCTTTAAAGTGTGCGCCATCTTTTCATCAAGGCTCTAGTATTCCCTTTGCAAAGGATTCACGACGAATATTGTGTCGTCGAAACTTAAAATTGATTTGATTGTCTCTGTTGCTTCAAGAACCTGATAGACCAGGCCTGTGAATTGTTTTTTCTTTTTTTTAAATCTACCTTTGGATGTTAGCCAGTTTCAGATGAGCTTTTTATGAAAAATTGGGGGGTGGGGAGCCAAATATGTAATTTATAGTTTGAATTATTAAACAGGATGGATTATAGAAAGAAAAGCAATATGATGTTATATTAGAGAGAGACGTTATGTGTACTTCTAAGCTCTGAGAAGAATATTGGATATCATTTTTTTCCTTCCTATTTTTTTTCATCTCCTCTCCTCTCTCCTTCCATTCTTCTTCTCTTCTCTTCTCTTCTCTTCTCTTCTCTTCTCTTCTCTTCTCTTCTCTTCTCTTCTCTTCTCTTCTCTCTCTTCTTTCCTTCCATTCATCTTCCTTCCATCTCTCTCTTCTTCTCCTCTTCTCTCTCCTTCCATTCTTCTTCCTTCCATCTCTCTCTCCTTCTCTCCTCTCCTTCCATTCTTCTTCCTTCCATCTTTCTCTCCTTCTCCTCTCCTCTCTCCTTTCATTCTTCTTCCTTCCATCTCTTTCCTTCTCTTCTCCTCTCCTCTCTCCTTCCATTCTTCTTCCTTCCATCTCTCTCCTTCTCCTCTCCTCTCCTTCCATTCTTCTTCCTTCCGTCTTTCTCTCCTTCTCCTCTCCTCTCCTTCCATTTTTCTTCCTTCCATCTCTCTCTCCTTCTCCTCTCCTCTCCTCTCCTCTCCTCTCCTCTCCTCTCCTCTCCTCTCCTCTCCTCTCCTCTCTCCTTCCATTCTTCTTCCTTCCATCTCTCTCCTTCTCCTTCTCCTCTCCTCTCCTCCCTCCTTTCATTCTTCTTCCTTCCATATCTCTCTCCTTCTCTTCTCCTCTCCTCTCTTCTTCCATTCTTCTTCCTTCATCTCCTTCTCCTCTCCTCTCTCCTTCCATTCTTCTTCCTTCCATCTTCCTCTCCTTCTCTTCTCCTCTCCTCTCTCCTTCCGTTCTTCTTCCTTCTCTCTCTCCTTCTCTTCTCTCCTACCCTTCGCTTTAATTTCTTTTCTTTCCTTTTCTATTTTTATTTATTTTCTATTTATTTCTATTCTTCCTCACTTTATATTATTTGTTCCTATTAGGTTTTAGCGTCTTGTTTTCAAAGTTTTAATAAAAATTACACACAGATGTTAGGCAGCTACAGGAAACTTTTAGCAAATTCACTAAGGCAGGTGCCGTTGCTGGCTGATCCCCCCTCACTCACTTTGCAGCTGGTTCTGCAGCAGCTGGATGGCTGCTGGTTGAGGACAGTGGAGAAGGAATCATTTGTTTAGTGCATTGACACAGGGGTAGTAGTCCAATAAGGAATGCCTGCCTTCTGTAAATGAACTTTTAAAATCCCTCCATGTATTAAAGGAAATCAGTGTCAGGTCTGCCACTTAGCTCCCACTTTTGCCATGCTGAATGCCAGCCTGAATGGCTTGGCTTTGCTCTACAGGTAGTCCTCGAGTTACGACCACCACCGAGCCCAGAATTTATGTTGCTAAGTGCAACCTCTGTTAAGTGACGTTTGTCCCCTTTGATGGCTTCTCACAGTTGTTAAGCGAATCCTTGGATTTGTTTCCTGGTGCACTTGGAAGTTCTTGTTCTAACTTACATAAAAAAAAAAAATTTAGTCCCACCGGATGAAAAATAGCACACGCTAGCGAGCAAAAACTATAATCGTTCTGTTTCTTCCGCAGTCTGGTGTTCTTGTTTAAGTGGGGAAATTCCTCCGGTAAGAACTTTCGCAAACCGGGAAAAAAGCAACGTAAGGAACAAAATGGGAGTCCTATCCTACACTCAGGAAAGATGCTTTAAAATATTTGCCTTTCCCTGCAGTCAGATTTGGGGAATCCTTAACTGGTTTTGGCTAGCAGCTTGTGCAAAGGCATCTTATTAATACCCATGACGAACACGCATATATAATTGAAGGAGGCTATGACCAGGTCTAACACTTGGGGAAAATCCATCACTTGGTCTGAATTTTGCAACTAAGATTGAACTGGTTCCCTTATAACTAGTCTGGCCACATTTCATCCTGCATGCCATCTCGCTTCGACATTCCTGCGGGAGGTATTTATATCCATGTCCCAAAAAAGCAAAAAAAATAAATAAATTTCTCGTAAATGGACGACATTTTTAGCAGATGTGCGCTGAGAATCCCAGGACGAGCTGTGGTGGGTCAGACTAAGGCAGGTCAAGGAGTCAAGCAATGGCTCTGGGAACCCACAGCAGTGGGAACATAGCACTGGCAATAGCACATAGAGTTATATACCGCTCCACAGGGCTTCAGAGCCCTCTCTAAGCAGTTTACAGGGTCAGCCTCTTGCCCCCAACCATCTGGGTCCACATTTTACCCACCTTGGAAGGATGGAAGGCTGAGTCAACCTTGAGCCGGTCGGGATCGAACTGCTGGCAGTGGGCAGAAGTCGTCTGCAATACTGCATTCTGACCACTGTGCCACCAGGGTCCTTCTTTCCTTCCTCTTTCTTTCTTTCTTCCTTCCCCTTCACTTCCTTCCTTCCTTACCTTTGCCTTCCCTTCCTTCCTTCCCTTTAACTTCTTTCTTTCTCCTTCCTTCCTTCCCCTTCCATTCCTTCCATCCTTTCCTTTGCCTTCCCTTCCTTCCCTTTAACTTTTTTTTCCTTCCTATCTTTCTCCTTTCTTCCTTCCCCTTCCATTCCTTCCTTCCTTTCCTTTAACTTCTTTCTTTCCTTCCTTTCTTTCTCCTTCCTTCCTTCCCCTTCCATTCCTTCCTTCCTTACCTTTGCCTTCCCTTCCTTCCTTCCCTTTAACTTCTTTCTTTCCTTCCTTTCTTTCTCCTTCCTTTCTTCCCTTTCCATTCCTTCCATCCTTTCCTTTAACTTCTTTCTTTCCTTCCTTTCTTTCTCCTTCCTTCCTTCCCTTTCCATTCCTTCCATCCTTTCCTTTGCCTTCCCTTCCTTCCTTCCCTTTAACTTCTTTCTTTCCTTCCTTTCGTTCTCCTTCCTTCCTTCCCCTTCCATTCCTTCCATCTGCCTTCCCTTTCTTCCCTTTCTTTCCTTTCCTTCCACTTCTCTTCCTTCCTTCCCCTTCCCTTCCTCCCTCCCTTCCTTCCAAATTCTGGGAGTTGAACTCCACAACTCTTAAAAGTTGCCACGGTTGGACGTTCCTGATTTACACAAAGTGACAGAACTCCGTTCATCGGAGCCAATTATGATCTGTTGAAAACAGTTGGAGCGACACATGTCCTTTACTCCTTCCTTACCACGCAAGGGATATATTCCCATCCTCCATTTTGTAGTTTGCAAACCATGAAAGGTTGTTTGCAACAAACCTGGGAAACTGTGATTTTTTCCCACACTGGGGTGGAGAATTTGCTGTTAGATTAAGACTAGATTTGGAAGGGTTGAATAACAGAATCACAGAGTCGGAAGGGACCTTGGAGGTCTTCTAGTCCAACCCCCTACTCAGGCAGGAGACCATATACTGTTCCAGACAAATGGCTCTCCAGTCTCTTCTTAATCTCCTTTTTCCAATGAAAACAGGGAGGAAGGAGGTCAGGAGTAGTGGAGAAAATGCAATATGATATTAATTCCCGATTTGCAGGAGCCAGATGTTTGCTGGCGTTGTTCCCTCTTATCGGTTTACCGGCAACAAAGGAGATAACCTAAAAAGGAAGTTTCTATGGGTGGAAGAGCAGCAGAGCGAATCAAAGAAAGGATGATGAAAGAAAGCTACAGAATAGATAAAAGAAAAAATAAATAAATCAGGAGGCGTCTGGTAGCATCTTTTCAGAGCTTTTAATTTCAGATGCCTTGTTTCATTTCTCATGTATGCTTATGGCTGGCTGGGGAATTCTGGGAATTGAAGTCCACCCATCTTCAGGTTGCTGAGGAAGACTACTGTACAGATAGTCCTCAACATACGGCCACGATTGAGCCCAACATTTCCGTTGCTACGCGAGACATTTGTTAAATGAGTTTTGCCCCATTTCGTGTCCTTCCTAGCCACCGTTGTTAAGCGAATCACACGGTTGTTAAGTGAATTTGGCTTCCCCGTTAACTTGGTTTGTCAGAAGGTCGCAAAAGGGGATCGTGTGACACCCCCCCTCGCTCCAGGACACTGCGACCGTCATAAATACGAGGCAATTGCCAAGCATCCGAATGTAAATCACATGACCATAGGGATGCTACAATGGTCATAACTGCAAAACCGTCATAAGTCACATTTTTCAGTACCATTGTAACTTTGAACCATCGCTAAAGGAACTGTTGTAAGTCGAGGACGAGCTGAATTTATGAGGTAAATCATTTCTGAGGACACGTGATCCCTTTTTGCGGCCTGACAGGCAACGTCAACAAGGAAGCCGGGTTCACTTCACAAACCGTGTTCCTAACTTAACAACTGCAGTGATTCACTTAACAACTGTGGTGAGCAAGGTCGCAAAATGGGGCCGAACTCACTTCACAATGGCCTCACTTTTCACCATGGAAATTTGGGGCTCCGTTGCGGTCGTAAGTCGAGGACGACCTGTATTGAAAATTGAGAAAAGACTTTTTTTAAAATTATTATTTTAAATTATTATTTTTTATTATTTTTTTATTATTTTTTAAAAGTATTATCATATATATATATATATATCAATTTTCTTACTTCTTCGTAGGGTTTATGTGTGTTTTTCTTCTAGCCAGGTTTTCCCTACGTAGCCAAGGTTTTTTTGTACTGAGCTGGAGCTACAAAAAAACCTTGGCTACGTAGGGAAAACCTGGCTAGAAGAAAAACATATATATATATATATATATATATATATAACCTGGCTAGAAGAAAAACATATATATATATATATATATATATATATATATATATATATATATATATATATATATATATATATATATATATATATATATATATATATATATATATATATATATATATATATTCTTTTCTTTTCATAGGCTTTATGTGTATTTCTCTTTAGCCAGGTTCTTCCTACGTAAACCAAGATTTTTATGCAGCCCTAGTTCAGTGAAATCACAATCCACTCGTTTCTAGGCTTTTTTTCTGGCAGCCAGCAAACATATATATATAAATATATATATATATATATATATATATATATATATATATATATATATATATATATATATATATATATATATATATATATATATATATATATATATATATATATATATATATATAATTTTCTATTGTGTACATTTATTAGTGCTTAATAGAAAATACTAATAATATTAAGTATTATTAAATACTAATATTAATAATGTTACATTAATATTAATGTAAACAATAGAAAATTAATAAAATTTATATAAAAAAAGAAAGCACGATAATACAATTTTTTTTTAAAAAAAAAACTTTTCTCATGGATGCTGTTTCTTTTTTATTATTATTATTATTATTATTACGTTTCCTCCTCTTCGGTTTGCCATGACTGTAATAGGGAAGAATGTTAAAAGCAAAGAACTTCAAAAGGGAACCTAAGCAGAGCAAATAATGGTCCTCCCGCTCGGATTTTGGCAAACCCCAAAGCCTTGAAGTCGAAATGTTTACTCTTTTACGTCAATTCTTAAGATCAAGGGAAGAACAGCCCGACCAGGCTCACCGAAAGCACACAGACACGCTGCTATATATTCCTTTGCTTGCGGGATTGTTTTCATGGCCTTGGGCACTTAGCTAAACTTTTAAAAGTTTAGCCCCCCCCTTTTCTCTCCCTCTCTCCAAGAAATAGACAAGTCTGTGTGAGGTAGGATCAAAACCTGTAATAAATTCCAAAAAACCCCCCAAAAACGAGAGAAGTACTTGCGGAAGAACGGAACTCTCTATTTTTTCAAGGTGCAAAATTATAGTTTTTGATATATAGATAAATGATGCAGCCAGGATCAGGCCTCCCGCCAAGCACGATCTGAATGGATTTTATTTCTTAGATTTTTAATCCTGCCTTTGTTATATTATAAGTCACTCAAGGCGGCGAAGGTTCCTAATACTTCTTCCCCCTCCTGTTTACCCCCAACAACAACCCTGTGAGGTAGATTGGGCCGAGAGAGAGAGGGATGGGATCAAGATCACCCAGCTGGCTTTTATGCCTAAAGCAGGACTAGATTTCCCCGTCTCCTGGTGATCGGCCCAAAGTCAATCAGTTGGCTTCCATGCCTAAGGCGGGACTAGAACTCACCGTCTCCTGGTGATTGGCCCAAAGTCACCCAACCGTCTTTCACTCATAAGGCGGGACTAGAACTCACCATCTCCTTGTGATTGGCCCAAAGTCACCCAGTTGGCTTTCATCCCTAAGGTGGGCCTAGAACTCCCTGTCTCCTGGTGATTGGCCCAAAGTCACCCAGTTGGCTTCCATGCCTAAGGTGGGACTAGAACTCACCGTCTCCTGGTGATTGGCCCAAAGTCACCCAGTTGGCTTCCATGCCTAAGAAGGGACTAGAACTCCCCGTCTCCTGGTGATTGGCCCAAAGTCACCCAGTTGGCTTCCATGCCTAAGGTGGGACTAGAACTCACCGTCTCCTGGTGATTGGCCCAAAGTCACCCAGTTGGCTTCCATGCCTAAGAAGGGACTAGAACTCCCCGTCTCCTGGTGATTGGCCCAAAGTCACCTAGCTGGCTTTTGTGCCTGAAGCAGGACTAGAACTCAACATCTGGTGATTGGCCCAAAGACACCCAGACGGCTTTGATGCCTAAGGTGGGACTAGAACTCACTGTCTTCTGGTGATTTGGCCCAAAATCACCCAGTCTGCTTTGATTCCCAAGCGCAAGACTATAACTCACCGTCTCCTGGTGATCGGCTCAAAGTCACCTAGCTGGCTTTCATGCCTGAGAAAGGACTAGAACTCACCATCTCCTGGTATTTGGCCCAAAGCCTCCCAGCCATGTGCAGGACTAGCATTCACCATCTCCTAGTTTCTGAGCCAGCACCTTAACCGCTACACCCAAGGTACATTTTATTTTCTCCTCTTCTGTTATCATAAACTCTGAGCTGCCTGAGAAAACTCCTTGTTGCTTTGTTGCTAGGCAGAAACACCGATGTGCAGGTTCTACCATAATCCACTTCCCTTCCAAGGCAGGCCATTGGTCTGCCTCATTTCAATGGGAGTTCTTCTCTCAAACATGTTAACTAATCTCCACTTGGTAGGTAGGTAGGGAAGGAAGGAAGGAAGGAAAAGATGGAAGGAAGGAAAAGTTGGAAGGAAGGGAAGGAAGGGAGGGGAATACTAGGAAGGAAAGAAGGAAAGGGGAAAATAGAAAGGAAGGAAGGAAGGAAAAGTTGGAAGGAAGGGAAGGGAGGAAGGGAGGGGAAAATAGGAAGGAAGGGGAATACTAGGAAGGAAGGAAGGAAGGAAGGGGAATACTAGGAAGGAAATAAAGGGGAAAATAGGAAGGAAGGGGTATAATAGGAAGGAAGGAAGGGGAAAATAGGAAGGAAGGAAGGGGAATACAAGGAAGGAAGGGGAAAATAGGAAGGAAGAGGTATACTAGGAAGGAAGGAAGGGGAAAATAGGAAGGAAGGAAGGAATACTAGGAAGGAAGGAAGGAAGGAAGGAAGGGGAGAATAGGAAGGAAGGGGAATACTAGGAAGGAAGGAAGGAAGGAAGGGGAAAATAGGAAGGAAGGAAGGAAGGGTAGAATAGGAAGGAAGGGGAATACTAGGAAGGAAGGAAGGGGAAAATAGGAAGGAAGGAAGGAATATAAGGAAGGAAGGGGAATACTAGGAAGGAAGAAAGGAAGGGAAAAAATGAACATGTGTGTGTGTAACACTGTAATAAATTCCAGTGAATTTATTCAGGATGGTTTATTGGTGTGTATGTGTTACACACCAATAAACCATCCCGAATAAATTCACTGGAACTTGAATTGCAACGAATTGCCAGTGTGTCATCAATCTTCTCTTTAAAAGCTCTTAAGTACTCTAGGAGATGTATATTATTATACTTAGACGAGGGTTTCTTTTTTCCCTCCTGTTGCATTCTGAAAACTTTTATTTATAATTTGGGAGCTGTTCAGATTATATTTTCATAAGGAAGCCTGACAGTTTTGGGAAACCCCACTAAGTGCCTACCTGAACTTGGGAAGGGGAGGGGGGTTTTCCTCTACCCACCCACCCCGTCCCCTTCCTTAAAAGCCATTCCTTTCATTCATTCATTCATTCATTCATTCATTCATTGGTGTCCTCAAGGGAGCTGCTTCTAAATATAGGGCAGCCCTGCTGATAAGACTGGGGAGAGGAGGGGGGAAGATGGAATACATGGGAATAGGGAAGAGGAAGTTAGGTTTATGGAGATCCAACTTCCTTGATTGCTGGAAGAAATGACCTGGGCTTCCTCATTAGGCCTGATGGAGAGATAACAGGAAAAACAAAGAGTTTGAGCAGGGATTCGGTACTCCTCAAGTTACAACCGTTCGTTTAGCGACGGTTCAGGGTTACAGCGCCCCTGAAAAAACTGATTTAGGATCATTTTTTTTACACTTATAGGTCTTAATTATGTAAATTTTAAATTGGTTTTTAAAGGATTGAGGTTTTAATAAGTTTGGGCCAAATTTATTTAATTCGATTACTTTGTTTTTAAATTTTGTATCTATGTATTTTTACTGTGTGGCTGTTCACCGCCCTGAGTCCTTCAGGAGTAGGGTGGGTGCAATCAGGGTTTTTTTCTATGTTGAAAGATGTTAAAATGGCCATGGTGGGATGAAATCTCTATTCATCGCTTTCAGGCCTGTCAGACATTTTATGTTGTTTCTTCTGAGACTTATGTGTCTGGCTGAAGAGGTCCAAGAAGGCCGAAATAGTGCTATCCCAGTCTCCCATAAGTCTCAGAAGAAACAACATAAAATGTCTGACAGGCCTGAAAGCGATGAATAGAGATTTCATCCCACCATGGCCATTTTAACATCTTTCAACATAGGAAAAAAAACCCTGATTGCAAAAATATCGCACATTTATACCTATGAATTAAAAGAAATATATATATATATATATATATATATATATATATATATATATATATATATATATATATATATATATATATATATATATATATATATATATATATATATATATATATAAATAAATATTAAAGGTGGGAAGATTCTGAAGTGATTTATCTAGGTCTGATTTTTTTTTTTTTTAAACATCTCAAAAAACAGCCATTTTAACGGGTGTGTGTAGACTTTTTTTCTATATCCACTGTAAATACCGACTCTGAAACTGAGCTGAATTCAAGGTTAAAAGCACCGGAGCACCAGAAATCCTTCGCCTGGAATTGTCACCGTACAGGTAGTCCTCGACTTACGACAAGAAAACAGCCCGACATTTCCATTGCTAAGCGAGACGGCGGTTAAGTGACTTGGGCCCCATTTTACAATTTTGCGACAGTCGTTTTATAAATCCCTCTTTCAGTGCCGTTCACTAAATAAATGATTGTAAGTTGAGAACTAACACTCCTCATGGTAACAGCGGTTTGATAGCGAAGCCTACTCAGGACTACCTCGACAGCTTGCAAAGTTAGCATTGCTTGGTGGTCTCCTTTCCTGCTTGGTTTTTCCAAGCCGCTAAACATTAGAAGCCATCGGTGGTTTGTTTGGGCTTTCAAATCAGGGGTGGGCTGCTGGGGGTTCGCAGGGGTTCGGGAGAACCTATAGCTAAGATTCTGTGCAGTTTGGAGAACCCCCCCAAATCCCCCTCCTGGCTGGCCCCGCCCACCCCGCCCCTCCCAGGAGTCCCCCATTTTGGATGCAGGTAAGTGCAGGGCGTGCATGGAGGCTCAGGGAGGGCGAAAAACGGGCCTACCGGAAGTTCAGGAAGGTCGGAAACAGGCCCATTTCTGGCCTCCAGAGGGCCTCCGGTGCCTGGGGAGGCCGTTTCACCCTCCCGGAGGCTCAACGAAAACCTCTGGAGCCCAGAGAGGGCAAAAACATACACACACACGCACCCCGCCGTGGTGCAGGAGGCCGACTAGGCCACTCCCACCATGGCCACGCCCACCCAGCAACCGGACAGAGATCCCCTTGCTAAAATTTTTGAAGCCCACCCGTTAGACAATTCATTCCCATTGTCTGTTCGTCGACGGTTGTGTTATCGTGTTGTCTGAAAGCACCACAAGCGTCCATGATTTAATTCCCTGTATTTATTTATTTATTTATTTATTTATTTATTTATTTATTTATTTATTTATTTATTTATTTATTTATTTATTTAATTTTGATTTATATGCCGCCCTTCTCCGGAGACTCAGGGCGGCTTACAATGTGCTAAGCAATAGCCTTCATCCTTTTTGGATATTTATACAAAGTCAGCTTATTGCCCCCACAAACTGGGTCCTCAATTTACCTACCTTAGAAAGGATGGAAGGCTGAGTCAACCTTGAGCCTGGCGAGATTCGAACCTGCAGTAATTGTAGGCAGCTGGTCTTAATAACAGGGTGCTTTAAACCACTGTACTACCAAGGCTCCTTTTTGTATACATCTAACCCTTCCGTTTGGCTATCTTTAAAAGGCACGAACTAAATTGAACTAACCTAATCAGAGTTTAGGTTAACTCTCTATGCTGGGGCGAAGGGGATCCATAAATTGGAAGTGGATTAAATGAAGTTGTGCAAACACAGCTTTGCCGGAAGGCTGAACTCTTTTAATTTCTGGATAAGGGCCAACCTTAGTCCTTAATCAACTCTTTGGAGAGCCGGATTTGCACAATACCCTCAGCTATAAATCTGCCAGTTACATTTTCGCTGAGTCAATCGTGTGAACCCAGCTGATGCTCAAACACAATACAGTCCTCGGCTTACGATCGTAATCGAGTTTCTCTTGCTGAGCAAGACAGCGGTTAAGTAGGTTTTGCCCCATTTTACGACCTTTCTCGCCACGGCGGTTAAGCGAATCACGGCAGCTGTTAAAGTTAGTCACACCGTCGTTAAGTGAATCCAGCTTCCCCCCTCCCTTTGCTTGCCCAAAGGTTGCCAAAGGGGATCAAGTGACCCCCGGGGACACTGCAACCGTCATAAATACGAACCAGTGGCCGTGCATCTGAATTTTGACCACGTGCAACGGTCGTTAAGTGTGAAAAATGGTCGTAAGTCCCCCTTTTTTTCAGTGCAGTTGCAACCTCGGTCACTCAGTGAATAGTTCAAGTTGAGAACTAAGGTACTTCTAGAGCTATATTCATAGAATACATTCCCTCATAACTTACTCAAATAATATTCGTTGGCTGCATTTTTGTGACATGCCATGGAATGGAATGGAATGGAATGGAATGGAATGGAATGGAATTGAATTGAATTGAATTGAATTCTTTATTGGCCAAGTGTGATTGGACACACAAGGAATTTGTCTTTGGTGCATGTGCTCTCAGTGTACATAAAAGAAAAGATACGTTCGTCAAGAATCATAAGGTACAACACTTAATGATAGTCATAGGGAAACAGTCAATATAAATCGTAAGAGTACAAGCAACAAAGTTACAGTCATACAGTCATAAGTCGGAGGAGATGGGTGATGGGAACGATGAGAAGATTAATAATAGTGCAGACTTAGTAAATAGTTTGACAGTGTTGTGGGAATTATTTGCTTAGCAGAGTGATGGCGTTCAGAAAAAAACTGTCCTTGTGTCTAGTTGTTCTGGTGTGCAGTGCTCCATAGCGTCGTTTTGAGGGTAGGAGTTGAAACAGTTTATGTCCAGGATGCGAGGGGTCTGTAGATATTTTCACAGCCCTCTTTTTGACTCGTGCAGTAGACAGGTCCTCCATGGAAGGCAGGTTGGTAGCCATGCTTTTTTTCTGCCGTTCTAATCATCCTCTGAAGTCTCTGTCTGTCTCGTTGGGTTGCAAAGCCAAACCAGACAGTTATAGAGGTGCAGATGTATGTCAGCCGACAAGATTACATCCCTGTTATTTGCAAAGCAGTTTTGCAGCTTGAACAAATTTCTACGCCTTTTGAGCCAGCCTATTCCGAGAATATATTTAACGTTCATTGTTCGTTAGCGAATAAAGTTTCTTCTCCACGCGAATAGTTAGCCTATATTAGGTGTTTATAGTTCAGCTGGATTTCTTAAGGTCAGTTTTTAATAGAGTCCTCCAACTGGGAGATGAAAGATAGCTGCCACACTGTCCAGACTGCTGGACTCTCCCTCTCCCCCCCACCCCTCCGAGTCACAAACCAACTTTTCCCTGGAAAATGGAGAAATCCCTAAAAGGCCAAAAAAAAAAGGTTCTTGTTTAGAAACCCATTCCACATTCAGATGTAATTTCCAGTTAATTAGCCTAAAGTATGCTTCAGAGGAGCCCCCAACATCTGGAACCTTGTCATGGAATGGAAAAACTGTTCCGGTGATTGAATATTTGCTGGTTTTGTCTAAATAAGAGCCGGTGTACCTTCCCTGCCTCTCTAACAAAGCAGGCTCCTCCAGCTGTTGAACATCTGGGGGAAAAAAGTCGGTTTATTTGATGTTTCCTAGCTCTTCCAGGCCTTTGCTAGACTTTCATTAGAAGTGGCCACCAGGTCCATCGCTAAACAGCCCTCGAATAGAGAAACTGGTGCTGCCGTGTGTGTTAATCCCTGGGGGGCGTGCGGTGTCCATAGATGTCTGTCTCACATCTGGAGGGGTTTCGAAGCCCACAATCTGATTAAAGGGGCTGCTCCCTCGGCCAGTTGCAAGGGCAGTTTTTGGGGCCAAATCAGGTTGCCAAGTCTTACGTTACACATGTCCTTGTGTTCTTGAGTAGCACCAGGAAACCCTGTAGGACCGTCTGCCCTGGGGTCTTGCAGAGAAGGGAAACCCCCCCCAAAAAAAGTCTAGGAGCAAATGGTCAATACAGGAAAATATTTGTAGCTCAGGGTTGAATGGAGGGGTCCTTGGTGCTCTCTGAGCTGAGTGGTTTTCTTGTAGACGTTTCATGACCCAACTAGGTAACGTCATCCGTGCTAGAAGGGAGAAGGCATTGTGGGGAGGAGGGGGAGGGGGACTGTGGAGTCTTTGGTGCTCTCTGAGCTGGGCGATTTTCTTGCAGACGTTTCATGACCCAAATAGGTCACATCATCAGTGGAGGGGAGTAGGGTTTGCAGAGGGAGGAGGAGAAGGGGAAGGAGGAGGAAGAGGAAGAGAAGAAGTGTGAGGCCCTTGGCGCTCTCTGAGTTTGGGGGTTTTCTTGCAGACGTTTCATGACCCAGCTAGGTAACATCATCAGTGCTCGAAGGGGGGGGGGAAGACTGTATCGTCTTTGATGCTCTCAGCTTGGTTGTTTGCTTGCCGACAATTCATTAGCTAGAAAAGAGGGGAGCTTGTGAAGAGGAGGAGGAGGAGGAAAAGGATTGTGGGGTCCTTGGTGCGCTTGGTGGTTTTTTTGCAGACGTTTAATTACCCAATTAGGTAACACCATCAGTGCTTAAAAGGGTGTGGGGAGAGAGAGGAAGGAGGAGGAGGAGGAGGGTGTTGCCAGGCGGCGCCTGTGGGGTCCTCGGTGTTGGCTGAGGTTGCTTGTTTCGTTGAAGACGTTTCATGACCCAACTAGGTAATATCATCAGTGCTAAAAGGGAGGGGAGGTTGTAGAGAAAAGGAGGAGGCGGGGGGGGGGGAAGGGCTGTGGGGTCCTTGGTGGTTTGCTTGCAGGCATTTCATGACCCAACTAGGGAACTTAATCATTGTCAGAAGGAAGTGGGGTTTGGGGAGAGGAGGGAGGGAGGGGTCGAAGGCCTGTGTGGTCCTTGATGCTCTCTTGAGCTGAGCTCTTCGCTTTTCAAGACGTTTCTCGCTCCAAGCTAGGTAACAACAACAACCATCAGTGCAGGAGCTGGTCAGTAACAGTAACAGAGCTGGAAGGGGCCTTGGAGGTCATCTAGTCCAACCCCCTGCTCTCGCAGGAGACCTGCACTAGGGATTCGAACCGCAGAACCTTTCTGATCGACAGTGTTTTAGCCACTGAGCACA
Source organism: Pantherophis vulpinus (assembly GCA_037215915.1). Lineage (NCBI taxonomy): Eukaryota > Metazoa > Chordata > Lepidosauria > Squamata > Colubridae > Pantherophis > Pantherophis vulpinus. Next base: position 2,983,428 of record JAXLNS010000007.1, read on the forward strand.
TATCTTGCAAAGGCCACCATTGCGGTACACGTGCTTGCAAGCTCTCCTCCTCCGCCCTGGGCCCCGCCGGAGCCGGACAAGGCGGGCGATGCGCGGGCGCCAGGTTGCAACTCCAGCCGAGAGCGCGGTTTCCACTCTTTCCCCCTCCCTCCCTCCCTCCCAGCCAAGGTGCGCGGGCAACCTGAACCCGGGGGGGGGGGGAGGGATGGGTGGGCGGAGCCCTTTCTCCCCGCAACCAATGGCCGCCCGGCCCCCGAAGCCACGCCTCGTGGCCACGCCCCCGGCTCTTGGAGTGCGGCGCGCGGCAGCGGCGGGGCTCAGTCGGCGAGGGGATCTCTTGAAGTGCGGTCATGCCGCTCCCGCCGCTGCCGTTTTGCCAGCCGGGCTCCGGCCGCCGGGAAGCGCCGGGCATGGGCTGGGGCCAGTAGCCGTTCTTCCTTCCTTCCTTTCCTTCCGTCCGGTGGATTTAAGGCTAAGCAGCCGGAGGACATGGTAGCGCACGATGACGCCGGGGGGCTGCTGCCCATTAAGCGGACTATCCGGGTGATCGACGCGCAGAACCAGACCTTCCGCGAACAGGAGGTAAAAGCGGGAGCCGGGTTGGAGGGACACCGCCCCCCCCCTCGGCCCCTTTCCCGGGCTTGCCTTGCACCCGCCGTCGTCGTCGTCCTCCGGTCCCAGCCCGCCTTGCCCTGCGGCTCATGGCTTCTGCCGGTCGGTGCTGACTCAGCTCGCCCGGGGCTGCGCCGGACGCGTGGGAAGTTTCGGGCGCGGGGAGGGAAAGCCAGCCGGCCTTGGGACTGCCGTGCGAAGGCGGGTGCAAAAAAAAAAAGGGCTGTTTGCGCTTTCCCCCTTTGCAATCACTATTTTTATTTGATTGCATTTCTGCGCCGTCTCCCTCCTGCATGCAACGACCTTCCCTTTGAATGTATGCCGATGAATGGACTTTTTTTTAAAAAAAATTTGATTTATATGCCGCCCTTCTCCGGAGACTCAGGGCGGCTTACAATGCGTTAAGCAATAGCCTTCATCCTTTTGTATATTTATACAAAGTCAGCTTATTGCCCCCACAAACTGGGTCCTCAATTTACCTACCTTAGAAAGGATGGAAGGCTGAGTCAACCTTGAGCCTTGGCGAGATTCGAACCAGCAGTAATTGCAGGCAGCTGGTCTTAATAACAGGGTGCTTTAGACCACTGTACTACCAAGGCTCTTAAAGTGAGAAGAAAAGTTTCTATAATATTCTATTCTCTGGCCTCCGGCTGGCAACAGGAGGCTGGAAGTGGCATTCCTTTTACTTTACTTTACTTTGATTTATATACCGCCCTACTCCCGAAGGACTCAGGGCGATGAGCAGCCAACAATAAAATACATACATACATACAAAATTTAAAAAGCAGAAATAACATCGAATTAAATAGTTTGGCCCAGACAGATTTTTAAAAAAACAACCCCAATCAATTTAAAACAAATGAAACTTTGAATATTAAAAATATTAAAAAAAAATATTAAAAATGATTTAAAAAGTTGCTTTGTGCGACTTTTTAGTGCCAAACGTGGGTCCCCCTCTCCCTTTTTTTTTCCTTTCTTTTTTCTTTTCGTTAAAAAGGAGAATGTATGTAAAACCCTTCCACCTGGCTTTCTTTCCCCTCTCCCTTTACTTTTTCTAAAAGTTTCAAAACGGACTTTTTTTTTTTAAGGTGTGTTATTATTAGCTGCAGCTGCATTGGAAAAGGCTTGGGGGGGGTGTCTGAAAAAGAGAATTTTCTTACGTTGCTTTTAAGTCCAGTTTGTCGTTTAAGGAACTTTGAAGCAAGTGAGGCTTAGTCACAGCTGCCCGGGATGGTCTCTAACTTGTTCCCCCTTCTCTGTTTCTGCTCATCGTGTATCATCATCCCTGCAATTAAAATGGAAGGGGAGGGAAAAAAAGAACTTTTGTTTCTTGGGCTCCCCTTTGCAAAGGAACCGCAATTCATGTGCTTCTTACTTCAATTCAAGCAATGCTGGCTTGACTTCTTGGAAGTTGGTTGGTTTATACAGATGAATGAGAGCTATCCCTTTCACAGGCTCCGTCTCCAAAAAGGCACCTTAATTCTTTTTTATTAAATTTATTGGCCGCCCTTCTTACCACGGGGTAACTCTAGGCGGCTTACAATGTTTAAGAAGATAAAATAAAACATTACAAAAATATAAATCTATTTTAGCCTTCTCTTTATGATGTCACCCCTCTAAAACTTTTTTAAAAACTTTGTGGGTGTGTTCTGCTCATCGTGTATCATCAAATGGAAAGAGGGAAAAAAAAACCCTTTGTTTCTTGTACTTCCTCTGCAAAATGAACCCATTCATCTGGAGAGAGTGGACTTCTCCCTTAAAAATGCAAGCATTGATGGCTTGATTTCTTGTAAGTTGGTTTATTTATATGAAGGAACGAGAGCTATCCCTTTCACAGGATCCTTCTCCAAAAAGCTGCCTCATTTTAATTTTTTTTTTATTCCTTTATTTAATAAATTTATTGCCCGCCCCTTCTTACCACGGGGTGGCTTAACAATATTAAAAAAAAAAAGATGAAACTCTACAAATTTACAGAAATAGAAATGCACAAAAAAAATAGAACCATATTTTCGCCTCCACTTCATGATGTCTTGGTGAGCCTTGGTGGCGCAGCAGACTAAAGCACTGTTAAGTAACACCAGCTGCCTGCAATTACTGCAAATTCGAATCTCACCAGGCTCAAGGTTGACTCAGCCTTCCATCCTTCCGAGGTAGGTAAAATGAGGACCCGGTTTGTGGGGGCAATAAGCTGACTTTGTATAAAAAAGAACACCGCTTAAGGGGGAGGCCGAAAGCCCTACTAAGCAGGTACATACAAAAGTATGAAGGCTATTGCTTAAAACACTGTAAGCCGCCCTGAGTCTCCAGAGAAGGGCGGCATATAAATCGAACCAATAAATAAATAAATAAATGTCACACACACACACCGTAAAACTTTTTTGGAAGTTGTGGGTGTGCGCGCACGCCCCTGGTTGATAACAACATGTGATGTAATCATTTGAGTCCCACAAAATGCATCGCCCGGAGATACTATCTGAAGTCAGAGTCACAAGAATGCCGGAGTCAAAAAAAAAACAAAAAACCAATCATCTCCCGCAAATGACAGCTTGTGACATGAGACATCCTGTCCGGAGACGTTTTGGTTTCCCTATGATTCACGGTTCTTCTTTAGAAAGGTGGAACTCCTCCGGGCTTCCCTCTCAGTGTTTTTTTGGACGCTGATGAAGAGAAAACAAACCTCAGGATTTCTCTCCGTAAGTTTCTGCCTTTGTTTGTTCTGTTTTTTTTCTTTCTGGATGTCAGGCAGAGTTGATCCTCAAGTTAGACAGGTTGCCGGTAAAGGAGAATATTTGTACCTCAGGGTCCTGGGTGCTCTCTGAGCTGGGTGGCTCTTCTTGCAGACCTTTCATGACCCAACTAGGTAACATCATCAGTGCTAGGAGGGAGAGGGAGTGGGGTTTGTTGAGAGGAGGAGAACTGAGGGGTCCTCTGAGATTGGTGGTTTTTTTGAAGATGTTTCATAACCCAACTAGGTAACATCATCAGTGCTAGAAGGCAGTGGGGTTTCTTGAGAGGAGAAGGGCTGGTGCTCTCTGAGTTTGGTGTTTTTCTTGAAGACGTTTCATGACCCATCTAGGTAACATTGTCAGTGCTAGAAGGGAGTGATATTTGCAGAGTGGAGGAGGAAGAAGGGCTCTGTGGGGTTCTTGGTGCTCTCTCTGAACTCAGTTGTTTCCTTACAGATGTTTCGTTACCCAACTAGGTAACATCATCAGTGCTGAGTCCTTCGGGAGAAGGGCAGGATATAAATTTAAATATTAAATTAAATTAGAAGGGAGTGGGGTTTGTTGGGAGGAGTAGAGGAGGAGGACTGAGGGGTCCCGGGTGCTCTCCAAGTTTGGTGGTTTTCTCTCAGACGTTTCATGACCCAACTTGGTAACATCATCACTGCTAGAAGGCAGGAGGTTTGTTGAGAGGACGACTGTGGGGTCCTTGGTGCCCTCTGGGCTTGGGGGTTTTCTTGCAGACGTTTCATGACCCAACTAGATAACATCCTCAGTGCTAGAAGGGGCTCGTATGTAAACAGAGAGCAAACCCCACTGCCTTCTAGCACTGATGACGTTACCTGGTTGGGTCATAAAACGTCTGAGATAAACCAAGTTCAGTGAACACCAAGGACATAAACACCCCATGGCGAAGCACACTCTTTAGATTAATGCCAAGTAAACACCTTGGCATCAATGCAAAGCGTTACAGCCGATGCCAGCCGTCGCGTAACCCTTGTGGGATTGAAGTTTGGCTCCCAAGTAGGTTGTCGGGCGTCGAATTCCGCCTCTGGCTCGTATACGTCATCCTTTTTTAAAAGGCGAGCGGCTGATCAGGTGTTTTTCAACCTTTGTTTACGCGCATAATGTGGGAGCTTCAGCGACTCTTTGGAAGGCGAGATGGGCGGGGTCTCCGCGGCGCAGAAATTCTGGAAAAAAATATATATTGTGAAACCTCCCGTGTGGTTTTTTCTCCCCCCCCCCGCTTCCTTCCCCATTGTTCTTTTTTTCTCTCCCCCCCCCCCATTGGAAAGTGAAAGTTGGTTTACTGAAAAACTGGCAAAGATTTCACAGAGATCTCCTTTTTCCCCCCCACTTCTTGTTTCTCCCTGAAACTTAAAACTTGAAAAACTAGTTTAAATCTAAATGGTTGGGCCCGATAGCTGTCGAAAGTCCAAAAGTTTGCTGTTCTTTTTCTTTTTACCTTTTTATTTATTTATTTATCTATCTATCTATCTATCTATCTATCTATCTATCTATCTATCTATCTATCTATCTATCTATCTATCTATTTATTGCTAGCAAAACGTAAATCTCTTCAAAGCAAAAAAATAAATAAATAGTTGCAATAAGTCCATTGTGGCATTGTGCGCTTTGATATGCTGTCTTATCTTGGGTGTGATGGGCAGCTGGGTACCGTCCTCTGGGTCGGCTTCGGATTGCAAGGCGAGAGTGAGTTTTGGCCCGTTTTACCGACCTTTCTTTGGCCCGGCGGTTAAGTGAATCGCAGCACTTGGAGCAACACGGTCGGGGGTCACATGACCTGGAACGCTGCGACCCGTCATAAGTATGAACCAGTGGCTGGTAGCGTCCGGATTTTGGCCACGGGGTTGCCCCAATGGTGTGAAAAACGGCCATAAGTCGCTTTTTTCAGTGCCGTTGTAACTTCAAACGGTCACTAAACACGAACTGTCGTAAGTCGAGGACTATGTGGATTTCCCCATTTCTGAAAAATTCCAGCTCTTAGGTGTCATCTTCTCTTCCATCCAGTTCTGAAGTTAAACAAGAATATTATTTATTTGTAGAACGTACTCTAGCAGTTCTTGAGTTATGACCATCATTTAGCAGCCGTTAATATGGATTTTCTAGGGCAGTGTTTCTCAACCTTGGAAGCTTGAAGATGGGTGGACTTCAACTCCCAGAAACCCCCAGCCAGCAGCGCTGGCTGGGGGATTCTGGGAGTTGAAGTCCACCCATCTTCAAGCTTCCAAGGTTGAGAAACACTGTTCTAGGACCTGCTTAGAACCCAAATTTGAAGTTCATTCTCTCTCTCTCTCACACACACACACACACGTATGTCACGTGACATTTTGCACACTTAGCAACTGCCTCACACTTACAGCTGTTTCGGGTGTCTCGTGGGCACCCGGCTGTGGTTTGTGACACTTTGTGGCCAGAAACACACACGTTGATTTCCAGTTTTCTGCCAAAAATACACCTATTGTGGACAACGGATTCGCTTAACGACTGCTGCATCCACTTAGCGGCTGCGGTGGTTCAACCTAACGACCATCACCCCCCAAAAATTTGCAAAATCGGGCATGGTCCACTTACTGGCCCGGCACCACCTTACGACTCTTAACCCTGGGCTCAATTATGGTCGTAAGTCGAGGACTACCTGTATGGTTCTTGTGTTTATTTATAAGACTAGTTTGGGAGATAGGTAGCTGAGAGCAACCTATAAAAGCAGGTTAAAAACAAAACACTGAATTTTAGGGATTTGGGGGTTTGATATCTGGATGATCAGGCCCCGCCCCTTATCCCCCATAGCCCCTATCTCTATATAGAGAAAGGGCATTTTCCAGCCCTTTAAGATACAGAATAAACTTAATAAATTCTAAGCCAGGGTTTGCCACGACTGGACATCCCTGATTTAAGAATATTTTATATATATATATATATATATATATATATATATATATATATATATATATTATTATTATTATTATTATTATTATTATTATTATTATTATTATTATTATTTATTCAATTTATATACCGCCCTTCTCCTAGTGGACTCAGGGCGGTGCACAGCCAAAACTAAAATACATAACAATACAAAATTTAAAATTAATTAAAAGAATTATATACTTTGGCCCGAATTAAAACAGTGCGAATTAAAACCCATTAACAAATTAAAACTAAACAATTAATAACCATTAAAAACTAAAAAAGGGGGGCGGGGTTCACGCCAGCCCTGCTTGCTGAAAAAGAAGAGTTTTCAGGGCTCTTTTCTTTCTCAAATGGGTAAATATATATATATATATTACCTTATCCTGCTTGGCTGGGGAATTCTGGGAGTTGAAGTCCACAAGAGCCTTGGTAGTACAGTGGTCTAAAGCACCCTGTTATTAAGACCAGCTGCCTGCAATTTCTGCAGGTTTGAATCTCGCCAAGGCTCAAGGTTGACTCAGCCTTCCATCCATTCTAAGGTAGGTAAATTGAGGACCCAGATTGTGGGGGCAATAAGCTGACTTTGTATAAATATACAAAAGGATGAAGGCTATTGCTGAGCACATTGTAAGCCGCCCTGACTCTCCGGAGAAGGGCGGCATATAAATCAAATTAAAAAAAAAAAAACAAGTCTTAAAAGTAGCCAAAGTTGGACGCCCCTGTTCTGAATTACAGAATTATCAACCCATTCGGGTGGCCCTTTGATCTGTAGCCACGTTACTTTGGTGTCGGCGTCTGTGGTTCCTTTTATCTTCCAGGAACAAGAATTGATCCTGGTCCGGGCTCTCTTCCCCCCCCCCCCGCCCCCCCACCCCCACCCCCAGTTAAGTGGAATGCATGACCTCATTCCTTAATATTCTTCGGCATCTCTGTCCCCCAGCAAAGGGCTCTGTTCTTTGTTCACTAATTTCTGAGTCTGAACTCCTGCATCGCTCAGCCTTTCTCAGCCGGGCTTTCCTCCTTGGTCCACTTCCTTTTTCCTGCAAGGGGTTTAGAAAGCGTGGAAAAAACCCATCCTGCCTGCAAACTCAGCTACCCTCCGAAAAGTTCTGAAGAAGAAAAGTTCTGAAGACCACCAGTTTATTCCTCCCACTTCCAGTCTCCCTAATGGGCTGGGCTTCTCCAGACTGGGATGCACTAAAAAAGGGGGGGGGAGGAAGAGGGGGAAGGGAGAGAAGGAAGGAAGGAGAGAGAGAGGAGGAAGAAAGGAAGGAGGAGGAAGGAAAAGGAAGGACGGAGAGAGAGAAGGGAAGGAAGGAGAGAGAAAAGGAAGAAAGGGAGGGAGAAAGGAAGGAGAGAGAAAAGGGAGGGAGGGAGGAAGAATAGGGAAAAGGAAACGAGAGAGGGAGAGAAGGAAGGAAGGAGAGAGAAGGAAGAAAGGGACGAAGGAAGGAAGGAGAGAAAAGGGAGGGAGGGAGGAAGAATAGGGAAAAGGAAACGAGGGAGGGAGGGAGGAAGGAGAGAAAAGAGGGAGGGGGGAAGAATAGGGAAAAGGAAACGAGAGTGAGAGAAGGAAGGAAGGAGAGAGAAGGAAGAAAGGGAGGAAGGAAGGAAGGAGAGAAAAGGGAGGGAGGGAGGAAGAATAGGGAAAAGGAAACGAGGGAGGGAGAGGATGAAGGAAGGGGAGAAAAAAGCAAGGAGAGAGGGACAGAAGGAAGGAAGAAGGGAGGGAGTGATGGAAAGAAGAAGAGAGGAGGAAAGAAGGAGAGGGGGAATAGGGAAGGAAGCCCGTGCTCCACCATGGACCGTAGATGACATCTAATCCCTCGTGGGCCTTTCTGAGCTTTGGAGGAGAGAGATTTGGGAGATTTCTCGAAGTCAAAAAAAAAGGTTTGGGAAGCCACTCCAGTTGTGCGTAGCCATGAAGGAAAACCAGACAACAATACACACTCTGGTGTTTCGCCCAGTCCGCTCAGCCAAGATTTTGTTTCGCACCCCCTGATTGAACTACCTATAATTGGCCACCTTCCTGCAACATCCTCAGTCGTAAACTATGGTTTGCAAACCGCAATTGGCACGATGCTTGTAGCCCAGGGGGAAAAACCCATGTCGATTCAAGAAGATTTTGGCTTCTTTTGAGCCCTCCCTCTCTCTCTCTCTGACGCCACCGGTCTTGTGATGAAGTCAAACAAAGATAGCGGCAGTTTCCCCCACTGGAAATAAAAGTAACACAACTCACACCCACTCTGAGCAACACAAAAGTACACAATATTCCTTAAGCCGCTCAGATATCTGCCTATCAACACAGGGAAGGATTACAGGGAGACCTGGACTTACAACAGTTCATTTAGTGTCCCTCCAAAGTTAACCACGGCACTGGAAAAAGTGACCTGTGACCATTTTTTCACACTTAACGACCATTGTAGCAACCCTATGGTCACCAGGTCACAATTCAGACACTTCGCAACCGTCACATTTACGATGGTCGCAGGATCCGGTGGGTCCCGTCATCCCCTCTTGCGACCTTCCGACGAGGAAAGTCAATGGGGGAAATGGGATTTGCTTAACAACTGCAGTTGATTCGCTTAACAACCGTGGCAAGAAAAGTCGTAAAATGGGGCAAAACCTCACTTCACAAAGGTCTCGTTTAGCAACATAAATATCGGGGGTTAATTGGGGTCGTATGTTGAGGACTACCTGTACAGGAGGAGAACCAAGGTCAGGTCTATTCCCAACCAGGTTCGCGCGGTCTAACCTTGGGCCAGAGGCGGGCGTTTAGCCCCGGCCTGCCTCTCAGGGTTGTTGTTCTCGAAGCAACCTTGGAGGCAGGGACCGGCTGTCCCTTATTCTTTCCCCATCTCTGCAAGCAGAAACTCAAATGTTACCCTGTAGATTAGCAAGGTTTTGTAATCGAAATGGGGAAGGCAGTTTGGGGCTGGGACCAGGAAATCTAATCAAAAGGAGAACCAGATCAAAAGAAAAAGGAAAAAAAAACAAAAACAGATTACATTCTCAAGGGCACCGAAAAAGAAAGCACTTTCCCTAAGATCTAATACTTTCTGGGCTGCCATTCTCCAGACTTCTTCAACCGGTTGGAGAAGGCTGGTGTTGAGATGTGGCTTATCCTGGTTCTAGCCTAACCATGATTTCCACTTGTCCGGAACTAAGGTATTTGGTGCCCGTATCTCTATATTCCCTTTTGGGAGAAAAAAAAAAAAAAACCCTCCTCCAATACATAATCGGTGGTATAAATTTATTTCTTGGCTTGGAATCCGGCTATTAAATTCTTGTGCGTTTAAATATTGGCTTTTTTGTTGTGCCACTCGGCTTACCTGCTTCCTATCTTTCCATCTCTTACCTGCGTGTGGCATAGGAAACCGAAAGGAGACGGACACGTTACGGGTAGTCCTCGACTTACGAGCCCTAAATTCCTGTTGTTGAGCGAGACAGCGGTTAAGTGAGGTTTTTTTTTCCCCCTCGCTTTCTCGCCACGGTTGTTAAGTGAATCGCTGCGTTGTTAAGTGAATCACCCGGTTGTTAAGTGAATCCGGCTTCCCCATTTGACGTTGCTCGTCGGAAGGTCGCAAAAGTGGATGGCGTGACCCCAGGGACACCGTAACTGTCATAAGTACATGCCAGTTGCCAAGCATCTAAAGTTTGAGCATGTTAGACTACGGGGATGCTGCAAGATCCATCAGTGTGAAAAGAGGTCCTAAGTCATTTTTTTCAGTGCTTCGAACGGTTGCTAAATCAACGGTTGTAAATCGAGGATTACCCATATTCCTTCGGGTTTTTTTACGCAGGGCATTATTTCCCAAGAGAGAGAGAGGAAAAAAAGATATTTTCTCCTGTTTCTCCCATCTCCTTCCAAGTTAATGGTCTTTGCCTTCGATCATTCCTTGCAACCAGGAAATAGTCGTAGCCATTTGCCATGTACCTAAAAATATATTGCAGATGATGGATTTTTATCAACTCTCCCAATATTTGCCTAAAAGGCAGAGTAGTTTGAAAACTTAACACGGGTCACGAAGCAGTTGGAAGCCTGCAGCCTAAAATCCTCCTGGTTCTTCTTTCAGACCGAGAAACCTTGCTTGTTGCTTGCTTCTAAGATCATTGCTTAAAAATATGCAGAGAGAGAGAGAGAGAGGGACGGCTGGTTGTAAAATGAGAAAGAGAGAGAGAAAGAGAGAGAGGTGGATAGAGAGAGAGAGAAACGGATGGGTGGGTGGGTGAGCTTGTGTGGGTGGGTGTAGAGGAGGGAGAGAGAGAGAGAGAGAGATGTAGACAGAGATAGAGCCATGAATGTGTGCCTGTGTGTATAACAGAGTTGGGACCTTGGAGGTCTTCTAGTCCAACCCCTTGCTCAATCAGGAGACGCTTTACCAGATGGCTGTCCTGTCTTTTCTTAAAAACCTCCAGTGATGAATCACCCATAACTAAGGGAAACAAGTTAAATTGTGTGCGTGTGTATATGTGTGTATATAGGAAGGAAGGAAAGGAGGGGGAGGGAGAGAGGAAGGAAAGAAAGAAAAAGGAAGGAAGGAAAGAAAGAAGAAAGAAAGAAGAGAGAAAGAAAGAAGGAAAGAAAGAAAGAGAAAGAAAGAAGAAAGAAAAGAAGAAAGAAAGAAAAGAAGGAAGGATAATATGTAAATTTCTTTCGGGACAGGATGACTTGAAATAATGACCAATGATGTTTGACGTTGCAGCCCCTGACCCCAACACTCTGTCCGTCCAGTGCTCTTTAAGTCCTGAGTAAACCAGTTGTACAACTTGTTCTCTCATTTTATCTCTTTGCAGGAGCCTAGCAATAAACGTGTCCGATCTCTGGCCCGGGTCACCTCCTTGGCAAACCTGATTTCGCCTGTACGAAATGGTGCAGTGCGTCGCTTCGGACAGACCATACAGGTAAGCGGGCCTGAGACGGAGATATGGAAGTGTCTATGTTCAAGGATCTTCTGATCCAGGCGGGACTCGGGTGCCAATCCCCCACCCCACCCCATCCCACCCTTGTGCCAGGACGTTTCCCTTTAAAGTCGCTTCCTAATCCTGGGGAATCTTTTTAAGAGGCGAGGAGGAACGAAGCCAAGTTGAGGACGTGAGTTTGTTTATTGGCTTCTTAGCCGTCTGTCCGACTCTGGTGGCTTGCACTTAAAATAGAAGAACAATGCAAAAAAAAAAAAAAAAAAAACCCACCCAATGTGTTGGAACAAAGTGCACCGCAAACAACTGCTTGTAGAATCACGGGCCGCCCCCCTGTCCCGAAACCTGGGAGAACAGCCAGATTTTGGGGGGAAAAAATTTCCGGAATATCGTCAAGTCTGTTTGGAAGAGTAATCCTGCTATAGAAGAATAGGATTTGGGGCTTCGGAGAAGCAAACGGGGATTTCCACCTTCCTATAAAGACCGCTGGCTTCGAATTCTTAGGCCGCCGTTCAGCGCAGACCTGGAAATAAACAGTATTTGCAGCTTTGTCGATCAAAAGATTGGGAATTCAATGGTTCAAATCCCTAGTGCTGCATAACGGGGTGAGCTCCCGTTCCTTGTCCCAGCTTCTGCCAACCTAGCAGTTCGAAAGCACGTAAAAAAATGCAAGTAGAAAAAGAGGGACCACCTTTGGTGGGAAGGGAACAGCGTTCCGTGCGCCTTTAGACATTGAGTCATGCCGGCCACGTGACCACGGAGACGTCTTCGGACAGCGCTGGCTCTTCGGCTTTGAAACGGAGATGAGCACCACCCCTTAGAGTCGGGAACGACTAGCACAGATGTGCGAGGGGAACCTTTACCTTTACTTAGAGTAGAGTTGCAGAATGACATTTCCCCTTCGGCTGCATCGTTTTGTAGGCCTCAACGCATCAAAAGCCCAGGCCAACTTCACGTTGGGCCAAGCCCAGAGGGAGAAATGGGGGCATTTGAGACTGAAAATCCACCTGGGACATATTGTAGCAGGGGTTGAAACTTGGTTGTCCGCCATAGGGACGTGTCCTCAGCAGAACCTTTTGCGTAAGATCTTCAATTTGCTTTCTCTAGGGTAAAGGTCTCCAAACCTGGCCACTTTTAAGACTTGTGGACTTCAATTCCCAGGATTCCCATGGCTGGCTGGGGAATTCTGGGAATTGAAGTCCACAAGCCTTAAAGTGGCCAGGTATGGAGACCTTTACCCTAGAGCAGTGTTTCTCAACCTTGGTAGCTTGAAGATGGGTGGACTTCAACTCCCAGAACGGCCAGTTTTCACACAACCATGGCAGCATCCCGCTAGTCACGCGATCAAAATGCAGATGTTCGGCAACTGGCTCACATTTATGACGGGTTGCAGCGTTCCTGGGGCTCTTAACCAGGGGTCTCCAACCTTGGCAACTTGTGGACTTCAGCTCCCAGAATTCCCTGCTCTAAAGTGACCAGTTGTAAGTTGAGAACTACCGACATACTTTCCTGAACCAGGATCCGATTCATTAAACCTGGATGCATTATGTTTGGTTTGACAAACTCCGAGAATCGGGCATGGCTGATGTTTCCACCTGTCCTATACCGTCTTCCCTTACCTGCTCAGGTGGGGGACCGTTTGGACAGGAACCAAACCGCCTCTGCGGGTGGCCCAAAACGCAAAAAGGTTGAAAATAAACGGAATTTCTCACGCCCATCCCTGCTGACGGACCGTTTTTTTTTTCCCCTTCCCTCCCCATTTGTTCCCTCCAGTCGTTCTCCCTTCGCGGCGGCGACAAATCCCCGGCGAGTGGTCAGAAGCCGTGCAGCCGGCTAACGGCCCCCACCCCACCCAAAAGAAGGAACAGCGTCCTCTGGTCCGAGACGTTGGATGTCACTATGAAGGAGACGCTGAGCACCAAGGAAATCAAACGCCAAGAGGTAAGGCTGGGCTCTGATCCACAGGTACACATACACACCGCCCGCCCGGTTCACGGATGACACTTTTAGGGTGCTAAAATTCTAAAAATGGAGAAAAAAAGGAAGTTTCCTCATTTTTACTGGAGGATGAGAAGGTGGCTTAAGAAGGAGGCTCCAGTGAGTAAGCGGTAGTATTTCTGCATATCCTTCCACCCTTCCCACACCACCCCCAAGGCACGACATCATGTCCTCTGTCTTGATGAGTGTAGACGATAGTAATTTCGTGCTGCTAAGTAATTCGGAGAGCCAGTTTGCTCTACGAACCAGGAGTTGTGAATGCGAGTCCCACATTAGGCATAAAAGCCAGCTGGGTGACTTTGAGTCAATCACTAGGAGACAGTGAGTTCTAGTTCTGCCTTAGGCATGAAAGCCAGCTGGGTGACTTTGAGCCTTGGTGGTGCAGCGGACTAAAGTGCTGTTAAGTGCTAGCACTTAGCTGCCAGCTGCCCGCAATTAGTGCAAGTTCGAATCTCGCCAGGCTCAAGGTTGACTCAGCCTTCCATCCTTTCTAAGGTAGGTGAAATGAGGACCCAGTTTGTGAGGGCAATAAGCTGACTTTGTATAAATATACAAAAGGATGAAGGTTATTGCTTAACGCATTGTAAGCCGCCCTGAGTCTCCGGAGAAGGGCGGCATATAAATCAAATTTTAAAAAAATTTGAAGGGCTGCCACAAAGAAGAAGGGGGGGTCAATCTATTCTCCAAAGCACCTGAAAGCAGAATAAGAGCCGATGCATAGAATCAAGGAGAGAAATATGAAAGACATAAGAATACATTTCTTGACGGAACAATTAATCAGTGGAACCACTGGCCTCCAGAAGTTGTGGGTGCTCTAACAGTGAAGATTTTCAAGAAGAGACCGGACAGCCATTTGTCCGATATGGTGTAGTGTCTCCTGCCTGAGCAGGGGGTTGGACTAGAAGACCTCCATGGTCCCTTCCAACTCTGTGATTCTGTTTCTTAACCCCATTTGTGGTTCTTGTTCCTTGTCAGAAAGCATTTTACCAATCCGACAAATAATAATAACTAAACGAATTGAGCCGATTCTTCAGTCTCCCAAAGGCGAAGGCGCTTGTTATAATCTGGCCTTTCGGTTTTTTTCTTGTCCTTGCAGGCGATCTACGAACTTTCTCGGGGAGAGCAGGATCTGATCGAGGACCTGAAGCTTGCCAGAAAGGTAGGCCTCTCCCTGCTCTGTTGACTTTGATTGATAACTCTGCAGGTGACTCAGTTTCTTCAAAGAGATTCCAAGCCGCCGATTAAAATGGGTTTTGTTTTTTTTCCCCCTATGGCCTGGCCTCCTTCCTCCTCCTCCTCCTCCCTCCTCCTCTTCCGAATAGCAGGACAAGAGAGTCTGTTGACTGTACAGGTAGTCCTCGACTTAACAACCACAATGGAGAGCAGAATTTTTGCTGCTAAGCAGAACGATGAAATGATTCATGGCTGATTTTTTTTCCCTGCTACAGTTGTTAATAAGCAAATGCGATTTCACTTTTGCTGCTTTTTTTTTTTTTATTGCAAAGCCAATCCCAGCAGTTAAGTTAATCTGTCATTAAGCGAATCTTAAAAGTTGCCAAGATTGGAGACCCCTGATCCAAACTGGCGGGGAATACTTTCGTCCCCAAAAACAGAGGTGGCTGTGAAGGAATTCCCATACGGATAGTCCTCCACTTACGGCCGCAATTGAGCCCCAATTTCTGTTGCTAAGTGAAACACCTGCCATGCTGGCTGGGGAATTCTGGGAGTTGAAGTCCACCCATCTTGAAGCTGGCACGGCTCTGCCATTCCCATCAGAAGTCTCCCAGCTGGAGATCCAACTTTTGGCTAAGAGGGTGACCTCTCCCTTTTCTCTTATCTCCAGGCTTACCACGACCCCATGTTGAAGCTGTCCATCATGTCCGAAGAGGAACTGAGCCACATCTTTGGAGATCTGGATTCCTACATCCCCTTGCACGAAGGTAAAAACGCCCGGCCCTTCCCTAGCCGAATCAGGGTTTCTTCAACGTCCCGAATGGCTCGAGGCCGGACCCACCCAGAGTGTGACTCAGAAAGGAAAAAATGGATCCAGGAACATGTATCACTGTACAAATAGTTTCACGCTCCATTGAAATGCTCTTATAAAACAAAACCCCCCAAAAAACTCAGAATAGTTACGGATAAAGCGATATCTGTAAGGAAAAGCTACCTACGAGAGCTCAGAGGGGTTGTGAACTAACCAACTATCAATGGTGGCTTCTCCAGCCGTTTTTTATTTTCTAAATTCTTTTATGATTTATTATCATTGATTCTTACGATCTTCTTTTATTTCCGCCCCTTTTATTGGCATTGTTTCTGCACCGGAGATAAATTCCTTGTGTGCGTGATCACGCTTGGCCAAATAAAACATTCAAATTCAGATTTTCCCTGCAAGATATAGGATGGTTGAAGGAGATATATTGCTCTGGTCTGGTGCCAGCAGGGTTGAACCACGCCTGGATCCTGAATTCAAGCTTGTTTCCATGTAGCATTTCAAGTTAATTCAAATTTCACTCCTTCAGTGTAATTACATGTAGTCCTCGACTTATGACCGGTTGCTTAGCGACCGTTCACAGTTACGGCCTCACCTGAAAAGGAGACACGACTGCTCTTTGGGTTGCTCGGCAACACGGCCACAATTCTTTAATTTGCAGCATCCCACCGTCACATACAGGTAGTCCTCGACTTACGACCCACAACTAGAACCCCAAATTTATGTTGCTAAGTGAGACATGTGTTCAGTGAGTTCTGTCCCATTTTACAACTTTTCTTGGCACATTTGTTAATGGAATCAATGCAGTTGTTAAGTGAGTCACATGGTGGTTAAGTGAATCTGGCTTCCCCATCGACTTCGCTGGTGAGGTCGCAAAAGGGGATCGCATGACCCCGGGATACTGCCACCGTCATAAATGTGAGTCAACTGTTAAGCATCTGAATCTAAATCACTTGACCGCAGTGGTCATAAGTGTGAAAAACGGTCATAAGTCACTTTTTCAGTGCCGTAATTTTGAATGGTCACTAAATAAACGGTTGTAAGTCGAGGACTATCTGTCATTGCATTTCATGACACTCCGGTTTTTGACGAAACCACACCCACAGTGAACAGTGGATTCACACTTACGACCGTTGCCACATTCGCTTTAAAAACCACCGCAAGAAACATAACATCAGGTCGGCCACACGATCGACTCGTTTTACGGTTGTGACGACTTAATGACCGTAATGGGGCAGGCTCCATTACGGTTATAACCGAAGGACTTACCTGTATTTAATCCTTGCATTAAAATTTTAAAAGTTCCATTCCTTTTGAGAGGGTTTGATTGAATCTCTTCCAGCGTGTTTGCCTTTTTCCCCAATTCTCCTTTTTCCCTTTTCCCTTACAGACTTCCTGGAAAAACTGGGGCAGGTGACCCGGCCGGATGGGACGGTGGAACAAATCGGACCCATTCTTGTGGAATGGGTGAGTGAATCCTCCCAACCTCCCCTCCCCTCCGCTTAACGCCTGCTGCTTGCAGTTTTATTCGGCTTCCGGATCTCGCTGAGTTTTCCGCTCAATTTAGTTATTCATTTATTGAGAAGATTTACCTGGCTGCCCGCTCACTCTTGTTGACTCTGGGCGGCCCCGATCCCTGTTGGTAAAAACAAAAAATGCAGAATAGTTAGATCCCTGATCCCTCTTCATTAAGAGGCTTCTGCTTCTGTTTCTTCTCCTTCTGCTTCTTCTGCTTCTCCTTCTCCTTCTGCTTCTCCTCCTCCTCCTCCTCCTCCTCCTCCTCCTCCTCCTCCTCCTCCTCCTCCTCCTCCTCCTTTTTCTTTTTCTTCTTCTGCTTCTCCTGCTTCTCCTTCTTCTGCTTCTTCTTCTGCTTCTGCTTCTTCTTCTACTTCTACTGCTTCTGCTTCTCCTTCTTCTTCTCCTTCTGCTTCTTCTTCTCCTTCTATTTCTTCTCCTTCTGCTTCTACTTCTTCTTCTTCTCCTTCTGCTTCTGCTTCTTCTCCTTCTCCTTCTCCTTTTTCTTTTTCTTCTTCTGCTTCTCCTGCTTCTCCTTCTTCTGCTTCTTCTCCTGCTTCTTCTCCTTCTGTTTCTTCTCCTTCTGCTTCTTCTGCTTCTTCTTCTACTTCTACTGCTTCTGCTTCTCCTTCTTCTTCTTCTCCTTCTGCTTCTTCTTCTCCTTCTATTTCTTCTGCTTCTGCTTCTACTTCTACTTCTCCTTCTTCTTCTTCTCCTTCTGCTTCTTCTCCTCCTCCTCCTCCTCCTTCTCCTTCTCCTTTTTCTTTTTCTTCTTCTGCTTCTCCTGCTTCTCCTTCTGCTTCTCCTTCTTCTGCTTCTTCTCCTTCTGCTTCTCACCCTCCTCCTCCTCTTCTCTCTCCTTCTCCCCCTCTTCATTAAGAGGCTCATCTTCTCTTTCTCCTTTTCCTCGCCCTGCTCCTTTTTCCTCTTCCCCCTCTTCCTCTTCCCCCTCTTCCTCTTCTTCCTCTTTTTCTCCTCCTCCTCCTTCCTCCTTCCCCCTTTTCCTCCTTCCCCCCTTCCTCTTCCCCTCCTCCTCCGCCTAAAGTTGGGCAACTGCTCAGCTTAAATCTGCAAGGCCCTAGTTCCAGAAAGAGCCAGTGTCCCCACCCCTGCGGCCAAGCCTGCTCTTCTCACAAGCGTGGCCTTCTCTTCCTCCCCAGCTCCCCGGGCTGAACGCCTACAAGGCCTACTGCAGCAACCAGCTGGCGGCCAAAGCCCTCCTGGACCAGAAGAAGCAGGATGCCCGAGTCCAGGACTTCCTGCAGCGTTGCCTGGAGTCTCCTTTCAGCCGCAAGCTGGACCTCTGGAGCTTCCTGGACATTCCTCGCAGTCGCCTGGTCAAGTACCCGCTCCTCTTGAAGGAGATCCTCCGGCACACGCCCAACGATCACCCCGATGTCCAGAGTCTGGAAGAAGCAGTAAGGGGCTACGTTTTGCTTCCTCTGGGTTTCAGATATAGGGGGAAAGGGGGGTCCTGGGTGCTTTTCTCAGCTCGGTGATTTTCTTGCAGACGTTTCATGACCCCACTAGGGAACATCATCAGTGCTAGAAGGGAGTGGGGTTTGTGGAGAGAAGGAGGAGGAGGAGGAAGAAAAGGAGAAGAAATGAAGGGGAGGGAGGAAGAAGGAAGGAGAGGAGGAGGGGGGACTGTGGGGTCCTTGTTGCTCTTCTGAGCTTGGTGATTTTCTTGCAGACGTTTCATGACCCAACTAGGGAACATCATCAGTGCTAGAAGGGCATGGGGTTTGTGGAGTGGAGGAGGAGGAGAAAGAGGACGAAAAGGAGGAGGAATGAAGGGG
Organism: Pantherophis vulpinus; assembly: GCA_037215915.1. NCBI lineage: Eukaryota > Metazoa > Chordata > Lepidosauria > Squamata > Colubridae > Pantherophis > Pantherophis vulpinus. The sequence goes on from JAXLNS010000007.1 coordinate 3,001,919, forward strand.
AGGAAGAAGGAAGGAGAGGAGGAGGAGGAGGACCGTGGGGTCCTTGTTGCCCTCTACGCTTGGTGGTTCTCCTGCAGACATTTCATTACCAAACTAGGTAACGTCCTCAGTGCCAGTGTTCAGCGTTTAGTCTGGCAGCGCTTCCTTTCCTGCGTCTCCCCCATCCTTATCGACGGATGCTTTCCTCCTAGATCGGCCTCATCCAAGGAGTCCTCTCGGACATCAACTTGAAGAAAGGAGAGTCGGAATGCCAATACTACATCGATAAGCTGGAGTACCTGGATGAGAAGCAGCGGGACACACGGATCGAAGCCAGCAAAGTGTTGCTTTGTCACGGGGAGCTGAAGAACAAAAACGGGCATGTAAGTAGAAATGGGGGAACCGCGGACACCTGGGAGCTAAGAGTGCCTAAGGGGGTGGCCTAGAAACTAGGAGACGGTGAGTTCTAGTCCCACATCGGGCATGAAAGCCACCTGAGTGACTTTGGGCCAATCACCTGGTGATGGTGAGTTGTAGTCCCGCCTTAGGCACGAAAGCCAGCTGGGTGACTTTGAGCCAATCACCAGGTGATAGTGAATTCTAGTTTCACCTTAGGCATGAAAGCTGACTAAGTGAATTGACACCAATCACCAGGAGATGGTGAGTTATAGTCCCGCCTTAGGCATGAAAGCTAGCTGAGTGACTTTGGGCCAATCACCAGGTAATGGTGAGTTGTAGTCCCGCCTTAGGCATGAAAGCCAGCTGGGTGACTTTGGGCCAATCACCAGGTGATAGTGAATTCTAGTTTCACCTTAGGCATGAAAGCTGACTAAGTGAATTGACACCAATCACCAGGAGATGGTGAGTTATAGTCCCGCCTTAGGCATGAAAGCCAGCTGGGTGACTTTGGGGCAATCACCAGGTGATAGTGAATTCTAGTTTCACCTTAGGCATGAAAGCTGACTAAGTGAATTGACACCAATCACCAGGAGATGGTGAGTTCTAGTCCCACTTTAGGCATGAAGGAAGCTGGATGACTTTGGGCCAATCACCAGGAGGTTGTGAGTTCTAGTCCCGCCTTAGGCATGAAAGCCAGCTGGGTGACCTTGGACCAATCAGCTATAACTACCCCCGAATTCCATATTAGTAATAAAGATGAGATTTTTAAAAAATCCAAAATAAATTCTTGAGGATGAGCCCAGAAAACAAGGCCGGGCAGCCTCTGTTCCTCAATTTCTTATCAAAAGATCTATAATTCCATAAAAGTAAGGATCCTGTGCCTTCTGCCAGGTGCCCTTTATTTCTTCTCCTTTATAAAAACTCAAGAGAACACTGTCTCCCCCGTGTCAGCCTTGGCGCCACTTGAGCCCGAGTTGAGGTTGGGTCTGAAGAAGTCCATTTAAAGGCACCAGCCTGGCACTCGGAGACAGAGAGAGGAGCTGGTAGCTGTCCAGTTTCCAGATCGCTGGGACATAATTCACAATTTGACTTTTGCAGAGGGGGGCGGGGGGGAGAGATGCATTCCTGGGGGGGATAATTCACTTTATTAAGTGGCCTTCTGGGCCCGCAGCGTCAGGTGGGAGGAAAATTAAAGACTGTTCCATCAATATTTACTTAGGGCTGCTTTGCAGAAATTAAAGATGAGAGTTCAGAGGGTCATTTTTTAAAAAATCTTTTGTCTCGGCTATAAACATTACATGTTCTCGTTGGTCACTTTCATCTCTTCCATTATAGGGTTTTTTTTTTTAATCCTTCCGTTAGGTCTTTATCATAACAAAATTATTTAGGCAAAGTCTTTAGCAAGAACTGGCAGCTTGAAGACTGGTAGGAGAATGCATGGGTCACATTTGGCACATCCTATGCTTTGCAGGCCAGCTAGAGTGGTGCTTTTCAAACATTTTTAAGACGTGTGAACTTCTAACATCCAGAATTCCCCAGCCAACTTGCTTTAAGATGGGTGGACTTCAACTCCCAGAGTTCCCCAGCCAACAAACTTTAAATGAATGGACTTCAACTCCCAGAATTCCCCAGCCGGCATGTTTTAAGATGGGTGGACTTCAACTCCCAGAATCCCCCAGACAGCTTGCTTTAAGATGGGTGGACTTCAACTCCCAGAATTCCCCAGCCAGCTTGCTTTAAGATGGGTGGACTTCAACTCCCAGAATTCCCCAGCCAGCTTGCTTTAAGATGGGTGGACTTCAACTCCCAGAATTCCCCAGCCAGCTTGCTTTAAGATGGGTGGACTTCAACTCCCAGAATTCCCCAGCCAGCAGGCTTTATGATGGGTGGACGTCAACTCCCAGAATCCCCCAGCCAGCTTGCTTTAAGATGGGTGGACTTCAACTCCCAGAATTCCCCAGCCAGCTTGCTTTAAGATGGGTGGACTTCAACTCCCAGAATTCCCCAGCCAGCTTGCTTTAAGATGGGTGGACTTCAACTCCCAGAATTCCCCAGCCAGCAGGCTTTATGATGGGTGGACGTCAACTCCCAGAATCCCCCAGCCAGCTTGCTTTAAGATGGGTGGACTTCAACTCCCAGAATTCCCCAGCCAGCAGGCTTTGGACTTCAACTCCCAGAATTCCCAATCCATACATTGCCTTTGGCAGGATGGCTGTGTGCATGCCGGCTGCAGAATTCTGGGAATTGAAGTCCACGAGTCTTCAAGCTGCCAAGGTTGGACAACTCCCCCCTAATCTAAAAGAAATATTTTATAGTTAAAAGATGAAATTTTTTTCAAAGGGCTGGCAGCAGAAAGTTCCAAAACCTTTCCATTGATGTAAAAAATATACATGGTGAACTTGAGTTGCCTCTCTTTGATGGTGTGGCTGAATTTCACTTAAAACTTCCTCTCTTTCCTCTTTCCAGAAGCTTTACATCTTCCTTTTCCAAGAAATCCTGGTCCTCAGCCGGCCCGTCACGCGGAACGAGCGCCATTCTTACCAAGTGTATCGGCAGCCGATCCCGGTACAAGACCTGGTGCTGGAGGACTTGCAAGATGGAGATGTCAAAATGGGCGGGTCGTTCCGAGGTGCCTTCGGCAATTCGGATAAAGGTAGGGAGGAAGGTTCCAGTATTTGGGGGGGCGCTGGGGGGCTGGGCCAGAGAAGAGGGGGTCGACCTGTTCTCCAACACCTGAGGGCAGGATGGGATGGAAGCTTGTCAGAGAGAGGAGCAACCTAGAATTGAGGAGAAAAGTAAGAACAATTAAGCAGTGGAACTCCTTGCCTCCAGAAGTTGTGGATGCTCCATCACTGGAGGTTTTCAAGAAGAGATTGGACAGCCATTTGTCCAGAATGGTATAAGGACTCCTGCTTGACCACGGAGTTGGACTAGAAGACACCCACGGTCCCTTCCAAGAAAAAACAACCCCCTTCTTCTTTAGCCTGCCATTAATCAAGAGGCTATTCTGAAGAGGGGAGCTTCTGAATTCTGCACTGTTATTTACAGAGTTGGGCCCTCTCCGAGTTTCCCCAGACATCCCGATCCCACTTTTTCCTCTACAAGGCGCATTCTTTCCTAAAAGCAGCAGTCAGACACCCTCTAGACTCCTACGCCTAAAAGCCCATCTCCCTCAAAAGATCCTCTTCTCAGGACCTTTCGGCAAGAGATTCCCAACCAGGAGCCACACCTGAGGTGGCCTTCAAGAGTTGACCAGAACATCCTTCTCTCCTTGTCCTGAAAGTTTTCAGAAAGGAACTGGGCCGTCTTGGTGTTTGTTCTCTTGGCTTCTCATCCCAGAAGGTTCTTCAGTTCTAACATCAGTTCTAGAGTGTCTTCCATTCTAGAGCTGCTTCAGTTCTAACATCAGTTCTAGAGTGTCTTCCGTTCTAGAGCTGTTTTGCTTCTAACATTGGTTCTAAGTGTCTTTCATTCTAGAGCTGCTTCGCTTCTAACATCGGTTCTAGAATGTCTCCCATTCTAGAGCTGCTTCAGTTCTAACATCAGTTCTAGAGTGTCTTCCGTTCTAGAGCTGCTTCAGTTCTAACATCAGTTCTAGAGTGTCTTCCGTTCTAGAGCTGCTTCAGTTCTAACATCAGTTCTAGGGTGTCTTCCGTTCTAGAGCTGCTTTGCTTCTAACATCAGTTCTAGGGTGTCTTCCGTTCTAGAGCTGCTTTGCTTCTAACATCAGTTCTAGAGCTGCTTCAGTTGTAACATCAGATAAGAACTGAAGGGACTTCTTGGACGAGAAGCAGAAACATTTTGAAACTGGGATTTCTTGGTGGTGGCTGCTGTTTTTCTTTCAGAGCGTTCCGCTTCTCACCCAAGAAGCCGCCTTCGGTTCTAGAATCATTTCTAGAACTCCCATTCTGACATCCGTTCTAGAACGTCTTCCGTTCTGACCTCCGTCGGAACGGAAGAAGCTCCTTGGACGAGAAGCAAAACCTTTTCGAAGAACATAAGGAAGCCCGGTGGCCTTTTTTTGGGGGGTGGGGGTGGGGGGGTGGAATCCCCTTTGGGACAACCTTGATCTGGATGATGGAGCATCTCTATAAACCTCCTTCTTCTTCTTCTCCTCCTCCTCCTTGCTTGCTTTTCCAGCCAAGAACATTTTCCGGGTCCGTTTCCGGGACTCCTCCTCGGGCCAGTCCCACACGCTACAGGCCAACGACATCTTCCACAAGCAGCAGTGGCTCAGTTGCATCCAGGCGGCCATCGCGCCCTTCCAGCCGAGCCCCGTGCCTTTCGAGATGAAGGACCTGCCCGAGCTGAGCGAGGAAGGCGAAGAGAACCAACCCTTCGGCTCCAACGCCAAGATCCAAAGGAGGCAGCCTTCCGCCTCGGGCAGTTTCCGCATGGAGCAGGGCGAGAACGGCTCCGAAGCCGACGTGGCGGGAGAGATGAAGAACGTCAAAACTTACCGGATGCATTCAGCGCTCAGGAGAAACAGGGACAAAAGCCAGACCAGCGTCAAACGGAAAGAGACTCTGGTTTAAATAGCGGGAGCAAACGGCTTCCTCGCTCTTTAATTTATAAATAAAGTGTACATTTTCTTTCCTGTAATGTGAGAATGGTGAAGGGTCTGTTGTTCTCTCTTTGTTGGTCTTTTTGTGTTACATGTGAGTCCTTTCTTTCTTTCTTTCTTTCTTTCTTTCTTTCTTCTTTCTTTCTTTCTTTCTTTCTTTCTTTCTTTCTTTCTTTCTTTCTTTCTTTCTCTTTCTTTCTATCTTTCTTTCTTCCTTCCTTTCTTTTTCTTTCTTTTTTTTTTAAAGGCAGCTACTGGTTTTTCCGCAAACGTTGTTGAACCGGCGTCTGATCCCATGGGTGGGTCGAAATTAAGGGCTCGATTTCTGGATTGCAACAGCAGACTCCGGAGGTCCTGATCCCTTCTGTACATAGTGTTAATATCGGGAAGGAAAAGCGCTCTCCAAAAGGCTGCAAAGGTGTTAAAATTGCCTTCCCAAATACAAATCAGCTCTTTAAAAAAAAACAAAAAACAGTTCATTTGGGGGGAGGGAAATAATTGGAATTTTGGAGGGGTTTTGTGACTCAATGATTTTGATTCTCTGAACAGAAGTCGTCCAATTATCAGCTTTTCTTCTAAAGCAGGGTTTCTCAACTGCTCTAAATTGAAACACTGCTCTAAATTGACACGGTCTATTGTGTTCCTCACAAAAAAGACCCCAGGTTCAACGCGTTTCCATTTGAATGACTGGAATTCTACACTTGGTGGTGTGCTTTCCTTCCTGCGAATTGCTACGCCACGTATTTAATCTTTGTTTTTGTTTTTTTTGTTTTTTTAAATATTATTTGAATCCTTTTGTAGACCCTTTCCTTTTTGTACTTTGATTCCTGTGTCGTTTCTTTCTCAAAACTCACCCTTTTTCCCCCTTCCCCTTTTCTTGATGCATGAGTGTTGGTATATATATGTATATATATATATATATATACTATTTGTGATTCAAACCGAAAAGCCAATTCAGACCGTTTCAAACCGGTTGAAACAAAGCCATAGAATAACTCGAGACATTGGAAGGAGGGGAAAAAAACAGACCGGTGTCCCCACTTTTCCAACCGATCTGGGATTCGGGGGCGGCCTTTTGAATCGATCCGAGGAGAGAAAATTTCCGTGTCCAAGGTGGAGCTCCGGTGTTCAGGAATTGGCTATCTTTAAATAAGGAGGGAGACTGAAGTTGGTTGGGAATGTAGCAATTGGGGAAGGTTGACCCCAGCAAGGCTGAATTGCAACTGCTGGAAGAAAGTGAGGAAGAAGAAGGGGTTATCGAAGATGTGAATAAAGGGACCAAGTTTGCGATTAAAAAAGGGGACAAAAGTCTTTTGAAAGGCATCAAAAGATGCAGCCGTTGCGGGAAGCAGGGAAAAGCACGTCGTAAGTCGGGTAAAGAGGGTTAGCGAGGGGTTTGTTACTGTGTTGGGAACGGGGAAGGATAAATACGGATGTTGGGTTTTACTGGCAATTCTCTCCCGAGGATTGGATCTCCAGGTGGGAGAGCTTGCTCAAAACGCAAGAGCTGTCCAAAAGAATGAATAAATAAAATAAAAATAAAGCCGCCGCAGCCCACTTGAAAAACGACCTCCCCAAAATTGGCCCAGTAAGAAGTTTTTTTTAAAAAAAAAAAAAGTGAGTTTTCTGCTTTTTTTTTTTTTTTTAATTTTAAATTCTGGTGCCGAAAGGCATCTGGGCCAGCGTTGGGGGTGGGTAGGGGTTGAAGCCCCTGCGAGCAAATGTAAATAAGAGAATTACCAAAGCTCTGTAAATGTTTCCTTGTACAGTAACATGAAATGGAAAATTAACGATTAAAAGCTCATTATCGCATCGATCCTTGCGTGGGCCTCTCTTTGATTCGGGGAAACGAGTGAGAGGAGGGGGTGTTTTGTGGGTTCCGATGTATTTATTTATTGGTTCGATTTATAGGCCGCCCTTCTCCGGAGACTCAGGGCGGCTTACAATGCGTTAAGCAATAGCCTTCATACTTTTTGTATATACCTGCTTAGTAGGTATACACCCCCCACAAGCGGTGTTCTTTTTTATACAAAGTCAGCTTATTGCCCCCACAAACCGGGTTCTCATTTTACCTACCTCGGAAGGATGGAAGGCTGAGTCAACCTTGAGCCTGGTGAGATTCGAACTCGCAGTAATTGCAGGCAGCTGGTGTTACTTAACAGCGCTTTAGTCTGCTGCGCCACCAAGGCTCAGATGTTCTGAAGATCTTCAAAGCTACACGTTTTAATTTTTAGGGTCACGGCAACCCAGGCATGGTGCCCAGCCTTTGGAAGGGGGGGGGGATTTGTTGAGTTGCAGTTCAACCCGAGGAGCAAAAACGCAACTTAACAGTAACAAGAGTTGGAAGGGACCTTGGAGGTCATCTAGTCCAACCCCCTTCTCACGCAGGGATTCGAACTGCCGACCTTTCTAATCAAAAGTGTCTTAGCCTCCTGGATAAATCTGGGAAAGGCAGCCAAGTGCAGCCCTCACTTCTATTCAGGTTTTATTGGACAGCCGTACAGCTTTCGCTAACGTCAGTACATGTAGTCCTCGACTTAACGACATTAAACCTCGTTTAGTGACCTTTCAAAGTTACGGCACCTGAATAAAGTGACTTACGGCTGTTTTTTTCACAGTTACGACCTTTGCAGCTTCCCCCGTGATCTTGGGACCGAAATTCAGACGCTCGGCAACTGATTCGTACTTAACGACGGTCGCAGCATCCCGGGGTCGTGTAATCCCCTTTGGCGTGACAAGCCACGTCAATGTGGCAAGCCAAATTCATTTCACGACCGTGTGATTAACTTAGCAACTGCTGTGATTCGCTTAACAATGGTGGCAAGAAAGGTCGTAAAATGAGGCGAAACTCACTTAACAAATGTCTCACTTAAGAGCAGGGATTTTGGGTTCAATTGTGGTCGTAAGTCGAGGACTACCTGTAGGTCCTGGGCAGTGGGGGATAGTCCTCCATTTACGACCGCAATTGGGAACAAAACTCGCGTTGCTAAGCAAAACAGTTTTGAAAGCTTGACGGCACATAGTTTTACCTTTTTTTTTTTTTTTTTTTTTGCTGTAAGTAAATCACTACAGTTGCTGAATGAATTACAGGCAGTCCTCGTCTTAAAACCGTTCATTTAGTGACCGAAGTTACAACGGCACTGAAAAAAGGGACTTGGGACCGATTTTCGCACTTTTTTTGACATGATGGATGATATGGAGTTGAGAGACATATGGCGTGAACGAAATTTTAAAGAACAGGATTTTACTTTTTTTTCTGATAGGCACCAATCTTTTTCTAGAATTGATTTTATAATAATTACAAATGATTTTCTTTCCAGGGTAAAGAAGATGAAGATATGTCCAAGAACTTTAACAGACCATAATCCGGTGTGGATGGAATTAGAGTTTGGGGAGGGGTCTAGGAGATCTTGGAGACTGAATGAAAACTTATTTCAATATGAGACAAATGTGATAGAATGTAAAAAGTTAATGAAAGATTTTTTTTTTTAAATGTGCATAAGGGTACACCTGTGGAAATGGTATGGGGTGCAAGTAAAGCATATATGAGAGGAGTTTTAATAAATTTGAATAATTCCTACAGACATAGGGGAAAAAACGGAGGGAATTGGAAGAGGAAATAAAAAAGAAGGAACAGGCGTTCGTGGATAAACCAGATGACAAGAATATAAAAGAAGCCATTACAATATTGCGAGGACAGTTTAATATGTTGATGTCAGATCAAGTTGCAACGAACTTGCAATATGCTAAACATAATACCTTTTGCAATGCAAATAAACCAGGCAGGTGGTTAGCATATATGTTAAGGAAAAAACACAAATCTCGTACAGTTCCTATGTTCATGTAATGGAAATGCAGATACTTGGAAACTGACTCACATTTATGACAGTCGCAGTGTCCCGGGGTCACCTGATCCCCTTTTGCGACCATTAATCTGACCATTAAAGTCAACGGGGAAGCTAGATTCACTTAACAACCATATGACTAATTTAACTGCAGTGATTCATTTACCAAACATGGCACAAAAAGTCCTAAAATGGCCCACTGAACAAATGTTTCATTTTGCAACAAAAATTTGTGGTCGTCAGTCGAGGACTCCCTGTATGCAGACATTAAGCAGATCCATTAAATTTTGCTTGTCCGAAGCTGGCCGGGAAGGTCACAAATTACGATCGCTTGACCCCCCCCACCCCCCATGCGGCTTCAACCATCGTAAATGCATGCCGGTGGCCCAAGAGCCCAAATTTTGATCCCTTGGCTGTCAGGAACGTTACAACGGTCGTAAGTACAAGGATTGTTCTGAAGTTCCTTTTCCCAGTGCTGTCGTAACTTCGAAAAGCTGCTTAATGAATCGGTTATCAATTGAGAATTACCTGTATTGATTCTGGTTGTTTGAAGGCCATCAATGAAGGCAGATTTGCTTAAAAGACCTAAATCTGGAGGGATTTTTATCCCAGACCCGGAATTAAAAAGGGTTGGGCAGTTTGCAAATGAGAAAGAAAAAAAAAACCTGGCCATTTGTTTAGGATACGGTTTATTTCTCTGGGTAGGTAGAGCACGTTCGCTAAACGTTGCTGTGATTTATTAACTCGGCTTTAGGGTGAAGTCTGGCGTCATCCAGATACACGGACAATCCTCAGCCTCCTGGAAAACTTTTTATTATGCGTCCATCTTGATAAGAAATCTCGGCAAATAACCGCTAAGCCTCATTACTCAATGCATTGTGCAATCCCCTTTCTGGATACGGAGCTCAGATTACGAGATTTTATCCGATCCATTTTGCTATTTCTTTTGAACTTTCAATAGTGACATCTGTTTACATTCTCTTTTACCCGCGTTTCCCTGAAAATAAGATCCAGTTCTTACATATATATATATTTTTTGCTACCAAAAAAGGCACCAGGTCTTATTTTCAGGGGACGTCTTTCAGTAGTGTTGTGGCCCATACGCAGCCTGTGCGGCTGGTGGCTGATTCCGACAGCGAGGAGGCTGGTGTGGTGCTGTGCCAGCAGCCTGTGCAGCTGTCACTCGAGTCGGACAGTGAGGAGGCTGGAGAAGATGTGGTGCCAGAGGCAGGGATTCAGCCAGGGCCTTCAGAACCTCCAGAAGCTCCCATAAGTGAAGAGGATGAAGAGGAGGAGCCTCTTCTCGATGCACGGGCGCGGAGAGCTGCCAAAAGGCAGGAGTGGCTCCTCAGGAGGAGGTCTTCTTGAGAGTAAGGCTTGGGGCTAATTGGCCACTCCCTTAGCCTATTTAAGGAGGAACACCGACTGAAGCAATTTGTAGGGAACAACTTTAGTTCATTCTCCTTCACATCTGGATTCTCTGCAAATTGCTTCTGGGCTTTCTGCCAACCTTAGTAAGATTGTGATTACTTTATCTTTGATTTCTTGTAGGCTGTTAAGAAAGTTAATTAACAGCCTTTGTTTGAAAAAAAAAACTGATTTAATTTAGTAAACTAAGGTTTGTACAGACTTTGTGTGTGCTGCGTTCTTTGGGGTCCGTAGCTGGGGCAGAACAAGTAGTGGGTTTCACTTACTTTTGCTACCAGTTCGGAACTGTGAACGTGCGTCCGTGCTCGCTTTGCACACACGCGGCACTTCTGCGTGTGCGCAGAGCATCCGTGATGACCTCCAGCATCGTCCGAACCCGGGCGAACCGGTAGAAACTCACCACTGATGTCTTCCGCTGACTCACCTCGCGGCGGCAGCACCGACAGCCCCGCCCAGCAGGAACCCGCTGCCGGTCCACTTTTTCTGTAGTCGCTTGTTGCCACTTGCGCGCGTCAACCCCGGCCTCCGTTTTGCTGTCAGAAAGCCTTCAGGGAAAGGCCTTTGCAGCCAAGAAACAAGGTCCAGATTGGCGCAGATTTATTTATTTATTTATTTTATTATTCATATTTCTATGCTGCCCAACTTTCCGAGGACTCTGGGCGGCTTACAACAAAGACAGTATAAACAATATACAATAAGAGACGTTAAAAACCCATACACGACGCTCATGGCCGGATCTCGCAAGATCACAGTGGTGAGATCAACGGCCCCAGGCCTCCCAGGTCTTCACCGCTTTCCGGAAGGCCAATAGGGTGGGGGCGGTCCGGACCTCAGGAGATAACTGATTCCAGAGAGCTGGGGCAGCCACAGAGAAGGCCTTCCTCCGCGGACCTGCCAGGCGACATTGTTTAGCTGACGGGACCCGGAGGAGGCCAACTCTGTGGGATCTTGCCAGCCGATGACTGCAAGGAATGTAAATCCTTCCATTCCCCACCCTTCAGTCAGAACCGATGAAGCTTCTTGGATGAGAAGAATAACAAGAAAGTCCAGTTGCCTCTTGAAAAAAGCACCTTCAAGTAATAATTTTAACCTTTTAAGGATATATTTAGCTATATTTTTCCTTTTCTCTCAATTAATTTTATTTATTTATTTATTTATTATTTATTATTCGAATTTCTATACCGCCCTTCTCCTTTCGGACTCAGGGCGGTGAACAGCCAAAATAAAAGCATTTATACATAAAGTACGATTAAAAATAGATTTAAAAATAATTAAATTTGGCCCATAGTTTAAAATTTATCAATTTAAAATCCATATCAATTAATGATGACTCCTGAGTTTGATTTCCTAATATATGAGCAAATATTGATCAATCTGATTTTGGTTGTTCTCCCGTTGGACTTTTTCATGTCCTCAGTTCATCCCAACTTTGGATAACCTCCCAGTTAGCAAAGAGAAATTAAAATGACCTCCATCCTCAAAATCCTTAGATGACATTTTTTTGGGGGGGAATCAACATTCCTCGATCTCCAGATCCCTTTTTTTCCTTGTAAAGATGCTGTCGAAATACAGAGTTCTGTTTTCAAACACTCTTTCAGCGAAAGCTCGCAGAATCCTAACAATATTATTTTCTTCGACCCGAGCTGGATTCAGAAACGCCGTTCAAAAGTGACGTCTGGTTTTCCGTGTCTGGCTGTGCGTGACGTTGCCTTCGGAAAACATCTGGCGCAGACCCGTCTTGTTGGGGAAAAAGAAATGAAATCGAAACAATCCGAAGCTTAATTGTTTGCAGCTGCTAGACTGCATGTCAGACAAGACATACAATGAGAAAGGACCCCACTTGATGGGGCTTGGTGGGTGCCAAAAACGAGAGATTTTTGCTTCTCGTGAAACCATGACTAAACTTGGTTCTGCCGGGAGGAGAAATAAATCTTAGCCTAGATCAGTGATGGCTAATCTTTTTGCTGTCGCGTGCCAAAAGGGTGGGGGAACGTGGGGGGGTGTCGTGCACATATGTGCCCATACCCATGATTCAATGTGCCCCACCCCACCCCCACTTATGCACACATGACCCCCCCCACGCTCCTCCCGCTTTTGGCCCGGTGGGCCCGGTAGGCCTGTTTTTACCCTCCCCAGGCTCCAGAACCATTCTAGGAGCCTGGGGAGGGCGAAAATGGCCTCCCCTCCCTCAGGAGTCCCTCCGGAGACCGAAAACAGCCTGTTTCCCGACTTCCGGTGGGACTCCACATCCATTTACACCACTCAGGTGACCCCCGAGGACACACAGAAACCTCCAAGTGGCCTCGACGACTTTCTAAAAAATAATGCAAATGACCAGCTGTCTGCAAGGACTATAAATCCTTCCATCTTCCACCATTCAGTCAGCACTGAGGAAGCTTTTTGGATAACAAGCGAAGCATCTTCTGGGCAATGGAAGGATTGATACTCCTTGCAGACAGCTGGTCATTTGCATCCTTTTCAGAGAGCCGTCGAGGCCACTTGGAGGTTTGTCTGTGTCGTCAGGGTCACCTGAGCAGTGCAAATAGGCGTGGAGCCTTCTTGGAACCGCTGAAAGGACTGTGTTGTAGGTAGAAGGCGCCACGCCCATTTGCATCACTCAGGTGACCCTGAGGACACAGACAAACCTTCAAGTGGCCTCAACGGCTCTCTGAAAAGAATGCAAATGACCGGCGGTCTGCAAGGAGTGTCAATCCTTCCATTCCACACCATCCAAGTCAGAACTGAGGAAGCTTCTTGGAGGAGAAGCGAAACGTCTTCAAAGAAAAACCAGTAACTCCAATTGCCTCTTGGAAAAAAGGCACCTTTGGGACAACCTGGAGGACTAAGAATCTCCATAGATGTTGAACAGATAGTGCACGGGTTCAACAAGATCCAGAGACATTCTGAACGAATGGGGATTTCCGGTGCCCTTTGCGATTGTGGTGCCACGCCGACAATAACACATACGTCGTATCCCTGCATCTTGTGTCCTGATCAGTGAGGACTTCAGGGCAGTGTGACAGAACGCAATTAATGTTTACTAATTTCTGGTCGAAGACCTCTTTAACTTGCACATATTTTAATTTTGTATTTTATATTTTAAATTTTATATCCTATATAGCAGGGATGGCTAACCTTGTTGCCATTGCATGCCAGAGGAGGAGGGGTCACGCACACGCGTGTCCACACCCATAATTCTATGCACCCCGCGTATGTGCCTGTGACCCTCCGCTCCCTCCCTCTCCTGGCACGCAATGGCCCGGTGGGCCCAGTAGCCCAATTTTTCTCTCCCCAGGCTCCAGAGTCTTTCTAGGAGTCTGGGGAGGGCAAAAACAGCCTTCCTCATTCTCCTGGAGGCCCGTTTGCCGACTTCCGTTCCCACTGGAGCTGAGCTCGCGTGCCCACCGATATGGCTACGCGTGCCATAAGTTTGCCATCACGGCTATATAGTATGCCTTATTTGACTTGCGAGGCTTCTGACATGCATAAATAAACAAGACCTGGAGACGATCTTATGACATAGTTATTTAATTTTCTGGCACGTCTTGTATTCATTTATTTAATGTATAAATCGCATGTCAGCAGAGAGGTATGGTTTACAAACCTCCCAGTTGTGTAACCCTCAACTTGTGATGTTCCAGATGCCAGTGGCATAAACAATCGTTAGCTGCACCGATTATTTAAATTCCTGCCGTGTGACTGTTGTTAATTTGTTAATGAACTTTAAATTGAGGGTTTGGTTGCTGTTTGACTCGCTTAAATCTGGACCGGGATGCATAAGGATATTAAATGGGAAGTTATTTGTTCGTAGCTGATTTCAATGTTTTTCAAACTTGGCAACTTTAAGATGAGTGGACTTCAACTCCCAGAATTCCCCAGCCGGCTGGGGAATTCTGGGAGTTGAAGTCCATTCATCATTCGGTTGTCAAGTTTGAAAAATGTAAAATCATTGGCTTCCATCTTTGATCTTGGAACTATCATACTTCCCCACCTCAAGACAGTGAGATAGGTCAAAAAAGTCAAGATGGCGGCCACAGCCATGACATCAAAGCAGCAAAATCAGGAAACTGGAGAGACCACGGACTATTCCTCTCAGAAACAGGTATATAGTTAGTCCTCAAGTTACAACCATAATGGAGCTTGCCCATTGGGGTTGTAAATCATGACAGTCATAAAATGACTTGCAGGGCGGAGCCGAGGACTTTGTGCAGTATCTGTATGACAAAATCGCTCAGATTCGGGAAGGACTGGCCTCTGACTGGGTATGTCCGGACGGGATGACTGAGGCAGGTCTTGAGAGTGTTATCTGGGGGGAGTTCGATCCTGCGGCTCCCAAGGACATGGACAGGGTCCTGGGACGGCTGAACGCGACCACATGTTTATTGGACCCGTGTCCCTCCTGGTTGGTACTGGCTTCCCGGGAGGTGACACGAGGCTGGCTCCAGAAGATTGTTAACGCTTCTTTGAGTGAGGGGGTCCTGCCGGCCGCTTTGAAAGAAGCGGTTGTGAGGCCCCTCCTCAAGAAGCCCTCTCTGGATCCGGCTGTTTTGGCTAACTATCGTCCAGTCTCCAACCTTCGCTTTGTTGCGAAGGTTGTTGAGAGTGTGGTGGCGCAACAGCTTCCCCGGTACCTGGATGAAGCTGTCTATCTAGACCCGCTCCAGTCCGGCTTCCGGCCTGGGCACAGCACGGAAACGGCATTGGTCGCGTTGGTGGATGATCTCTGGAGGGCTCGGGATAGGGGTTGCTCCTCTATCCTGGTCCTGTTAGACCTCTCAGCGGCTTTTGATACCATCGACCATGGTATCATGTTGCACCGGTTGGCGGGGTTGGGGGTGGGGGGCACCGTTCTGCGGTGGTTCTCCTCCTACCTCTCTGACCGGTCGCAATCTGTGTTGACGGGGGGGCAGCGGTCGACCCCGAGGCACCTTGCTTGTGGGGTGCCACAAGGGTTGGTCCTCTCGCCCCTTCTGTTCAACATTTATGTAAAGCCGCTGGGTGAGATCATCCGTGGCTTTGGGGTGGAGTTCCATCAGTACGCTGATGACACCCAGCTGTACATCTCCACCCCAGGCCACCCCAACGATGCCCTTGAAGTGATGTCCCAGTGCCTGGAGGCCGTGCGGGCCTGGATGGGGAGAAACAGGCTCCGACTCAACCCCTCCAAGACCGAGTGGCTGTGGCTTCCAGCGTCCCGATATAGCCAGCTGACGCCATCGCTGGCTATTGGGGGCGAATCACTCGCCCCCACGGAGAGGGCTCGCAACTTGGGCGTCCTCCTGGACGCACGGCTGTCTTTAGAAGATCATTTGACGGCCGTGGCCAGGGGGGCTTTTTATCAGGTTCGCCTGATACGCCAGCTGCGCCCCTTTCTAGATCGGGACTCTCTACGCACAGTCACTCAGGCACTAGTCATTTCCCGCCTGGACTACTGCAACGCTCTCTACATGGGGCTCCCCCTGGGGTGCACCCGGAGGCTCCAGCTGGTCCAGAACGCGGCCGCGCGGGGGATTATGGGGGCAACGAGGCGCTCCCATGTGACACCTCTCCTGCGCGAGCTGCACTGGCTCCCAGTGGTCTTCCGGGTGCGCTTCAAGGTGTTGGTGACCACCTTTAAAGCGCTCCATGGCTTAGGGCCGGGGTATTTACGAGACCACCTTCTGCCACCAATAGCCTCCCACCGGCCAGTCCGCTCGCACAGAGTGGGCCTCCTCAGGGTGCCGTCCGCCAGACAATGTCGGCTGGCGACCCCCAGGGGGAGAGCCTTCTCTGTGACGGCGCCCACCCTCTGGAACAACCTTCCCCCAGAGTTACGTATAATAACAGACCTCCGGATTTTTCGTCGGGCCCTGAAAACCTATTTATTTCAACAAGCTGGGCTGGCCTGAGTTAAATTTTAAATTGATTTTAAATTGGGTTATCTTAATTTCGGCCAAAATATTTAATTATTTTAATACTGTTCTTAAATTTTGTATGCTTTGTTTTTATCTTGGCTGTGCACCGCCCTGAGTCCTATTTGGAGAAGGGCGGTATAGAAATTTAATTAATAATAAATAAATAAAATGGACTGGTCATATAACTGATACACTTTTACGACCTTTTTCGCAGGGGTCGTTAAGTGAACCAATGGGTCCGTTAACGGTGCAGTTTTGCCAAAAAATCAGAAGTGATTGTTTTTGGCAAAAGTGTTGCTAATCTAATCCAATAAATAAACCGTTGTAAATCGAATAAATAAATTGGATTTATTCATTTTTAAATTAATTTATTAATAATCGCAGTTGTGTAACTGCAGGACCCTGTAGCCAGGTGTAAAAGCAGCTCATAACTCCCCTTTTTTTTTCAGGTACATTGTGACTTTGACCGGTCACTAAGTGATCGGACGTAAGTCGAGAACTACCTGTAACTGTATTACAGGTAGTCCTCGACTTGCAACAATTCATTTAGGGACCATTCAAAGTTACAACGGCACTGAAAAAAGTACTTGTGACCGTTTCTCACACTTATGACCGTTGCAGCATCCCCATGGTCACGTGATTAAAATTTGGACACTTGGCAACTGATTCATATTTATGACGGTTGCAGTGTCCCGAGGTCACGTGTTTCCCTTTTGCAACCTTCTGACGAGCCAAGTCAATGGGGAAATCCGATTCGCTTAAGAACCGTGTGACTGACTTAACAACGGCATTGATTCACTTAACAACTTCGGCAAGAAAGGTCGTAAAATGGAGCAAATCTCACTTAACGACTGCCTCACTTAGCAATAGAGATTTTGGGTTCAATTGAGGCCATAAACTGAGGATGACTTTTATTGGTACAGTTCTTAGGAAATTGCTTGAAAACCAGAGAGGAAAACTCAATAAAATAATTCAGGTGAAAATCCAGAATTAAGATTTCCACCATCCCCACCCCCTCACAAAAGACCACAAAACCACCGTCCTTTTTTCCCAAATTTCCAAGAAGTGTCATCTTTAAGAGCAAAAAAATCTTTCCTGGTGCCAAAACACATTTTATTTTTTCACACAAGTTCTGTGGCTCTCTTAAAAGGCACTTTTTTCGGGCCAATGGAAACTTTTGGACTTTGGAAAGTATGCGAAATGGTCCCCAGGTGGTGGTGGGGGGGGGGCTGCCCTGTTTTTACAAAACAGCATCCTTTGAGAGGGGGGGGGCGGAATTGGCAAGTTACAAAACACTCTTTTTCCAGAAGGTAGAGAGGTGGAGTGGTTAGTGCTCAGCATCTTGTTTGCCACTCCATTGCTCCTTTTCCAAAATGGCAGATAAGAGGGAATTATGGGGGCCAGAAGATTCTTGATACACAGGTAATAGTCCTTGACGGATGCTGTCCTAAATTGTTGTATCAGCAGAGGGATAGGACCAAAGTCACACCAAGAGTTAGTAACGCTCCACCTGTTGAGGTGACGCCTGTACCGTTTTATAAGGCCTTGGTAAAACCACATTTGGAATACTGAATCCAGTTTTGGTTGCCATGATACAAAAAGGATATGGAAGTGAGGCAATGGGCCTGCTAATTGGCCATGGACTTCAGAATTCCCCAGTCAAGCATGCTTTAAATTGGATGGACTTCCACTCCCAGAATCCTCCAGCAAAGCATGCTTTAAGATGGGTGGACTTCAACTCCCAGAATTCCCTAGCCAGCAAGCTTTGAGACGGGCACATTTCAACTCCCAGAATTCCCCAGCCAGCATGTTTTAACATGGATGGACTTCCACTCCCAGAATCCTCCAGCAAAGCATGCTTTGAGATGGGTGGACTAACTCCCAGAATTCCCTAGCCAAACATGTTTTAAGACGGGTGGATTTCAACTCCCAGAATTCCCCAGTCAAACATGCTTTAAGATGGGCAGACTTCAACTCCCAGAATTCCCCAGTCAAGCATGCTTTAAATTGGATGGACTTCAACTCCCAGAATTCCCCAGTCAAGCATGCTTTAAGACGGGTGGACTTCAACTCCCAGAATTCCCCAGTCAAGCATGCTTTAAATTGGATGGACTTCAACTCCCAGAATTCCCCAACCAGTATGCTTTAAGATGGGTGGACTTCCACTCCCAGAATTCCCCAGCCAGCAAGCTTTGAGATGGGTGGACTAACTCCCAGAATTCCCCAGCCAAACATGTTTTAAGACGGGTGGATTTCAACTCCCAGAATTCCCCAGTCAAACATGCTTTAAGATGGGTAGACATCAACTCCCAGAATTCCCCAATCAGCATGTTTTAAGATGGATGGACTTCAACTCCCAGAATTCCCCAGCCAGCATGCTTTAAATTGGATGGACTTCCACTCCCAGAATTCCCCAGTCAAGCATGCTTTAAGATGGGTGGACTTCAACTCCCAGAATTCCCCAGCCAGCACAGGGAATTCTGGGAATTGAAGTCCATCTGTCTTAAACTTGCCAAAGTTGAGAAACATTGGGCTAAACCGAAAGGAGATACAACCCATCGGAGCTTGGAAGTGCTATAATTGAACCCAATGGCTTCAAGTGGCTATTTTGGCCGCAGAGAATTTCGGCCACCCTGGGAAATCTTACTCAGAGGAGAGTCAGGCAGATAAGGGCCTCTCCTCTGCAGTTCCCAAACATTCCCAGCCCTTTTTTACCAGAAGAGATCTGGAATTTTGCTCCCCTGGAGAATTGCGTGTTGTTGTCCTCACCCTCCTTGCTCCTTCTAGGGAACCAGGCCCGAAGCCGCGTCTATAGGCGCCAGGTGGCCTGGCCCTCAGATTCCCCATCTCTTTATTTAGCAAACGAGCCAAAAATGGAAGCTTTGCTCAAAGGACTGTAGTCTGCTTTTCCTGGCATTTGCATCAGGGTCCTCTCCAAGGCTGGGCCTCCAAGAAAAGGCATTTTTATACCATCGGAAGGGCCCGGAATTCGACGTTATATGATGATATTTGTTGGAGTTTATTTCTTCTTCTTCTTCTTCTTCTTCTTCTTCTTCTTCTTCTTCTTCTTCTTCTTCTTCTTCTTCTTCTTCTTCTTCTTCTTCTTCTTCTTCTTCTTCTTCTTCTTCTTCTCCTTCTCCTTCTCCTTCTCCTTCTCCTTCTCCTTCTCCTTCTCCTTCGTCTTCTGCTTCTTCTCCTCCTTCTCCTTCTCCTTCTCCTTCTCCTCCTTCTCCTTCTCCTGCTCCTGCTCCTGCTCCTTCTTCTCCTTCTCCTTCTCCTTCTCCTTCTCCTCCTTCTCCTTCTCCTTCTTCTCCTTCTCCTTCGTCTTCTTCTTCTCCTTTGTCTTCTTCTGCTTCTGCTTCTTCTCCTTCTCCTTCTCCTTCTCCTTCGTCTTCTTCTCCTTCTTCTCCTTCGTCTTCTCCTTCTCCTTTGTTTTCTTCTGCTTCTTCTCCTTCTCCTTCTCCTTCTCCTTCGTCTTCTGCTTCTTTTCCTTCTCCTTCTCCTCCTTCTCCTTCTCCTTCTTCTCCTTCGTCTTCTTCTGCTTCTTCTCCTTCTCCTTCTCCTTCTCCTTCTCCTTCTCCTTCTCCTTCTCCTTCTCCGTCATCATCTTCTGCTTCTTCTCCTTCTCTTTCTCCTTCTCCTTCTCCTTCTCCTCCTCCTCCTTCTCCTTCTCCTTCTCCTTCTCTTCCTCCTCCTTCTTCTCCTTCTCCTTGGTCTTCTTCTGCTTCTTCTCCTTCTCCTTCTCCTCCTTCTCCTTCGTCTTCTGCTTCTTTTCCTTCTCCTTCTCCTCCTTCTCCTTCTCCTTCTTCTCCTTCGTCTTCTTCTGCTTCTTCTCCTTCTCCTTCTCCTTCTCCTTCTCCTTCTCCTTCTCCTTCTCCTCCTTCTCCTTCTCCGTCATCTTCTTCTGCTTCTTCTCCTTCTCTTTCTCCTTCTCCTTCTCCTTCTCCTCCTCCTCCTTCTCCTTCTCCTTCTCCTTCTCTTCCTCCTCCTTCTTCTCCTTCTCCTTGGTCTTCTTCTGCTTCTTCTCCTTCTCCTTCTCCTCCTTCTCCTTCGTCTTCGTCTGCTTCTTCTCCTTCTCCTTCTTCTCCTTCTCCTTCTCCTTCTTTTCCTTCTCCTCCTTCTCCTTCTCCTTCTCCTTCTTCTCCTTCTCCTTCGTCTTCGTCTTCGTCTTCTTCTTCTCCTTCTCATTTTCCTCCTCCACCTCCTCCTCCTCCTCCTCCTCCTCCTCTTTGCACCCGTATTCTCCCTGCCTGAGCAGCTCAGGAGTTTCTCCTAACAATGTCAAACAAACTAGAGTTGATTTGGGATTGGGAGGAGGAGGAGGAGGAGGAGGAGGATGAAGACTGTGGGGTCCTTGGTCCTCTCTGAGCTGGGTGGTCTTCTTGCAGATGTCCCATGACCCAGCTATGTAACATAATAAGTGCTAGAAGGGAGAGGAAGTTTGCAGAGAGGAGGAGGAGGAGGAAGAAGAAGAAGAAGAGGAAGAGGAGGAGAACCATGGGGTCCTTGGTGCTCTCTGAGCTGGGTGGTTTTCTTGCAGACGTCTCATGACCCAGCTAGGTATCATCATCAGGGCAAAAAGAGTGAGGTTGGAGGAGGAGGAGAAGGAGTGGGGGGAGAGCGACAACTGTGGGGTCCTTGGTGCTCTCTGAGCTTGGTGGTTTTCTGGTGGACGTTTCATGACCCAACTAGGAAACATCACCATGACCTTGGGAATGGTGCAACCATCCTAAGTGTGAAAAACGGTCATGAGTCCCTTTATTCGGCGCCGTTGTTAACTTCAAACGGTCACTAAATGCATCGTTGTAAGTCGAGGACTGCCTGCACAGTTCCTCAAACCGTTCCTCATGTGTTTTAGCCTCCGGTCCCCTAATCATCTTCGTTGCTCTTCCCTGCACTCTTTGTAGAAGAGAAATCCGGAAGCCGAAGCTCAAAAGACTTTGGCCACCAAAGGAGAAGAGGGGACTCCTTTAGAGAAGACCCCGATGTTGGGTAAGATGGAAGGCAGAAGGAGAAGCGCGTGGCACAGCATAGAAAAATGCACCCACGGGGACTCGATTCTCTGCATTTGAAAGGCAACGACTACTCTTTTGAAGACAGCAAAGTCCAAATTTTGGACAGAGGACCTCTGGTTTGATACACATCCAAGGGGCCTCAACGACTCTCTGAAAAAAGGATGCAAATGACCAAATGCTGCCTGCAAGGAAGATAAATCCTTCCCTTCCCCGCCATCCAAGTCAGAGTTGAAGAAGCTGCTTGGATGAGGAGCGAAACGTCTTCAAAGGAAAAACCAGAAAGTCCAACTGTCTCCTGAAAAAAAAAAAAGATTCAGCAGCCCATCTGAATTTAAAAGACGAAGGCCCCTTTTTTGAAGACAGCAAAGTCCACATTCTGGAGAGAGAGAGGAACGCTGGTTTGAAAGAGGGGTCAAAGAGGCCATCTAGGTCAAAATTGAGCAGCCCTTCCCTCAACAGAGGAGGAAGGATACGACACTATCTATCTCCAGTCTACAACTCAGTCTTTCTGCAGTTCCAAGAAGGCTCCACTCAGATAACTCTGAGGACACAGATAAACCTCCAAGTGGCCTCAACGACTCTCTAAAAGGATGCAAATGACCAGCTGTCTGCAAGGAGTATCAATCCTTCCATTCCACACCATCCAAGTCAGAACTGAGGAAGCTTCTTGGATGAGTAGCAAAAGGTCTTCAAAGAAAAAACCAGAAAGTCTGGTTGCCTCTTAGAAAAAAAAAAGGACAACCAGGACCTGGATGACCGAGAATCTCCATAGACATTCGGAGAGGGAGAAGGGGATGGCAGAGGAGGAGATGGTTAGATAGAGTCATCATCGACTAGTGGTGGGATGCTGCTGGTTTAACAACCGGTTTGGTGAGTGCGTGTGTGCCTAAGACGCTTGTGCGCAGCGCTGAAAATGGAGCATTTAGAAGCTCAGCTGCTTCCCTTCCAAGTCAGCAACGGTAAGTAGAACAGCGACGGGGAGGGAGAAATCAGCTGTGCGCCGCGATTGAGATGAGCTACAAAGCAGGAAATAACGGACAGGATAGAGCGGGGACGGGTGGGTGGGGCCAACTTATTCAGGGGTGAAATCTACTTCCCTTCCCTACCAGTTCGGAAGTGCACGCATGTGCAGAGGGTAAAAAACAGCTTATTTCCTAGTTAAAAACAGGAAGTAACAACGACCGGGTGGGTAGGCGGAGCCTCGCACTGCCGTCACTATCGGTTCTTCGAACCACCCACCACTATCGCTACCGGTTTAGTCGAACCGGTCCGAGCCGGTAGCATTTCACCCCTGAACTGATCGTCGGCGCTACCAGTTCACAAGAATCGGTCCGAACCGGCTGAATTCCCAACCTCTGTCCTCGAAGCAACAAACACGAATTTGGCCGAACTCTGGAGACAATGGCGTGCTACAGAGTCACGAAGAGTCAAACACAACTTAGCAACTGAACAACAAAGGTGCTAAAATCGCGGTTATACTTTACTTAGGGGCTAAAGTACCTGCAATGGTAGAATTCCATTTTAGGAACCTCTTACCTCTTTTTTTTTTTTTTTTTTTAAAAAACAATAACAAATACTGGAAATGTGCAAATCGGAGCTTTTGATGCTTCGTTCACCCAAAGTCCCCAATTTTAAACCTGCCTCGAATCCGCAACGAGAGATGGAAGGAAGTCTACGGTTGGGTTGAGGTCATTTGGCTCCCGGCCACGAGTTGGGTGGATGTGATTTTTACCCTCGTTTTCTACTACATTGGACCTTTTCCTTCCTCGGGGGCCCACCACAATCATTCATTTGGGGTAGGGGAAACTTTTGTTGGGGGAAAAAATGTCATGTTTTTCTCCCTCGGCCAGCGAGCGGTTCCAGGACGTGATTTAATACATCTGGAGGGAATTAAATGGAGAGGAGTGGGCTGCCCAAAGCTTTCCATGTCGGAAAATAAAACCCCATTTTTTCCTTTTTTTTTAATGGCTGGCACACTCACGTTTTGGAAAAGAAGAGAGCGTGGCATTCATTAAAACGCGGAGAGAGGGTCAGGAATTTCCAAAGAAAAGTAAAAACAGCGTGGAACATTATTTCCACCGGCAACATGCTTCCCCTGTTTTTATTATGTCAAACAATTTTTGTCTGGGGCGGGGGGGATGGCAGAGAACTTGCCCATTGTGTGGAAAATTACTCAAAAAATGAAGCTTGGTCAGTCCTCGGCTTACGACCACAATTGAGCTCCAAAATATCTGATGCTGAATCATTTGATTTTTTTTTCCTCATTGAACAACCTTTCCCCCCCCCACCCGTTGTTAAGCGAAGCACCGCGGTCGTGAAGTCAGTCACACAGTTTTTAAGCAAATCTGGCTTCCCCACAGACATCAGAAAGGGGATCATGTGACACGTCCAGGACGCTGTGACCATATGTGTAAATATGAGTCAGTTGCCAGTTTAATCACGTGATCACGGGGATGTGGCGATGGTCATAAGTGTGAAATTGCAAAAAAAAATATGCTGGGTGTTGAAGCCAGTTCAGAGTCAAACACCGCATGCTAGGTTTGATCGCCTGGGTGGGAACTAAATTTGACGTTGTTATAGTGTGATTGATGGATGTCTTCCCTGTCGGCTGATGACATGATGAACCTGGAAGATGGGAAAGCCATTTGCGCATCGTCTTCCAACTTATGACCCACAACTGAGCCCAAAATTTAGTACAATGCTTCTGTGGCTAAGCGAGACACTTGTTCAATGAGTTTTGTCCCATTTTACGAACTTTCACTGCAGTTGCTAAAATCGTATCATGGTTGTTAAGTCAATCTGCCTTCCCCTTGCTGCTCAGAAGGTCGCAAAATAGGGATCACGTGAGCCCAGGATAACATCATAAACACACACCAGTTTGCAAAGCATCCAAATTTTGATCACGCGACCAGGGAGAGGCTTGCAATGGTCGTGTGAAAACGGTCAGATATTTTTTGAGTGCCATTGTAATTTCAAATGGTCACTAAATGAGCCGTTGTAAATCGAGGACTACCTGTATTTGGCCTTTCAGACTGCCCATCCTGAATCGGGACAGCACCGTTCGGCCGTCACTGGAAACAGCGAGGGATTTTCAAGTGACTTTATTGTCATTTTGAATATACGCTAATTGGCGTACATTAAAATGAAGTTTCATTGTGTACAGCTCTCCAAAAGGTCACCCCCTCCAATATACACAACACGAACATGACAAAAGAAATAAATACAAAATTATGCATATACCTACATATGTTATATGATGCAGAGAAACAATGCAGTCTAGCTTGGATGTATACATGTACGTGGCGAGAGAAACAAATCTTGCAAGTTTACCAGACGGATGGCTAGGGAACAAAGCTATTACATAATCTGGTAATCCTGCTAGAAATACTCCGAAACCCCCTCCCAGAGGGGGAGCAACAGAAACAGACCATGAAGTTGGGTGTGTGGGGTCTCTAACAATGCTTTGAGCTCTAAGACCATAGCGCTTATAAGCAGTATCCTGAATAACGGGAAGCAAGCTTCCTATAATCTCCACTGTCCTCACCACTCTCTGTAGGGACTTTCTATCTGAGGCACTGCTGCCACCAAACCAAATAGGGATGCAGTTTGTTGAAACACTCTCTATCGCGCCTCTGTAAAAAGTGGCCAGGACAGAAGGAGAAAGAGGTGCTCTCCTCATCCGACGCAGGAAATGCAGTCGCTGGTTTGCGCGCTTCACTAAAGATGACGTGCGGAGACACCAGTTCAGATTGTTAGTTATCTGCAACTGCAGATACTTAATGCTGTTGGACCACCTCTACAGTTGCATCCTTGCAAGCAACATGATTTTCTGCAAAGGAGAGTGAACGCAGAACAGAGGAGGCAAAATTAGCACGCTCGGTTTGAATTAGAACAGCGCTTGAAGAATTTTAAACACGCCGGCATACCCGCTGACTCGTTCGCTTTTTCCATCTTGCGTCCACATGGAAAGTTCCAAACTTCTGCCTCTTCTCAGGAACTCTTCATTTCATTACATCTTTTTTTAACCTATTCGCTGCTACGTGGGAGTGAGATAATTTTGTCAGGAGAACCGTTGACAATACGTAAAGCCCGAAGTACAGATACCATTCCGTTTACAGCCATTTGTTTAGTGACTGTTCGAAGTTGCCACATCCTTTTAAAAAATGACTTATGACCAGTTTTCACACAACTGTTCCACCACCCCCGTTGTCACGTGATCAAAATTCCTACGCTTGGAAACTGGCAGTGGTGGGATTCAACCGGTTCGTACCACTTCGGCCGAACCGGTTGTTAAATTGTTGGCTCTCCCCTCCCCTCCCAGAAGTCCCCACATGCCCCATTTTGGCTCCCACGTAAGTGCAGGGAGGCCTACTAGGCCCCAAATGGGGCGCGGGGTGGTGCATCTCGCCAACTCGCGGCCCGTTTTTGCTCCCAGGAGGCTGTAGGGAGGCCTACTAGGCCCAAAATGGGGCGCGGGGTAGTGCGGCTCACCCCCTTGTGGCCCCTTTTTGCTCCCAGGAGGCTGCAGGGAGGCCTACTAGGCCCAAAATGGGGCACAGAGGGGAACGCCGCCCCCCCCGGCCCATTTTTGCTCCCAGGGGGTTGCAGGAGGCTGAGTGCTGCCTGTCACACCCTCTAGCCACGCCCACCATGGCCACGCCCACCCAGCCAGTCATTAGGGCAGAGAACCGGTTGTTAAATTATTTGAATCTCACCACTGGAAACTGGCATGTACTTATGGCGGTTGCAGTGTCCCGGGGTGACGTGATCCCCTTTTGTGACGTTCCAATAAGCAAAGTCAAGGGGGAAGCTGGATTCACTTAACAACCGTGTTATGAACTGCACAATTGCCTCGATTCACGTAACCACTGTGGCAAGAAAGGTTGTTCAAAATGTCCGTTTAACAACTGTTCGACTTGGCAGCAGAAATTCTGGGCTCAATTGTGGTCATAAGTTGTGGATGACTTGTATATTCAATTCTGGTTAGAAGAGCTGAAGTTGAAGACATTGAAAATTTAGCACGGATTACCTTCTATGTACTTCTGGAAGCCTACCTTCCCTACGTGATGTTTTTTTCAAACCGACCGACCCACATCCGCGCCTGGAGGGTGAGGAGTGATCTTTCTCGTTCCTACCCCACATCTTCATCCTCCACCAGATTTTCCTGTTTCTTCAAGGAGGATGAGTTGTGTTTGTTGTGTTTGAGAAGAACGACTGACGTGGGTGTGGGATCCGAGAAGCAACATGGCCAACCGACTCTCGGAGGACGACATTAGGGAACTCAAAGGTGCCTTCGCGCTCTTCGACCAAGATGGCGACGGGCTGATCACCTCCAAGGAGGTGGTGACCGTGATGAGATCCCTCGGGAAAAATCCCACGGAATCTGAGGTACGAAGCATCATCGGTGAGATAGAGGCCCACAAGAGCAAGGTAGATTTCCCAAGGTTCCTCTCCGTGATGGCCAGGAGGACAAGGAATTCCGACACCGAGGAGGAGATCCGAGCGGCTTTCCGCGTGTTTGACCGGAATGGAGACGGCTACATCAACACGGCAGAACTGCGACATGTCTTGACCGTCGTCGGGGAGAAGCTGACCGACGAAGAGGTGAAGCTGTTGTTCAAGGAGATGGACAAAAATGGGGACGGGAAGGTCAACTATGAAGAATTTGCGCGAATCATGGTGGAGAAGTAATGTCAAGGTACAATTTCTTTTTAAGTTGGTGACTATTCCAGGGTTCTTTTGTGAAACAGATGTTTGGGATGGCCACCGTATGTCCAATAATTAGGGGATAAATCCAAAATATACAACAGAATACATAATAACCAAGTTGGAAGGGACCTTGGAGGTCTTCTAGTCCAACCCTCTATTCAAATAGGAGGTCCTATACCCGTGATGGTGAACCTATGGCACACGTGCCCGAGGTGGCACGCAGAGCCATCTTTCCAGGCATGTGAGCTGTCGCCCAACTCACCTGTAGCTGCGCATGTGCGCACGCTCCAGCTGGTGTTCGGGCCTCTGGTGCACATGCACACAATTCAGGGGCCCCAGCTGATCTTCGGAGCTCTCCTGCGCATGCGTGCACATTTGTACATGCCTGCAAGAGTACTTTTGTGCTAGCGTAGATGGCATTTGCGCGCATGCATTGCACGTGTGGAAACAAACTGCATGTCCAGATGGTGCGATTGCATGCACAGCGCACAGAGGGAGCTGCGTGAAACCTGCACACATACGCAGATGTGACGTGAAGCGTACAAAGTGCATACCTGTTTGGTGGATCTGTCTTTAATGACCTTCCATCCGTTGTCTCTCCTTCCTTCCTTCCTTCCTTCCTTCCTTCCTTCCTTCCTTCCTTCCTTCCTTCCTTCCTTCCTTCCTTCCTTCCTTCCTATCATAGGGCTGGAAGGGACCTTAGAGGTCTTCTAGTCTAACCCCATGCTCAAGCAGGAAACCCTATACCAGTGATGGCTAACCTTTTTGCCATCGTGTGCCAGGAAGGGGGGGGCAGGGGAGGTTCGTGCATGCTCGTGCCCACACACATAATTCTATGCACCCCACCCCATGCATGCGCGAGCGACCCCCCCTCCCCGTTCCTGGCACGTGATGGCCCAGTAGGCGCGTTTTTCTTTCTCACCTGGCTCCAGATCCTCTCTATGCATCTGGGGAGGGTGAAAACAGCCTTCCCCACCGCCTCAGAGGCCCTCCGGAGGCCAGAAACGGCCTGTTTTCCAACTTTCGGTTGGACAGGAAGTGACTTTTTTGCTGTCCCCAGCCTCCAGAGGCCTCCGAGAGGGTGGGGAAGGCTGTTTTCGCCCTCCCCAGATGCATAGAGAGGATCTGGAGCCAGGTGAGAAAGAAAAACTGGCCTTCCCCACCCCCCCAGGTCCTCCGGAGGCAGGAAACAGCCTGTTTCCCTATTTCTGGTGGGCCCAGAAGACGTGTGCCGGAGCTGAGCTGGTGTGCCAGGTGACATGGCTCCGTGTGCCACCTGTGGCATGCGTGTCATAGGTTCGCCATCACGGCCCTATACCATTCAGGACAAATGGCTGTCAATCTCTTCTTAAGAACCTTTAGTGGTGGGGCACCCATTTCTTTAGCAACAGATCTATCTAATCAGTAAAACCCAAAATCAAAGTTTCATTTTTTTTCCTCACCCCAAGCACAAAGTCCAGAAACGGTTTCCAAGTAGAAGCAAAACAATTGTGTGTTTTTTTCTTTTATCAAAGCAGTTGATTGTTTTGCTATGGAGTTTGTAACTGTTGTCGTGTTGTACTCTTCCCAGAGTCACATGTTTGTGAGATGTTTGCGGCTACATAAATATGCTGACTAAATAAACACAAGTTGTTTACAAAAGATGATTTGAACTTGAAACATTTCAAATTTGAAACAGGAGTCCAGCAGGCATGGAACTCTTCCATAGTCAGAACAATGCCAGGATTCTTCCATTAAAGTTGGAAACTTCCAATACATATCAACCTCAAGCATGATTCATATTCAAAATGTTTTGCACACCTCGGTGTTCAATCCAACACTTGATTGTAAACCAAGGGTAATCCAGAGTGGAGAAATAGTAGGGTAATCTCAAAATTTACACAGTAGGCAGGACTATAAGCAGTTCATCAAGCTCACAAGGTAGAAAGAACAATAATATATATTGAAGAAAAATTGGGATACTATAATGAAGGAATTTTAGCAACTGCTGAGTTTCAGGAATAAATGTTAGATCATTTTTTTTCCCTGAATCTCGGCACCTTTAAGATGTGTGGACTTCAATTCCAACAGCATGCTGGGAACTGAACTTCCACACATCTTAAAAGTTGCTAAGATTCAGAAACATTGCCTAGAAACAATACTTAGACTTGGAACATAGAACATAGGGACCTCAGAGATCTTCTAGTCCAACCCGCTGCTCAAGCAAGCCAAGGGATAACCCTGAGTGGAAAAATGGTAGGGCCTGGCATGGCCTAATTGGCCTCCTACACCATGACAGGGAGGGAGGTGTTTTTGCCCTTCCCAGGCTCCGGAGGCTTTTCTTAAGCCTCTGGGAGGGCGAAAACGGCCTCCCCAGGCTCCCGAGGCCTTTCCCGAACTTCCGGTACGCCCATTTTTCGCCCTCCCTGAGCCTATGCATCAGTGGTGGGTTGCCCCCGGTTCGCACCGGTTCTATAGAACTGGTAGTAAAACCGGCAGGAGGCTCCTCCCACCGACCCCGACGTCATCAAAATGCTTCTGCGCTTGCGCAGAAGAGTGCGCGCACGTTAGAGTGAAGCGAGCGCGAGCGTGCGGCCCCACTGCGAACCGGTAGTAAAAGTAAGTAGAACCCACCCCTGGTACTCTCAAACATTCACATAGTAGGCAGGACTCTAAACAGTTCGTTAAGCTCACAAGGTAGAAAGAACAATAATATATATTGCCTAGATCAGGAGTCTGCAAACTTACACACTCAAAGAGCCATTTGGATTCATTTCCCACAGAAAAGAAAACACCGGGAGCCACAAAACCCTTCCCGTGCCTGACTATTTCTTGAGTGGCCACAAAACTAGCATACGTAGTTGAATTAAACGTTCTGTTTACTTCTGAAACTTTTCTTTTCTTGGATTTATCCATGGTTGGCCTACCGGGGATTGAAAAGCTCAATAAATCGCGTGCTGGCAGGTGTCACACATTGGTGGTTGTGATGCATATTTTGAGTGACAGGGAGCCGCAGCAGAGGGGTGAAAGAGCCACATGCGGCTCCAGAGCGGCTCCATCAATAATGATGACGTGGAAGGGGCAGCAGAGAAAGAAGAATAGATGGACAATGAACACACAGTTATTAAAAGAAAAAGAATACAAGAAATACATGGAAAGGGAGTTAGAATTGTTCTATAAGGAAAATACAAAACAACACACCTCCCTACAAAACTTATGGGACACAACTAAGGCATATGTAAGAGGCCTCACAATAGCTTATAACGCAAAACGGAGAAAAGAAAGAGAAAAAGAATATAATAAATTACGAGAAGAAATTCAAAATTGGGAATGTAAATTACAAGGAAACCCAGGGGATGAAAAAATAAGGGTAAATTGGATAGCAGCAAAACACAAACTGAATATATTAGAACAAGGGAAATACATATGCTATTATTTTCTAAGTATTGGACTGCCCAGGTGACTTTCTGGTGTGCACTCCTTCTGATCCAACATATTGTTTTTACTGACTGTGAGAAATGATGCTCCCAGGTAAGAATAAAGGGGGATGTAACCAAGAGTGGGCTGTCGGGGTTCACAGGGGTTTGGGAGAACCTGTAGCTAAGATTCTGTGCAGTTCGGAGAACCCCCAAATCCCACTCCTGGCTTAACCCTAACCCTGGCTTACTTCGGCCACCATCTTTCCTGCAACCTTCTCATCCATCCATCCATCCATTTTATATGCCACCCATTTGACTTACAACAGAGTAAACACGATGCGATCAAACACGAAAACTTTAAGGTCATAAATATTGATGCTAAAATTAATATTAATAGTAAGAACAATGGCAAGGAAGGGAGGAAGGTACTAAGAGGCGAAGGTAGAATCTTTATGGGGCCAGAGACTGTAGTTTATCGTTGTTTATTTCTTTGTTTAGCCATTACATTAGGACCGATGTTGAAAAGGGAAGAAAACATGATAGTTGGAAGATAAAAGGAGAGGATAAATTGTCGTTCAATCCGAATCCTGATCAATTACTAAACCCAACATCCAGTGGTGGGATTCAAATAATTTAACAACCGGTTCTCTGCCCTAATGACCAGCTGGGTAGGTGTGGCTCGATGGTCATGTGACCGTGTGGGCGTGGCCAACTCAACGTCACTCACGTTGATGGGCGCTTCGTCTTAGCTGTTACAATGTAATAAGAGTTAACCAGAGAGGCAGTTTCTGTAAGCAGGGCAATAAAGATTAGGCTAGAAACACCAGCAGAATGTTTCCTCCCTGCCTTCCTTACAGGATTAGCCCTATAAAGTGGGGAAAAAAACAAAATAAGATTTCTTCCAACAACCGGTTCTCCAGACTGCTTAGAAAGTTAACAACCGGTTCTCCCGAATAGGTGCGAACTGGCTGAATCCCACCATATCAACATCGCAGTAAACACTTGCAGGACAGATACAATTGCGAA
Organism: Pantherophis vulpinus; assembly: GCA_037215915.1. Taxonomy (NCBI): domain Eukaryota; kingdom Metazoa; phylum Chordata; class Lepidosauria; order Squamata; family Colubridae; genus Pantherophis; species Pantherophis vulpinus. Next base: position 3,033,176 of record JAXLNS010000007.1, read on the forward strand.
GATCAATCCAGCCCAGATTTTGGTATTTCATTACAGATAATCCTTGATGTACAACCACAACTAAACCCAAAATTTATGTTGCTAAGCAAGACATTTGTTAAGTGAGTTTTGCCTTATTTTACGACCTTCCTGGCTACTGTTGTTAAACGAATCACGGCCATTGTTAAGTTAGTAACCCGGTTGTTAAGTGAACAATCGGTCACTAAACGAATTGTTGTAAATCGAGGACTACCTGTAGTGACTAGTCAATTGCCTCTAAAAAACAACTTCCAGGATTATGAATCCAGACCTTGCTTATTCTTACCTGCAGGAACAGAGAGGTAAATTGCTTTTGAACTTGGAAGCTCCATTCAATTATTATGACTAATAACAAATACAGATCATCCTTGCTTAATCACTTAGCAGATATTCAAAGTTATGATGGACTTCAACAGAGCTACTTACAAACCCTGTTCTGGAGGGCCACCTCCCCCATGTGATCACATTTTGTGTGTTTGGCAACTAACTCACATTTGTTTGTGGTGTCCTGCGGTCGTGTGACTACACAATTTTTCATGTATGCTTCCGGTTTCCCGCAAAAGAACCAGCCATTGAGTAAAACAGATTTCCTTAATCACCACTGCAAAAATAGTCATAAAATTGGCATAAATTGGTTATGCGGTGACCCACTTAATGACTGCAATTCCAGGCTCCGTTAGGGCCATAAATCAAGGACTACCCATAATGCATCTATTGCAGTTCCGTAACCCGATCCACCCGTCAAGATTTAACTTGGTGTTTTTCAACCTTGGCAACTTTAAAGTACTATGGACTTCGACTCCCAGAATTCCCCAGACAGCATAACTACTTATTGAAACAAATTCATTCCTACACCATCCCTGCCAGTTGACAATCTGGCTTCTGCCTACAAGGAAGAGAGCCATTATCTTTAAAAACACATTCTTTCCCTGTTCTCTAATCGTTCAGCCATCAGGAATTAGTTTCAACGCCTCAGCACAATTTATTCCTATCGCTCACCTTGGAATCTCCATTTCCATATTGTTGTGATGTTTCAGTTGAGTATTAATTACAAACTCTGGCCAGGAGTAATCATTACAAGAGATAACCTTCCCGGAGGAGCATACCCTCCCACTCAAAGAGTATCTTCTACACGCCGAGAAGGGACACCATTGGAAGGTACTGAAGATCGAGATTGTTAGAGAACTAAAAGGGAGGAATGCGAAGTGGGTTTATTTGGCCGAGGTTAAAATAGATACATTGCTATCACTAGTGAGCCTTAGTGGATTTTTTGCTGACAGCAGGATTGAAATGACCAAGCTGTAAAGATTTATTTATATATATAAAAAAGAGATGGGATAGAGGAAGAAGAGAGCATTTGTTGTGTTTTAAGAGACGTTGAGAAGTTATCAACATGGTCTATACTTGTGAAGAAGGGAGAAGTCATTTTGTTACGTCTTTCTGTTCTTTGCCTTTACCGTAGCAGTCTTTCCAAATTTGATAAATAAAAAAATAAATATAATATATTTCTTGTATTTTTTTTTTCCACTTTCCTTTTTGGCACTAATTTTCTTTTTTAGTTTCTACAGGTAGTCCTCGACTTACAACCCTTCTTTTAATAACCGTTCGAAGTTACAACAGGGCTGGGGAAAAAGTGACCTACAACCTTTTTCACACTTACGACTGTTGCAGAATCCCCCACGGTCATGTGATCAAAATCCGGACGCTTGGCAACTGGCGTGTACTTATGACGGTTGCGGTGTCCCAAGGTCACGCGATTCCCTTTTGCGGCCTTCTGACAGGCAAAATCAATGGGGAAACCAGATTCCAGGTTACTAACTTAACAACTGTAATGATCCCCTTAGCAACTGTGGCAAGAAAGGTCGTAAAACGGGGGCAAAACTCACTTAGCAACCGTCCTGCTTAGCGGCCAAAATCCGGGGCGCGATTGTGGACGTACGTCGAGGACTACCTGGAATAGTTTTCAGTTTTTTGTAATTGCTGTTTTTTTAATTAAAAAGAAAATCATAAAATAAAGGTAAGAGAAGGAGTGTTTGAAGGCCATTAGATAATTGTATGCCGTTGGCTTCATGAGAACATCAGGGTTAGAGTAAGTATCCTGATGTCACACACATCCAGGCTTGTTAAGCAACGAAAATTAAGCTGTCCTGACCTTCCACTCATTTTTGAGGTTGCCATGGACTGTGGGATACCATACCTCCTACCTCATCAACCAACCCAACCACAATCCATCTTCTACCTACCTTGTAGCACGCTAGCATTCCAGCAGGTTCCTCAGCCCCAAAACTGGGCCTGAAACCACAAGCAGGGTGGAGACCGGACTTGTGGGCCTCTTGTCTCCTATTAACAGACTCCAGATTTTCCTGTCTCGCCAGAGAGAAACCCAAGAGCGTGCTCCTCTTGAGGAGAGACACACAACGTTGGGTGCAACGCGACCGGCAAGATGTCCCATGAGTTTACCGAAGCCGAGATTGGTGTCTTCAAGGAGGCCTTCTCCCACTTTGACCTGGACGGCGATGGAGTCATCACCAAGAAGGAGTTGGGGACCATCATGCGATCCTTAGAGCACGTTCTCCTCCACCTTCAGGAGGGCTTCACCGATGAGATGGTGGAGGAGATGCTGAAGGAGGCTGACCTGGATGGAGACGGGAAGGTCACCTTTGAGGAGTTTCTGAAGATGTTGGCCAAGAAGGAGGCATTGTGATGAAGGAGACCCCCCCCCCCAGATCTTCTCGTCTTGGTACAGTGAGGAAGACAGGGAAATTGGGACAACAAACGAGGATGTTTCTAGGGTGTATTGTGGTTTGGGCGAAACCTGGTTTCCTGGCTTCTCTCTTTCTCCTTTCTCTTTCCCTCTTTCTCTCTTGACTATTTCTTTTTCTTTCTTTTTTTTTTTTAAACAAGTTTTATTGGTTTTTTCTCCTCTCCCACGTTCACCCACATCTTTTCTTTTTCTTTTTTTTAACAGAGTGTTGGCCGTTTCTTAACTTATACAATTAATCAAATTCAAATACATTTTACTCAATTACAATTTTTGCCAAAATCGTCTTTCCCCACTTTTCTTTTCTTTTTTTTTAAACATATCTCAATATTTCTATACTGGCATACATAAACACCATCTTCATTTGTCCCTAGATTCTAACTTTACTATTTATTCATATTTATTCTCTTTTTTTTAAAAAAAAATTGATTTATATGCCACCCTTCTCCGGAGACTCAGGGCGGCTTACAATGCGTTAAGCAATAGCCTTCATACTTTTGTATATTTATACAAAGTCCGCTTATTGCCCCCACAAACTGGGTCCTCATTTCACCTACCTTAGAAAGGATGGAAGGCTGAGTCAACCTTGAGCCTGGCGAGATTCGAACCTGCAGTAATTGCAGGCAGCTGGTCTTAATAACAGGGTGCTTTAGACCACTGTACTACCAACGCTCTTGAACAGTTTGTTCTTAAACAGTTCATTCTTTATCTTAATATATTTATATTTGTTTGTTCGGAGTTGCCTTTCTTCCACTTCATCTTTTTTATTGTTCCGCAATCTTTCTCCTCAAACCTACCCTCTCTTTCCCTCTTTCTCTCTTGACCATTTCTTCTGCATTCCAGACATACCGGAAACGGTGAATAGACTAAAAAAAGTAATAGAATAGAATGGAATGGAATGGAATGGAATGGAATGGAAGAATGGAATAGAAGAATGGAATAGAATGGAATGGAATGGAATGGAATGGAATGGAATGGAATGGAATGGAAGAATGGAATAAAAGAATAGAATGGCATGGAATGGAATGGAATGGAAGAATAGAATAGAAGAATAGAATGGAATGGAAGAATGGAATGGAATAGAATAGAATAGAATAGAATAGAATAGAATAGAATAGAATAGAATAGAATAGAATAGAATATAGAATGGAGTGGAGAGTGGAGTGGAGTGGAGTGGAGTGGAGTGGAGTGGAGTAGAGTAGAGTAGAGTAGAGTAGAGAAGAGAAGAGAAGAGAAGAGAAGAGTAGAATGTATATAAACATAATGAATAGAATAGAATAGAATAGAATAGAATAGAATAGAATAGAATAGAATATAGAATGGAGTGGAGAGTGGAGTGGAGTGGAGTAGAGTAGAGTAGAGTAGAGTAGAGAAGAGTAGAATGTATATAAACATAATGAATAGAATAGAATAGAATAGAATAGAATAGAATAGAATAGAATAGAATAGAATAGAATATAGAATGGAGTGGAGAGTGGAGTGGAGTGGAGTGGAGTAGAGTAGAGTAGAGTAGAGTAGAGAAGAGAAGAGTAGAATGTATATAAACATAATGAATAGAATAGAATAGAATAGAATAGAATAGAATAGGAGGTAGGGTAGGGTAGGAAAACTGGTAGGAATAGGAATTAGAATAGAATAGAATAGAATAGAATAGAATAGAATAGAATATAGAATATAGAATATAGAATATAGAATGGAGAGTGGAGTGGAGTGGAGTGGAGTGGAGTGGAGTGGAGTGGAGTGGAGTGGAGTAGAGTAGAGTAGAGTAGAGTAGAGTAGAGTAGAGTAGAGTAGAATAACAGTTTGAAGGGACCTTGGAGGTCTTCTAGTCCAACCCCCTGCTTAGGCGGGAAACCCAAATCCTCCAAACTTCTGAAGGATAGGCAGTTTACTCAAGGGTGGGTTTCACTTACCTTTACCACCAGTTCGCCCCGCGTGCGCGGGTTTGCTTTGCGCACTTGCTGTCTGTGCATGCACCTGGACTTCCGTGGATGCGCTTTGCTTGCTCGCACGCCTTCCATGCATGTGCCCGGCCTCGAAAATGTGCCTAAATAGCACGACTTGGAGCCGAGGTGGGCAGGCGAGTCCCCCCACCATTGCCGCAAACTGGCTGAATCCCACCTCTGGTCTTACTTTCTGAAAGTCGTTATTCAAAACATTTTAGGATACAGGTAGTCTTCGACTTATGGCCACCAACTGAACCCCAAATTTTTGTTGCTATGCGAGCCGGTGGCTAAGTGAGTTTTGCTTCATTTTAGCAGCTTTCTTGCCACAGCGGTTAAGCGAATGTAACACGGTCGTTAAACGAATCTGTCTTCCTCCATTGATGTTGCTGGTCAGAAAGTTGCAAAAGGAGAATCACGGGACCCCCCCAGAATGCTGCAACCGTCGTAAGTACATGCCAGTTGCCAAACATCCAGATTTTGATCACGTGACCCTGGGGAATTCTGTAAGTGTGAAAAGAAAACATAAGTCATTTTTTTTCCACTGCCGCTGTAACTTTGAACAGTCGCTAAACGAACTGTTGTAAGCCGAGGACTAACCTACAGGGCAGTGGTGAAATCCTGCCAGTTCTATCCGGCTCGTGTGAGCTGGTAGCGCCGGTGGTGCGTGGTTCGGCGAACCGGTAGCGGTGGCAGCAGTGGTGAAATGTAAAATTTGTTACTACCGGTTCTGTGGGCGTGGCTTGGTGTGGGGGTAATATGAGTGGGCGTGGCCAACTTTTTTTTTCTCCTTTTAAAACCATTTTTTCTACAACCTCTTTGGCTGAAATGCTTTCAAAAATTAAAAAAAGCCTCTGATGATTGCGTGGCTCAGCTAGGCAATGGGGGGGGGGGGGGTGTGCAGGGATTTTTGCTCCAAACTACCTGCCTCCATCGCTACCGGATCGGGCGACCCGGTCCAAACCGGGAGCATTTCACCCCTGGGTGGCAGCCCGGACATCGTTACTTCCTGATTTTAACCCTTTGCGCATACACAAAGCCTCTGCACATGCGCAGAGGGTCAAAAATAGGATGTGACGATGGCGCGCACCTGCATTTCCGAACCGGTAGGGAAGGTAAGTAGATTTCACCCCTGCTACAGGGGCAAATCCAATAGTTTCTCTGTGGAAACTTCAATTATTTTAATCAGTCCAGTTGATCAGTTGTGGATATGAAGAAGCCACATCTAAGGTTTCACGGAGGCGGGAGGGTCACCGTGAATGGACAAACTAGGCAGGGGTGGGTTCTACATTTTTTTACTACCGGTTCTGTGGGCGTGGCTTATTTTGTGGGTGTGGCTTGGTGGGGGGGCAGTAATGTGACTGGGTGGGCATGGCCAATTTTTTTTTTTTTTTTTTTTACTTTTAAAAGCATTTTTTCTACAACCTTAAGAGGTTGCAGAAAACAATGCTTTGAAAAGCCTCTCTGCCGATTAGGCAACTCAGCTGGGATCGTCAGAGGCTTTTAAAGGCATTTTTTTTTCCTACAACCTCTTTGGCTGAAGAGGTTGTAGAAAAAATGCTTTGAAAAGCCTCTGACAATCCGAGTTGAGCCACGGGATCATCAGAGGCTTTTTTTTTTTAACTTTTAAAAGCATTTTTTCAGCTGAAGAGGTTGTAGAAAAAATGCTTTTAAAAGTAAAAAAGAAAAAGAAAAAGGCCTCTGATGAGGTAGGCGGGGTAAGCGAGCGGCGACCGGGCTGGGGACCGGTTCGGAGGCATGGCCAGCCAATGTTATTACCGGTTCTCGGAACTACTACAAATTTTTACTACCAGTTCTTGCGAACCGGTGCGAACCAGGAGCAACCCACCACTGAAGCTAGGTTAGGATTGTCCACAAAGATATTATATTTTCTTTTTTCTGGATTTGGGGAGAACGTTTTGAGAATTTTCGGTACGGTTGGCACAATTCAGGAAGCAGGAAGCAACACTGGCGTTTTTATGTAATTCTGAATTTTATTTTATGTAATTTTATGTACTGGTAGTCCTTGACTTACAACAGTTCATTTAGCAACCAGCACTGGGAAGAGTAACTTGTGACCATGTTTCACTCTTATGGCCGTTGCAGCATCCCCGCGGTCACGTGATCAAAATTCAGATGCTTGGCAACTGACTCACATTTATGACGCTTGCTGGGGTCACATGATCCCCTTTTGAGACCTCCTGACCGCCAAACCCAACGGGGAATCCAGATTCACTTAACAACCGTGTGGCTCACTTAATGACTGGAGGGATTCACTTAACAACTGAAGGTCGTAAAATGGGGCAAAACTCACTCAACAAACGTCTCGCTCAGCAATGTAAAGTTTGGGCTCAATTTTGAGAATTATCTCTCATTAATTTATGCAAATCTGAGGCATCTGAGAAGGGAGGAGTGGGGAAATGTTCAAAAAACGACGGTCCATCTATGTATGAAGGGTAAGATTTTGTCCACATGGTGATATTTTGATTCTTTAAAAGATTTCGTCATATTCTATACAATATTCTGATTTTTGTCGGAAATTGTAGCATTGATTGTTTTTCGGTGGGGGGAATGAGTGGTGAGAAGAAGAAATCTTAATTGTTTTGTTAGGAAATTTCTTCTTAGTTCTAAGTTGGTTCTCTAATCAGAATAGAATCTGGAGGGGACCTTGGAGGTCTTCTAGTCCAACCCCCTACTCAAACAAGAGACCCTATACCAGTGATGGCTAACCTTTTTGCCATTGTGTGCCAGGAAGGGCGGGGCGGGGGAGGTTTGCGCATGCTCGTGCCCACACACATAATTCTATGCGCCCCACCCCATGCACGCGCAAGCCATCCCCCTCCCCGCTCCTGGCACGTGATGGCCCAGTAGGCCCATTTTTCTTTCTCACCTGGCTCCAGATCCTCTCTATGCATCTGGGGAGGGCGAAAACAGCCTTCCCCACCGCCTCAGAGGCCCTCCGGAGGCCCGAAATGGCCTGTTTTCCAACTTTCGGTTGGACAGGAAGTGACTTTTTTGCTGTCCCCAGCCTCCAGAGGCCTCCGAGGGGGTGGGGAAGGCTGTTTTTGCCCTCCCCAGATGCATAGAGAGGATCTGGAACCAGGTGAAAAAGAAAAACGGGCCTTCCCCACCCCCCCCAGGCCCTCCAGAGGCAGGAAACAGCCTGTTTCCCTATTTCTGGTGGGCCCAGAAGACGTGTGCCAGAGCTGAGCTAGTGTGCCAGATGACATGGCTCCGTGTGCCACCTGTGGCACGCATGTCATAGGTTCGCCATCACGGCCCTAGACCATTTCGGATAGTCTTTTAAATTTAACCTCCCCCCCTCCCCCCCCCCCCCCCCAGTGATGAAGCATCTACAACTTTTGAAGGCAAGCTTCAAAGTCTACAACTAAGGAGAAATTTCCTGACAGTAAAAACAATTAACCGGTGGAACTACTTGCCTCCAGAAATTGTGGGTGCTTCATCACTGGAGGTTTTAAAGAAGAGATTGGACAACAACTTGTCTGAAATGCTATACTGTTTCCTGCTTGAGCAGTGGGGTGGACTAGAAGACCTCCAAGGTCCCTTCCACTTTTGTTATTCTGTTATTCTGGTCAAAATGAAGTTTCCAAGGATTTTTTTTCTTCTATGCGTTTTATTTTTATATATATGATGTTTTTAATATTCCTCTAAGGCGCCTCGAGTCGCCATGTGCGAATAGGCGGCGATATAAATTTTCTAAATAAATAAAATAAATAAACTTCAGCCGGTCCATTAGGAGAGAAATACCCCAACCCAGAAGACCTGAATTGGGGAGAATGTTGTATCAACTGTTTTCATCTCGCCTCTAGTAAAGGAGGTGCTCTCTGGGCACGCAATATGAGTCACACACTTCACAATGATGAAGCAAAGAATGTCCTTTATGAGCTGTTGCAGACATCTGGTTATTTGTGGTTGATGCATGACAACATAGTCAAACAAGTTGGGGCTTAACAGAACGCACAATCCAACAATCAGTTGTATTGCACTCTTTCTCTCTCTCTCTCTCTCTCTCTCTCTCTCTCTCTCTCTCTCTCTCTCTCTTTGTCTCTGTCTCTCTCTCCAACAATCAGTTGTATTGCACACTCACTCTCTCTCTCTCTCTCTGTGCGTCTTTCTTTCTTTCTTTCTCTGTCTCTGTCTCCCTCTCTCTGTTTCTCTCTGTGTCTTTGTCTCTGTTTCTTTGTCTCTGTCTCTTTGTCTCTGTCTCTCTCTCTGTCTCTCTCTCTCTGTCTCTCTCTCTCTCCGTGTGTGTCTCTCTCTCTGTCTTTCTCTCTCTCTCTGTGTGTGTGTCTCTCTCTCTCTGTCTCTCTTTCTCTCTCTGTCTCTCTTTCTCTTTGTCTCTGTCTCTCTCTCTCCAACAATCAGTTGTATTGCACACTCTCTCTCTCTCTCTCTCTGCGTCTTTCTTTCTTTCTTTCTTTCTTTCTTTCTTTCTTTCTTTCTCTCTCTGTCTCTCTCTCTCTGTCTCTCTCTCTGTCTCTCTCTGTCTCTCTTTCTCTTTGTCTCTGTCTCTCTTTCTCTCTGTGTGTCTCTGTGTCTCTCTGTGTGTCTCTCTCTCTGTCTCTCTGTCTTTCTCTTTATCTCTCTGTCTCTCTCTGTCTCTCTTTCTCTTTGTCTCTGTCTCTCTCTCTCCAACAATCAGTTGTATTGCACACTCACTCTCTCTCTCTCTCTCCGCGTCTTTCTTTCTTTCTTTCTCTCTCTGTCTCTCTCTCTGTCTCTCTCTCTGTGTCTCTGTGTCTCTCTGTGTGTGTCTCTCTGTCTCTCTTTCTCTCTGTGTGTCTCTGTGTCTCTGTGTCTCTCTGTGTGTCTCTCTCTGTCTCTCTGTCTTTCTCTTTACCTCTCTGTCTCTCTCTCTGTGTGTGTTTTTCTCTCTCTCTTTCTCTCTGTCTCTGTCTCTCTTACTCTCTCTGTCCCCCTCTGTCTCTCTCTTTCTCTCTGTCTCTTTCTCTCTCTCTGTCTCTCTTTCTCTTTGTCTCTGTCTCTCTTTCTCTCTCTGTGGCTCTCTGTCTCTGTGTCTCTCTGTGTGTCTCTCTCTGTCTCTCTGTCTTTCTCTCTCTCTCTCTGGTGCATTAAGTGGAGAGAAAGACAGAGCAACTTTGGATGGCTTCAGTCCAACAAGACCATCTGAGGTGCCAACCACCTCCTACTGAAATCTAAGTCTTGGCTCACACGGGGTGTGCTCGTGCAGCCACACAGGTCGAGTTTACTCCAGGTGTTCCATAGTCTCCCTTGCATCTTTGTTGTGATGTGATTTTCCCTGTGAACCTGTAAGACTAGCCCGGAACACGTGCGCGAAAGCTCCCGGAGCAAATCCTATTTGTGGGACCTGTGAATTTGTATCGTTGCTCAATTGTGGGATAGTGTCAGGATAATAGCGGAGTTGGAAGGGACCTTGGAGGTCTTCTAGTCCAACCCCCTGCTCAAGAAGGAAACCTTATATGATTTCAGCAAAATCGTTGTGCAATCTCTTCTTTGAAACCTCCAGTTACGGAGCAACCATAACTTCTGGAGGCAAGTTGTTCCATTGATTAATTGTTCTCACTGTCAGGAAATTCCTCCTTAGTTTTAAGTTGCTTCTCTCCTTGATTAGTTTCCATCCGTTGCTTCTTGTCCTGCCCTCAGGTGCTTTGGAGAATAGCTTGACTCCCTCTTCTTTGTGGCAGCCCCTCAAATAATGGAAGATTGCTATCATGTCACCCCTAGTCCAGAGGTGATATTCAGCCGGTTCGTACCAGTTCAGGCGAACTGGTAGCGGCGACTGTGGGTGAGGTGGGCCTGATCCCACCCGCCTGCCACAGTGTAAAGACATCCTATCTAGCCACGTTTTTGAACCAGTGGTAAAAATATGTGAAACCCACTGCTGCCCTAGTCCTTCTTTTCACTAAAATAGACACTAACTGAATAGTTACTCAACGCATAACCGCAGCAATTCACTTAACGACAGTGGCAAGAAAGGTGGTAAAACAGGGCAAACTCCATTCAACACGTCTCGCTTAGCCACAGAAATTTGGGGCTCCGTTGGGGGTCATAATTCGAGGCCAGCTGTATTTTTCCGAAATAAAACTCGCTGGGAGTTTCCCGTCAGTTCTGTGTTACAGCTTGTTCTGTTTCTTTCTCCGCAGCGTCCGCCGAGAACTTGGTTAGGAGCAAGCCATGGCTTGTCGCTTCAAGGGACTTTCCACCCGCAAAGATCAGCCCTGCTTCCACCTGCACCTTTGCCCCAAAACCCAGAAATTCTTCCTCAGGTTCAAAAACTGGATTTGCAAGCCGAGAACAGGAGAAGAACTTTTATCTGCAATCCTGGCTAGCAAAACAGCTCTCCAAAGAAACTTTTGCAAACGTCCCTACTTCGCTTTGCCTGGAGAGGATCTTCTCCAAGCCTCGGGTGTGAAATAAATGTCTACTTTTTCTCTTGCACGGAACTAAAAAAAGGTTTTGCTTTTTTTTTTTTAAATTAAAAAACAGCTGTACAGGCAGGAATCGAATCGAAACGAATCGAATCGAATCGAATAGGAAATAGAATAGAATAGAATAGAATAGAATAGAATAGAATAGAATAGAATAGAATAGAATAGCTGAGTTGGAAGGGACCTTGGAGGTCTTCTAGTCCAGCCCCCTGCTCAGGCAGGAGACCCTATGCCATTTGAGACAAATGGCCGTCCAGCCTCTTCTTAAAAACCTCCAATGATGGAGCACCCATAACTTCTAGTGGCAAGCAGTTCCACTGGTGAATTGTTCTCACTGTCAGAAAATTTCTCCTTAGTTCTTAGTTGCTTCTCCCCTTGATGAGTTCCCATCCATCGCAGGATCCTTCCCCTGGAGTGGAGTGGGAATGGGGATTTTATTTATTTATTTATTTATTTATTTATTTATTTATTTATTTATTTATTTATTTATTTATTTATTTATTTATTTATTTATTTATTTATTTATTTATTTATTTATTGGTTCGATTTATATGCCGCCCTTCTCCGGAGACTCAGGGCGGCTTACAATGCATTAAGCAATAGCCTTCATACTTTTGTATATACCTGCTTAGTAGGGCTTTCGGCCTCCCCCCCAAACGGTGTTCTTTTTTATACAAAGTCAGCTTATTGCCCCCACAATCCGGCTCCTCCTTTTACCTACCTCCAAAGGATGGAAGGCTGAGTCAACCTTGAGCCTGTTGAGATTTGAACTTGCAGTAATTGCAGGCAGCTGGCAGCTAAGTACTACTTTAACAGCACTTAGACCGCTGTGTCACCCAGGATCCTTCCCCTGGAGTGGGGTGGGAATGGGGATTTTGCAGTATCCTTCTCCCAGAGTGGGGTGGGAATGGGGATTTTGCAGTATCCTTCCCCTGGAGTGGAGTGGGAATGGGGATTTTGCAATATCCTTCCCCTGGAGTGGGGTGGGAATGGAGATTTTGCAATATCCTTCCCCCACAGTGGGGTGGGAATGAGGATTTTGCAATATCCTTCCCCTGGAGTGGGGTGGGAATGGGGATTTTGCAATATCCTTCCCTTGGAGTGGGGTGGGAATGGGAATTTTGCAATATCCTTCCCCTGGAGTGGGGTGCGAATGGGGATTTTGCAATATCCTTCCCCTGGAGTGGGGTGGGAATGGGGATTTTGCAGTATCCTTCCCCTGGAGTGGGGTGGGAATGGGGATTTTGCAATATCCTTCCCTTGGAGTGGGGTGGGAATGGGGATTTTGCAGTATCCTTCCCCTGCCATGCCCACCAAGCCACGCCCGGAGAACCGGTAGTAAAAAAATTTGAATTTCACCATTGCACTAGATGGATGCGTGCGACACGCTTCGCTGGTTAACTAAAGTCCTTCGTTTTTCCGGTCTTGTTCATAGTCAATTCTGAGCTGGGGCCTTTGGAGTGTTTTGCAGTTAGTCCTCGGCTTACAACAGTTTGTTTAGTGACCGTTCCAAGTTACAACTGGACTGAAAAAAGTGACCGATGACCATTTTCCACCCTTATGACCGTTGCAGCATCCCGTGATCAAAATTCAAACCCTTGGCAACTGACTCATATTTACGACGGAGGGGGTCACGTGATCCCCTTTTGCGACCGTCTGATGAGCAAAATCAACAGGGAAGCCAGATTCTCTTAACAACCCTGTTAATAACTTAACAACTGAAGTGATTCACTTAACAACAGTGGCCAAAAAAAAATTCATAACATGGGGCAAAAGCTCACCTAAGGCTTGTCTTGCTTAGCAAGGGAAATTTTGGGTTTGATTGCGGTCATAAGTCGAGAGCCACCTGCACGCAAATACAGCCGCGAAGTCCTCCGCTGGCTTGTCTGAGCCTGTTGTGTGAATGCAACCTGTGTATACCTCAAAGCTGCGGAGAAATGAGAGACTGCAGGTGTCGTGCAAAATAGGTTTCCTTTTCCCCTTTGCAAACTGGATGATTTTCCCTGCCATCTTTTTTTCCTGACCTCAGTTTTCTCGCCTATCAGCTCCCAGAATTCCACATCCAAGGTGAGCTGCTGCTAGGAATTCTGGGAATTGAAGTCCCCGCAGCTGGATGTGAGCAGGTTCCAGGTTGGCATGGATGAATGATGTCTTTTTTTAATGCTGATTTTCGGCAAAGTAAAACAGCGTTGGCATTTGTCAATAAGATATTAAACCTTCATCTCACCTTTAAGTCTGGCCGGAGCCTCCTCTTCCTCATCACCGATTCAGATTCATTTTAACAGGTTCTTTTTTAACAGATTAACGGAGTTGGAAGGGACCTTGGAGGTCATCTAGTCCAACCCCCCGTCCAAGCAGGAGACCCTACACCATTTCTGACAGATGGCAGTCCGGTCTCTTCTTGAAAGCCTCCAGGGATGAAGCTCCCACAACTTCCGAAGGCAACTTCTGTTCCATGGGTTGTTTGCTCTCAGTGCCAGAAAATTTCTCCTTATTTCTAGGTTGAATCTCTCCTTGATCAGTTTCCATCCATTCTTCCTCGTTTGGCCTTCGGGTGCTTTGGATAATTTACATATTTATTTTATTTACATATATATGAAATGTTCGGCTCCCCTCTGAGATGAAAGGGCTTCGGTGAGGCTTCGTAAATCAATAAATAGGCGGGAATAGAAAAGTGATGGTAAATCAAAAGGAAGAGAGAAAAGCGCACTTATTTTCCTGCAAGCATTCTTGACTCATTAATTCGTTTTACTCAACCAAAAGGCAATCATAAATTAAAGAGTATAATTGCACTCAGCATGTATTCAAGCACGAGATTGACTGACACAAGTTGGAACAAATTCCTACAGAAGAGCCTCTAGCGAAAAAATCTTCCATCTTGGCGCCATCAGCATTCCCACATCCGAGAGCCATTTCTATCTTCATCTTGTCTGCAAACATTATTTGGATTTATTTCGTTTGATTTGTTTTATCCTGCCTTTATTATTTTTATGAACAACTCAAGGCGGCAAACATATCTAATGCCCTCGTTACTTCCCGCCTGAACTACTGTAATGCTCTCTACATGGGGCTCCCCTTGAAGGGCACCCGGAAGCTCCAACTGGTCCAGAATGCGGCCGCGCGGGTGATTATGGGAGTGACATGGCGCTCCCATGTAAAACCTCTCCTGCGTGGGTTGCACTGGCTCCCAGTGGTCTTCCGGGTGTTGTGGAATGATGAGAACAAAGCAACATTCCTAGGTCAGCCAGAGACAATTTTATTGCGCAAGGTTCAGAGCCAGTTTTGTACTAGAAGCTTTGAACAAAGAGAGAACTCTGATACAATGGTTTTATACGTTTCCAAACAAAGGATTCTGTTAACTCAGCAGTTTATATGATCATACACATTTGTTATATTTAATTGACATTTCCTAATTACTAAAGTTTTACATTATCCTTGCCAAACAATCATAATTCTTTTTGTAGATTACTGAAGCATAGACTCAAATCATCTTCTGACGATAGACAACTTTTAACTCATGTGGATCCCCTTGACCTAACCAACCTTTAAGCTGTATGTCATTAGAATGTTCCTATCTTCTGACAATTTAGAGGCCTCCTAAAGGTATCGAAAGGATTTTGGCTGAGTTTGTACTTTTTCCAACCGGATGCATTTTCTGCTTTTTAGAATAGAGTGAATAGAAAGTTATCCAGTGGTCATCTATCAGATCCCGCTTCATCTACATTACGGGTGCGATTCAAGGTGTTGGTTACTATCTTCAGAGCGTTCCATGGCTTAGGACCTGGGTACTTACGAGATCACCTTCTGCTACCGATAGCCTCCCACTGGCCAGTATGTTCCCACAGAGAGGGATTCCTCGGGGTGCCGTCGGTCAAACAACGTCGACTGGCGACGCCCAGCGGGAGATCCTTCTCTATGGGGGCACCTGCCCTCTGGAACGAATTGCCCCGGGATTTATGGATGATCCCTGACCTACGCACCTTTCGTCGTGCCCTCAAGACGCTGTTGTTTCAACAAGCTGGGCTGGCCTGAATACCAAGATCAATTTTAAGTTATATGGGTTGTCTTTGTCTTAATTGAAATGGGCCAAATTATTTAATTCCCTTTTAAACTGTTTTAAATTTTATATGTGGTCGTTTTTATTCTTGGCTGTGGACCGCCCTGAGTCCTTCGGGAGAAGGGTGGTATAAAAATTAAATAAATAAATAAAATAATGTTCCTTCTTCCTCCTCCTATTCCCCACAACAACCCTATGAGGTGGGTTGGGATGAGAGAAAGGGACTGGCATAAAGTCACCCAGATGGCTTTCGTGGCTAAGGTGGGACTAGAACTCACCTTCTCCTGGTGATTCATCCAGTCACCCAGCCGGCTTTCATGCCTAAGGTGGAACTAGAACTCACCATCTCCTGGTGATTAGGCAAAAGTCACCCAGCCAGCTTTCATGCCTAAGGTGGAACTAGAAGTCACCATCTCCTGGTGATTGGCCCAAAGTCATCCAACTGACTTTCACATCTAAGGTGGAACTAGAACTCACCTTCTCCTGTTGATTGGCCCAAAGTCACTCAGTTGGCTTTCATGCCTAAGGAAGGACTAGAACTCACTGTCTCCTGGTGATTCACCCAAAGTCACCCAGTTGGCTTTCATGCCTAAGGTGGAACTAGAACTCACCCTCTCCCAGTAATTGGCCCAAAGTCACCCAGGCGGCTATCATGTCTAAGGAGGAACTAGAACTCACCCTCTCCCAGTAATTGGCCCAAAGTCACCCAAGTGGCTTTCATGCCTAAAGAGGAACTAGAACTCACCATCTCCTGGTGATTGGCCCAAAGTCACCCAAGCAGCTTTCATGCCTAAGGTGGAACTAGAACTCACCATCTCCTGGTGATTGGCCCAAAGTCATCCAACTGACTTTCATGCCTAAGGAGAAACTAGAACTCACTGTCTCCTGATGATTGGCCCAAAGTCTCCCAGCCAGTTTTCATTGCTAAGCTAGGACTAGAACTCACCATCTCCTGGTGATTGGCCCAAACTCAGCAACCAGCTTTTGTGCATAAGGGGGCGGGGGATTGAACTAGAACTCACCATCCCCTAGTTTCTAATTCTTTTTGGATGTGTGTACTCTTTTCCCCCCATCCTTTTTAAAATGCTAAACTTTCCATCAATCGCATTTCTAAAATCAAAAGTTTCTAATAACCTCTTTTAATTTCTTCACGTACATGCTTTGAACAAGCTTCATTCTTCAGTGACCGTGACTTGTGAGTGAACAGACTGGGCCATAACTGCAGAGAGGCAGCTGGAGGTCATCCGTCCCATGATCAGTTACCATTGTTCTCCTCAATCTGATGTTCTCCAGAGAGGTTGGAAGCTTCTCACTGAAAACCAGAAGCAACCCCTGGTCCCATAAAGACGTGGGATGAAATCCAGAAATTGTTAACCTCTTTCGGGCCTGGCCCAAACCAGATTAGCAGGTTCCTAATGTAATGGGTGTGGATCCTTCAGTAGAAGATTTCCACAGTTGACTTTGCTCCAATGGAATCAAGGCTCGGGTGTTGTCTTCTTGTAGCAAGATGCCAGAACATTTCTGGAAACCAGCCAGTAGAAACAACTCTACTTTTGGGCCAAGTGAAGGGAAGCATTTCTTCACCGCCGACACGAGCAACCAGCTGCAGAAGACGATCGGTGAGTTGGTGGGACAGAAGAAGACACCATGTCCTCTCTGACGGAACAAGAAATCGCTGAGTACAAGGAGGCCTTCATGCTCTTCGACCGGAATGGAGATGGGACCATCACCACCAGGGAACTTGGGACGGTCTTGAGGTCCTTGGGACAAAACCCCACCGAAGCTGAACTGCGGGAGATTGTCCACAAACTGGAAACTCACAAAAATGGGACCATTGACTTCCCGGGGTTCTTGAACCTGATGGAAAAGGAAATCAAGAACAGAGATTGTCATGAGATCCGGAAAGCCTTCCAGGTTTTTGACAAAGATGGAAACGGTTACATCAGCGCCGCGGAGCTGAGGCACATCATGACCAACCTCGGCGAGAAGTTGTCCCGCGAGGAAGTTGAGGAGATGTTGAAGGTGGCGGACCTGGATGGAGACGGGCAGATGAATTATGAGGAATTCCTGAGGATGATGACCAGCAAGTGAAGAGGTCTACCATACCAAGCCGTGGAGATCTCGGCCTCCTATGACATTTTGGCCATGTACCTCCTCCATAATGTGGCCTAGTCAGGAGGACAGCTAAGACAATCGATTTTGGTGGGATGTGATCAATGGTGGAAACCTCCATCAGACTTGGGGATGTCAACTGAACTTCAGCTGTGGTGATTTGTGGATTTTTTCTGGGATTCCCAGAAGTGTACGGCTTCTTTTGGGATCAAAAGATATTCTTGACTTTTAATGTCTCAAAAAGATATCAAGAGACCAGGATTGTAGTCTTCCAGAGAAGCTACTTTAGAAATACAGGGAGTTTTCTGCAGAAAATTGTCCCCAGTTGCTCCGGCACAAGTAATTTAACTCTAGCAAGTCAAATAAATTTCTAATTGCTTTTATCCTAATGAATTCTCAGTCCTCTCTTATTATCGTGTTGCTCTGGGACAGGATTATTATTTTTTAAAAGATGGGTTGTGGTGCTGCCTTGATTCACATGTGATATGTAAAACCTGGAATTTTGTGGGGGAAGGAGGGAAATCTCATTTTCTTGAATAATTATATTCCAGTTGTATGAAGAAGATGAACTGGAGAGGTTGATTTTGGTCAAGGGCTACCTGTGCAACACACAGCCCTTTTGATCAAATGTTAATGTAGGTGTTTTTTTTTTATATGAAGGCAAATTACTTTGATTTTTATCTTGGACAGCTTATATTTACTTTTGCAAGCTTTTTAGCTACAATTCCACATACACCCACAAACACACTCGCAGAGAGAGAAGGAAGGAAGGAAAGGAGAGAGGGAGGGAGGGAGGAAGGAAGGAAGGAAGGAATGAGTTAGGGAGGGAAGAATGGATGGATGGAAGGAGGGAGGGGGGAGGAAAGAAGGAAGGAAGGAAGGAAGGAAAGGAAGGAGGGAGGAAGGGAGGAAGGGACGAAGGAAGGGACAGAGGAAGGAAGGGAGGGAAGGAGGGAGGAAGGAAAGAAGGAAGGAAGAAAAGAGGAAGGAAGAAAGGGAGGAAGAAAGGAGGAAGGAAGGAAGGAAGGAAGGAAGGAAAGAAAGAAAGAAGGAGTTAGGGATGGATGGATGGATGGATGGATGGATGGATGGATGGAAGGAGGGAGGGAGGAAAGAAACAAGGAAGGAAGGAATGAAAGGAAGGAGGGAGGGAGGGACGAAGGAAGGGACAGAGGAAGGAAGGGAGGGAGGGAGGAAGATAGGAAAGAAGGAAAGAAGGAGGAAGGAAGAAAGGGAGGAAGGAAGGAGGAAGGAAGGAAGGAAAGAAAGAAAGAAAGAAGGAGTTAGGGAGGGAAGGATGGATGGATGGATGGATGGAAGGAAGGAGGGAGGGAGGAAAGAAACAAGAAAGGAAGGAAGGAAAGGAAGGAGGGAGGGAGGGATGAAGGAAGGGACAGAGGGAGGGAGGGAGGAAGATAGGAAAGAAGGAAAGAAGGAGGGAGGAAGAAAGGGAGGAAGGAAGGAAAGAAGGAAGGAGTTAGGGAGGGAAGGATGGATGGATGGAAGGAGGGAGGGAGGGAGGAAGGAAAGAAGGAAGGAGGGAGGGAGAGAGGGAGGAAGGAAGGAAGGAAGGAAGGAAGGAAGGAAGGAAGGAAGGAAGGAAGGAAGGAAGGAAGGAAGGAAGGAAGGAATCATTAACTGACAGGTGAACCTACTAACTGCAGGGCTCCAGGATTTTGCCATCAGGAAAATGTAAGAGTGATTAAACAAATGGTGGCAAGCCCCTCGACAAAGTTTCCCAATTCCTTGCTGGGGGGGTAGGGGGGGTAGAGAACCAGCCCTTCCTCGCCCTTCCATCGCTTTGAGGTCTCCAGCAAAGCCTTTGAAGCTGCCCCCCCACCCCCCCAGGAATTTCTCCGCTTTTGCGGAATAAAACAAAATGCAGTTGCCTCTCGTTTCCTATCTTGCCTGGCTCAACCAGGCCCCCCCCACCCCCCCCACCCCCCTCCCGCCATGGAGACATCTTGCCCCAGGACTGGAAAAATTGCGCCACAAAATAGAAAACAGGTTTATTTATACACAGAGAGAGAGAGAGAGAGAGAGAGAATGGAATACGGAAAACAGATGAGGAAGAAGAAGGGATGAGGAGGGGAGGGGTCCTTGTGGGAAGCCATCTTTAGGGGAGAGAGACAGAGGTGGTAGTCTACCGGTTTGGACCGGTTCGGGCAAATCGGTAATGGCGGCCTGTGGGTGCCCACCTGCCTACAGCCTGGGCACAATCCCGTCCTGTATCGCTGTGTGTTTGACATCACACCAGTGGTGTGAGTTGCTCCCGGTTCGCACCGGTTCGCAAGAACCGGTAGTAAAAATTTGTAGTAGTTTAGAGAACCGGTAATAACATTGGCTGGCCACACCCCCGAACCGGTCCCCGGCCCGGTCGCCGCTCGCTTACCCCGCCCACCTCATCAGAGGCTTTTTTTTTTTTTTACTTTTGAAAGCATTTTTTTCTACAACCTCTTCGGCCGAAAAAATGCTTTTAAAAGTTTTTTTTAAAAAAAAGCCTCTGATGATCGCGTGGCTCAGCTGGGATCGTCAGAGGCTTTTAAAAGCATTTTTTCTACAACCTCTTCAGCTGAAGAGGAGGGGACCGTCTTAAAGCAAAGTCAATGGAGAAGCCAGATTTTATGCTACTTAGCGACGGAGGCCAGGAATGTCATAAAACGGGGCAAAACTCACTGAACAACGGTCTCCGTTATCAACAAAAACGTTGGGCTCAATTGAAGTTCGAAGTGAGTTAAGAAATATAAGTATGTTCCTGCGAGAATTAAACACAATAAAATATAGTTATCCCCGGAGCCATTAAAATCTCCACAAAATGAGCGGCTACTGCTAGGTGATACTCGGTCTCCGTTGCTCAGCCTTGAAATCATTTTCTCATGACTTCCTTGAGACGTACTCAAGGTGTGTTGGGATTTCAATGCCCATAATTCCCTGCTGGTGTGGCTGAAGGCCCACCTGGAGGACAGCAGGCTGAGATACTCAGGTGGGAAATGGGCAACCAGGACCTGGTGAGATTGTTGAAGGACCTTGAGTTCCACCTCTGGTCTTCTTTGAGGAAAACCCCTAGTAGTCTCATCTGGGAAGAAGGCATCTTGCCCTCAAAGGCCATCCAGATGTGGAGATTGGGAAAATGTCACTCACTTTCTTGGAAGAAATTTAGGGATTTCCAACCTGGTGAAGGAGTCCAAGATACGTCAAGGAGATTGAAGGGAGCAGCTTCAACTTACTGTAGTTGCTCCAAGTTTCTTTGATGTAGACTGCTGACCACACAACGCCTCCTCACGCCATTTCTATCCCTGACATCTTGAAATCTGGCTGACCAGGCTCCTCCTGGTTCCAGTTAAGAGTTTTGAAAGCGGTTGTGTGACTTTTTTGCGGCCTGAAGAAAGGTTGAACCAGGCGAAGTCAATTATGAGTCCATTCCGGCTTCTTCTGGAGTGAATGAGAAGGTTCCTCCTCTACGCTGGGAAGGAAAATCTTTGTTCCACCACGTTCATCTGGTTGAGACCTTTTTGTGGTGGCCTACAGACGTTGATGTGGTGTTGATGTCCTAAAATGAGGGGATTGTGTCAGCGAGTTCACTCTTAAAGTGCTCCCCAGGCACCAATTTGAGACCTTCATAGGTTCTCCAGAAGTCAGCCTGTGGCTTGCTAAGACATGAACTTGGTAGGACATCTGAACTTGGATGTTTGGCCAGTGGTTCTTTCCACTATTATGTAGCTTGCCCTGTTAGTGTTGGTGGGATTGTGAATTTGTCCTTGACAGTTCATTGATTAGGGTATTGTTTGTCTGGTATTAATCCCTGCTTATCTGGCTGCTCATGTGAGGTCCTTGGTGCTCCCTGAGCTTGGTTGTTTTCTTGCAGACGTTTCATGACCCAACTAGATAGCATCATCAGTGCTAGAAGGGAGTGGGGGTTTACTCCCTGTTTATATACAGACTTGCCCTGTCAGTTGTTGGCAAGGGGTGTGGTTTCCTCTTTAGTAGTTTCTTGATCAGATTATTGTTTTCTGCTTGTTTGTCTGGTCTTAATCCCTGCTTATCTGGGTGTTGGTTTCTGATGAGATTGTGTTCTTATTTTTTTGTTTCCTTCTTAGCTTTTTTTAAATAAACGGGCTCTGTTAACAAACTTTTGCAATTGTGATTGTGTTTTTCCTCCCTTCGTCTTCCACCCCATTGATTCAGTGGGGACCCAGTCTGGGTCTCTTCTCAACACTAACTTCTTTCCCTACCTTTAAGGCAGTGGTGAAATTCAATTTTTTTTTTTTACTACTGGTCCCGTGGGCATGACTTGGTGGGCGTGGTGTGGCTTGGTGGGCGTGGCAGGGGAAGGATACTGCAAAATCCCCATTCCCACCCCACTCCAGGGGAAGGATATTGCAAAATCTCCATTTCCACCCCACTCCAGGGGAAGGATACTGCAAAATCCCCATTCCCACCCCACTCCAGGGGAAGGATACTGCAAAATCTCCATTCCCACCCCACGCCAGGGGAAGGATACTGCAAAATCTCCATTCCCACCCCACTCCAGGGCAAGGATACTGCAAAATCCCCATTCCCACCCCACTCCAGGGGAAGGATACTGCAAAATCCCCATTCCCACCCCACTCCAGGGGAAAGATACTGCAAAATCCCCATTAAGGCACTGGTGAAATTCAAATTTTATTTACTACCGGTCCTGTGGGTGTGACTTGGTGGGCGTGGTAGGGGAAGGATACTGCAAAATCTACTTTCCCACCCCACTCCAGGGGAAGGATACTGCAAAATCCCCATTCCCACCCCACTCCAGGGGAAGGATACTGCAAAATCCCCATTCCCACCCCACTCCAGGGGAAGGATATTGCAAAATCCCCATTCCCACCCCACTCCAGGAGAAGGATACTGCAAAATCCCCATTCCCACCCCAGTCCAGGGGAAGGATACTGCAAAATCCCCATTCCCACCCTACTCTGGGGCCAGCCAGGGGTGGTATTTGCCGGTTCTCCGAACTACTCAAAATTTCCGCTACTGGTTCTCCAGAACCTGTCAGAACCTGCTGGATTTCACCCCTGCTTTTTCTGTCTTGGTGGTGGTGTTTTTTGCTCTCTCCGTGTTTTCTCTTTTCTCCATATTCAACTCGGAGTTTAGAGCAGATCTTTCCAAGAGATATATTTCAACATCAAAAAAAAAAAAAATCAGAAATATTTCGATATTAAGATGGGAAAACAAGCCAACCAACCAACAACTTTGTTTTCAGGAGCTACACATCTCTAAATTTAGGCGTTCCATAAATATTGCATTTTTTGATAGAAAGAAAGGAAACAGTCTTTTATTTTTAGACCCTATTTTCCAATCCCTAACTCTTTCTAATTTGGGGATGTTTTATTAGTGACATTTTGACATGAAGTCAAAGGGGTCCTTTCCATCAAATCACCAAGAATGGTTCCCAGCAAATGCTTGTATCAAAACTCTGTTATGCATCACATCCAAAAATGATAGAACTGTTAGGCAGGAATGGGTTGGTTTATTTTTGGCCATCCTGGGCAGCCTGAGAAGATTTAGGGACATAGAACAGAATAGAATTCTTTATTGGCCAAGTGTGATTGGACACACAAGGAATTTGTCTTGGTGCATAAGCTCTCGGAGTACATAAAAGACATGGTAGTTGGGGACAATTATTAATTTTTTTTAAAAAAAATTGATTTATATGCCGCCCTTCTCCGGAGACTCAGGGCGGCTTACAATACGTTAAGCAATAACCTTCATCCTTTTGTATATTTATACAAAGTCAGCTTATTGCCCTCACAAACTGGGTCCTCAATTTACCTACCTTAGAAAGGATGGAAGGCTGAGTCAACCTTGAGCCTGGCGAGATTCGAACTTACAGTAATTGCAGACAGCTGGTGTTAATCACAATGCTATCAGTCTGCTGAGCCACCAGGCCCAATTCCGACATAAAAACCAGGAACACTCTCCCAAAAATTTATTATTTGTTTGTTTGTTTGTTTGTTTGTTTGTTTATTAAATGCATTTATTTATTTATTTATTTATTTATTTATTTATTTATTTATTTACTTACTTACTTACTTATTTATTAAATTATTATGCCGTTCATCACCACGGTGAGGTGACTGTGGTTGGCATACAGGTTATAAAACAAGTAGAAAAATTATTATTATTTATTTATTTTATTTTTTAAATTTATATACCGCCCTTCTCCCTGAGGACTCAGGGTGGTGTACAGCCAGAATTAAAAAACATAATATACAAATATTAAAAACAATTAAAATATATATAAATTGGGCCCAAAATTAAAAATACAAACCAATTAAAACATTTAAAATTTCTTCTTAAAAATATTAAAATATTAAAACTACTACATGGATTAAGATTTGGGTGTCCTTTGGATGCTTTGAAGGTAGGACACGTTTTAGGGTGCCCTGTTTTTTTCCCCATTAATTGTATTAATTTTAATACATCAGAATTCTGGAAAAACGGGATTGGAAAACGTGAGAATTGGAATATGGGAACTTGTTCTCTGCCTTTCTGTTGTAAAGGCCCGCGTGAGAATTTAAGGCACGTTATGCCGACTTTTCAAAACGTAAGTCAATTAAAGCATAAAATTAATTAGAGGCAAAATTAACTAATTAATTTTATGCTTATGCGTTGGAATTCTGGAAGGACAAGATTTCAGAAGGTGGGTAACTACAATTTGGAAATTTGCTACACGGTTTCTTGACTTCGTTCTCTAGTTCCTTCTTCAATTTTCTTCTTAAGAAATTCTTTTTTTTTGCTGAACTTGAAGCGAATCATAGATTAGTAAGGTACAAATTTAGATCGTCAATGAATTTGCTTCCACAGAGTTGGCAATAAATCAGTAGTGAAAACGATTAAGGAAGTCCTCGGCTTACGACAGTTTGCTTAATGACCATTCAAAGTTACAATGCCACTGAAAAAAACCACTTATGACAATTTTTCACACTTATGTCCGTTGCAGCATCCCTATAGTCATGTGAGCAAAATTAAGGCACTTGGCAACTGACTCGTATTTATGACGGGTGCAGCATCCCGGAGTCATGTGATCACCTTTTGTAACCGTTTTGTAGGGTCCTGGGTGGGAGGAAAAGAAAAGAAAGGGGGGGAAGAGAAAAAAAGAAAAGAAAGAAGAAGAGAAAGGGAAAGAAGAAGGGAAAGAAGGAAGGGAGGGAGGAAGGAGAGAGGAAGGAGGAAGGGAGAGGAAAGGAAAGGAAAGGAAAGAAGGAGAGGAGAGGAGAGAAGGGAAGGGAGGGAGGAAGGAGAGAGGAAAGGAAAGGAAAGGAAAGGAAAGGAAAGGAAAGGAAAGGAAAGGAAAGGAAAGGAAAGGAAAGGAAAGGAAATAAATAGATGGGAAAGGGAAGAAAGGAGGAAAGGGAAGGGGAGGGGAGGGGACGAGAGGAGAGGAGAGGAGAGGAGAGGAGAGGAAAGGAAAGGAAAGGAAAGGAAAGGAAAGGAAAGGAAAGGAAAGGAAAGGAAAGGAAAGGAAAGGAAAGGAAAGGAAAGAAATAGATAGGGAAGGGAAGGAAGGAGGAAAGGGAAGGGGGGGAGGGGAGGGGAGGGGAGGAGAGGAGAGGAAAGGAAAGGAAAGGAAAGGAAAGGAAAGGAAAGGAAGTAAATAGATGGGGAAGGGAAGGAAGGAGGAAAGGGAAAGGAAGGGAAGGAAATAAGGAGAGGAGAGGAGAGGAAGTAAATAGATGGGGAAGGGAAGGGAAGGAAAGGAAAGGAAAGGAAAGGAAAGGGAAGGGAAGGGAAGGGAAGGGAAGGGAAGGGAAGGGAAGGGAAGGGAAGGGAGGGAGGGAGGAAGGAGGAAAGGAAAGGAGAAGAAAGGAAAGGAAAGGAAGGAAGGAAAGAAGGAAGGAAAGAAAGGAAGAAGGAAGGAAGGAAGGAAGGAAAGAAGGAAGGAAAGAAAGAAAGAAAGAAGGAAGGAAGGAAGAAAGAAAGAAAGAAAGAAAGAAAGAAAGAAAGAAAGAAAGAAAGAAAGAAAGAAAGAAAGAAAGAAAGAAAGAAAGAAAGAAAGAAAGACTGCATTAGAGGATTGTGAAAGAGTTTGGGGGAAAATCGATACGTGGAGAGAGAAACCAAGGATTGCAAAGAATGTAAGCCAGAGAGCAAAGAATGTGGCTTGTGAAAAGAGGCCTTGATGAAATCAACCTTGTTTTGGAAGCGGCTGGCGGGAGCTCAACCGAGGAGCCTCCAGCAGAGCGGATGGAATGAAAACGGAGAGCGGAGGAATGGCCGACGGAGGAGGGAGCTGGCCTGGAAGGAACCTTTGGGCATCTTGCACGGAAAGGAGGCCAATCCGGTGGAATTCAAACATGAGAAAAGTTAACATTCAGAAATGGCAAACCACACGGAGGTTGTCGGCTGAACAAAACAACACAGCAGCTCCCTCCGGTCATCTGAGTTCAAGCTTGGCTCAAGGGGGACCTGGCCTGTTTTATCCCCTGATGGAGGGAAAGACTTAGAAAGGAAGGAAGGAGAAGGAGGAGAGAGAAGGGAAAAAGAAAGAGAGAGAGGGAAAGAAAGAAAGAAAGAAAGAAAGAAAGAAAGAAAGAAAGAAAGAAAGAAAGAAAGAAAGAAAGAAAGAAAGAAAGGAGAGAAAGTAAGAAGAAAGAGAGAAAGGTAAAGAGAAAGAAAGAAAGAAAGAGAAAGAAGAGAGAAAGAGAGAAAGTAAGAAGAAAATGAGAAGAAGTAAGAAAGAAAGAAAGAGAAAGAAGAGAGAGAGAAAGAAAGAAAGAAGAAAGGGAAAGGGAAAAGAGAGAGAAAGAAAGAAGAAAGAAAGAAGGAAGGAAGGAAGAGGGAGAGGAAGGAAGGAAGAAGAAAGGAAGGAAGGAAGAAAAAGAAAGAGAGAGAAAGAAAGAAGGAAGAAAGGAAAAGGGAAAAGAGAAAGAAAGAGGAAAGAAGAAAGGGAAAGGGAAAAGAGAGGGAAAGAAAAAGGAAAGAAGAAAGGAAGAAAGAAGAAAGGAAGAAAGAGGGAGAGGAAGGAAGGAAGGAAGGAAGGAAGGAAGGAAGGAAGGAAGGAAGGAAGGAAGGAAGGAAGGAAGGAAGGTCGTAATGTATGGCAATTAATATACTTGACTGAAGCATCACTTTAATTTCCCAGGATGCATTTGGGCTTCCCTGAATGTTCGGTCAAACTGTACCTGGGCTCTAGCATCCACCTGGGGCCTTGCTTGGAAGCCGACATCCCCCCCCCACAAGACAAAGGTGGCTGAAACGCCAGGATAAAGACCCCCCCTCTCCAACTTGCCACCTGAGAAAGTCCTGCTTTGTGCCCGCCATCGCCTGAACCTGCTCTCGCCTCTACGATAGCCCAAATCCCACAGGGGTGGGGTTTCAACAACAGAGCCGCTGCTGCCATCTTGACTTTTTTGACCCCTTTCCCAGGTCTCGCTTCCCACCCTACTTCCATGCCTTCTAGACCAATGTTCTTCAACCCTGGTTGTTAGAAGATAGGCGGACCTCAACTCCCAGAATTCCCCGACCACCTTGAGAGCAAAGGAATTCTGGGAATTGAAGTTGGAGCCGGTTGTTAGAAGATAGTCGGACCTCAACTCCCAGAATTCCCTGACCACCTTGAGAGCAAAGGAATTCTGGGAGTTGAAGTTGGAGCCGGTTGTTAGAAGATAGGTGGACCTCAATTCCCAGAATTCCCTGACCACCTTGAGAGCAAAGGAATTCTGGGAGTTGAAGTTGGAGCCGGTTGTTAGAAGATAGGTAGACCTCAATTCCCAGAATTCCCCGACCACCTTGAGAGCAAAGGAATTCTGGGAGTTGAAGTGGGAGCCGGTTGTTAGAAGATTGGCGGACCTCAACTCCCAGAATTCCCTGACCATCTTTAGAGCAAAGGAATTCTGGGAGTTGAAGTCCACACAGTTTACAGTGGCTAAGGTTGGGGACCCCTTCTCTAGATGATCGATGCGTCGATGTGGTCATGGGGGCTTTTGGGACATGGGATCCTCGATCAGTGGTGGAATGCTGCCAGTTTAAACAACTGGTTCGGTCAGCGCATGATTCGCATCCAAAATGGAGCATTTAGAAGTTCAGCTGTTTACCTTCCAAGTCAGCAATGGTAAGTAGAATAGTGAGGGGGGGGGAAATCAGCTGTGCTGCGCGATTGAGATGAGCTAGAAAGCAGGAAATAAAGGACAGGATAGGGCAGGTGTGGGTGGGCGGGGCCAGCTGATCGTCGGAGCTAACGGTTCACCCGAACCAATTCGAACCGGCTGAATACCACCTCTGCCCTCAATGACTTCCAGTTGCCAAGCCAGGATCTATCCTTGGATTGTCTTCCTTCTCCCTCGCTTATTCAGGACACGTTCAAAATGGCTTAGGACCTGGTTATTTACGGGACCGCCTACTACCACAAACAGCCTCCCACCGGCCGGTACGGTCTCATAGAAAGGGGCTCCTCCGGGTGCCGTCAGCCAAGCAGTGTCGACTGGCGGCCCCCAGGGGGAGGGCCTTCTCTGTGGGGGCACCCACTATCTGGAACGAGCTCCCGCCGGAGATACGGAGGATCCCGGATCTGCGCACTTTCCGCTGTGCTCTTAAGACCCTCCTATTCCAGCAAGCCGGCCTGGCCTAATTTTTCTCCCCTTTCTTTTAAATTTTTAAATTGGAATTTTAATTTGTTTTAAATTATTGGGATTTTTAATTGTCTCGGGCTAAATTATTTAATCTGGTTTTAATTATGTTTCTAACTTTGGTATTTATGTATTTTATTCTGTGCCTGTTCACCGCCCTGAGTCCTTCGGGAGTAGGGCGGTATATAAATCTAATAAAACATAAACATAAAAAACATAAACTCTTCTTCCCTTCTGCCAAGGAGGGTTGCAGACATGAGTCACAACGCAGAGGAGACCTTCTTGGGGAGTGGGAGAAGAAGACCTTCTCGATTTCTCCTTCAAGACATTGTCCTCTCAAATCTGGCATCAAACAACGGAGGCTCAGTTTCCACTCTTCAACCCCCCACCATCCCGGCCTGCCTTTTGTGGAGTGGGAAACCCAATGCCCGTTGTGGTTTTCGCGCCCAACGGCGAACCCGCAACGCTGTTTTGACAAGGAAGGCGATGCCTAATTCCTTCGGCTGCGTGGGAGGCCGGCTGTGCCCGACGGATCGCCGGCGTGATTCCTCGCCTTCTTCCGAACCACGTCTCCTTTTCAGGCGCGCTTTTCCAAAGAAGAAGAAGAAGATATTGTTTTTCTTTCTTTGTTCCCCCTTTTTTTTTTTTTTGCGGTCTACCAAGTTTGCACTTGCCCTGCGAGAGGCCGATAAACAACTTGGAGAGCTTGGCAGACAGAAAGCGAGGGCGGAGTAGCCGCTCGACGAGAGCCCGTCGGTTGTGTGAGTCGACGGGCAGACAGGTACCAGCGTGTGGAGAAGTTGGAAGGCCTTCTGGAGCCCGAGAGAGGAAGGACACCCGTTTTCATGTCCATCTGGGGTTTTTTTTTGCACATATTTATTTATTTATTCATATCCGGCCTTTGTTTGTTTATTTATTTATTTTGCAAATAATTCAAGATGGCGAACGTATCCCGTATACCTTCCTCCTCCTGTTTTTTTCCTACAGCAGCAACCCTGTGAGGTAGGCTAGGCTGAAAGAGAGGAACATCCTCTCAAAGTCATCCAGCTGGCTTTAATACCTGAGGCAGAACTAGAACTCACTGTCTCCTGCTGATTGGCCCAAAGTCACTCAGTTTACTTCCATCCCTAAGGCGGGACTAGAACTCACTGTCTCCTAGTGATTAGCCCAAAGTCACCCAGCTTGCTTTCATGCCTAAGGCAGGACTAGAACTCACTGTCTCCTGGGGATTGGGCCAAAGTCATTCAGTTTACTTCCATCCCTAAGGCAGAACTAGAACTCACTGTCTCCTGGTGATTGGCCCAAAGTCACCCAGCCAGCTTTCATGCCTAAAGTGGGACTAGAACTTACCATCGCCCAGTTTCTACCCTGCTGCCTTAACCACTAGGCTAAACCAGCTTTCATGTGTCTATGATTGTAAAGATATATGGAGGAATGACTTGCAAGACTGTTGTGGAATGGAAGGACTAAAAAACATTCCCAGGCCAGTCAGAGACAGTTTATTGCGCAAGGTTCAGAGCCAGATTTGTACCTGAAGCTTTGAACAAAGAAAGAACTCTGATACAATGGTTTTTATACATTTCTAAGACAAAGGATTCAGTGAGATCATACATTTTCCATATATGGTTAACCATGAGATCATACATCCGATTTTCCTTCTATGGTTACATATACTTGTTAATAAGTTCATCTAATTACTTAAAGCATTAATCTTAGTTTATAAAATTATCTTAGCCACACAACTTTTCTTAAGTGCTCTGAGTCGCTAATGGGAGAGTTACTACTGTCCTTGGGTAAGTTCATTAGATTAAGTAACTCTTTGTAACATATAGGTCTTTGTGTCATTCACAGTCAGGTCACTCAGATGTTTTTCCATATAGCAGTCCTTTCTGTGACATCTAGGTATCAGAAGATATATTACCACTTAAAAGGGTTTAACTGTTTGTTAATATAATTTCCAACCAGCACTTTCCTCTCTTATAATAATGTGAATAGAGAGGGTCCCCCAGAGCCCATATATCTGACTCTGTATGATTCCTATTTTATTCACATTATTTCTTTTATCTACATTATTCTTTATTTGCTCTTTACTTCATTCCCCCCTGTGGAAGTTTTTCCATGCATAAACTTCCATTACTTCCTACACAACACTCTATGTCCCTTAATACACAAAGCCAACATATAATATCCCACAACATATGACTAATCTAGGCAAGAGATAGGTATTTCTTGATCTTCACCCTAGTAATCCTTGGAGGTACTCCCTCCATTCTTTTCCCAGACCCTATTTCGACATATGTGTCTGTTTCAGAAACTTTTTTTCAAGAAAGCACTCTGTCAAAACTAATTCCTTCGCAGTCTGTATCTCTTTCACTGCTCTGATAGATAGCTGTTTCAGCACAGGGATTGCACAAGGAATAAAAGCTAGGCCTGCACAAGGAATAAAAGCTAGGCCTGCCATAGCCATATCAACAAGAATAACATTTGTTTAATCCATCTGGATCCAGGCAACCAAGAAAACCACCTGTCAGTTGTTTGTAACCTCTGACTTATCTTGGATGCCCTATCCTGCAAATCCTTGGCAACTTCTCTGACCACACCTGATTTATTCACATAGAAACAACAATCTTCTCATACCTCCTCTCTCTGCAGCCACAAGGTCTAAGGCACGTCGATTTTGTAGGACCACTGCCGCCAATGACTCTATCTGGTCTTGGACTTCCACCAGGGTTCCAGCAATTTGGTTCAGGCTTTCTTCTGATAATTGCTGAAACTGTATTACTGAGTGTGTTAAACCACCTACACCTGTTCCACTGCAGTTCCTATCCCCATGATTACTAATAGTGGGACTAGGATTGGTACCCATCTCTGAACATGCCCCATGAGAGGAACAGGGATGGTATGTTCTCCACTGACAACATCTATTTCAGGAAAAAGGAGTACTAATGTGCATGTTCCGGTCCAATTTGTTGGCAAACATAAATACGTATCCCTTTCACATAAGATTTATGGAAAAGGCATGTGATCGGTTGTTCCTTGCATTAGTTCAGACCCCCAAAAGCCCCCACCACAAACATTCCTGTCAGCGGCTGTAATGGGACTTTTAGTGAAGGGTCCTTTTGCTTATCTCCGAGGATTGGACCTTCAAAAAGATACCATTTTGTGATGATGGCAGCTGGTGGTATGAGAAAGTGAGTGGTGTGCAGAAGGAAAAAAAGATCTTTGGTTAGTTTTACATCCCTAAGGTTCATTCTAGGACCAAGGTACACTTCTGATGGACATTGTTCTTTTATCAGGGATCCTATAGGCCTACCAGGTTTCTGATGTCTCTACACACAGGGAAGGTGACCCTATGATTTAACCAGGTTTCGACCCAATTCCAGTATCCCTGATATGCAATCTCCTCTTTTCAATTATTGTAGGGGCCCTTCTATTCCCCCCTGTACCGGGATTGTTAAACTCTTAACCTTAGGTCTAGGAGTTGGTTTAGGAATAAGGTACCCACTCCACCTTCTGATGCCACGTTGTTGGCGGGAGTGGACTTGACCCAAAGTGTCCCCATTCAGTGTCTTGATGCTGCTAGGTCCCCTGGGATTCAAATCCTTCCGCAGAGACAAGGGGAATTTCTTGAACATCCACACAACCTGAGGAACTACTGTTCAAGCTAGCATCACTCACTAGACCCTTGGCTAATAGTACCCACAATCCCCAAATAAATCATAGTGACTTTATTCCCACACCCACAAGGCCTTAAGAGCGCAAGACCCGAATTTTACAAGTTCACCATGTTAGGAAGAGGGTTAGGGATATGTGTAACTTGGGATAGGGCAATATCAATTGTATTAAACAATACCAACAGAAGGGCTAAAGTAGCTGTTGCCCAGAGTCCCCACACCCCAATCTTCCTCAACCATGAGTGTTTTTAATAAGTGCTTACTGGATACTATCACTGTTAATGGGTTTTACATTACAAACTATAGTCATGGAATGTTGTCTTCCTCCGTTCCAAGCTTCGGCCGTGCGTAGAGAACCAGCTTCCGGGGTGGTTCAGCAAAGCTTGACGATCACCACCGCGCGTTGAGTGCCCGTTACCGGTAGGGCTCAGCAGAATGTCTTCTTGAACCTCAACACCAAGTGCCGGTCAGTTGTTGTCACCTGGTATGTGACTGGATCACTTTGGTCTGCGGGCTTCAGTCTCGTCCAGTGAATCCCGGACCGTCCTCCTAAGATCTTAAAAGCACAATTACAAAACCAATACATCTGGGAGAGAGCGCAAAAGGATCTGAGCAGTTGTAGTCCTCTTCAGTTGGGAAACAGCATAGGCAACCACTCAATCCTTCCACTCCTTTGGGGCTGGCATGGGCCCTTTCACTTCCTTCCAGGAACATCCAATCATCATGGTGGAATTTATGGACTGGAAACTTCAAAGGTGGTGTTTGGGTTAATAGTCCTTGTTTCCTAAAAACTTTAAAATATCTGGACAGTTTATACACATATTGTTTCAATACTTTGTCTCTGGTTTCCAGAAAATTAATGCATATGCTTCCTGTAGTGAAAACTACTCCAAACAACAGTTCATATGATGATAATCTTTCTAGGTTGGGTATAATAAAACTCTTGATACCACTTTTGCTGTAGCATTTCTGCAGAGAAAAGCTTCAACCCACCCTGTGAGGTGGTCCACTATGACCAATAAATATTTTACTCTCCCCACTTTTGGCAATTCTCTAAAATCCACATGAATACATTGAAATGGTCTTAAAGCTGGTGGTCTCCCACCCATGTTGTTGTTTCCTGACAGCTTCAAACATTTGTTTATAATTGATGTTACTAAAGGATATATCCCAATACAACCATAGCTTTTTTAAAAGTTCATCTGCATAGCTTGAATTCCCCAATGACTCCACCCATATTTTGCCAAATGAATGCACTATCCCAAATGCATACAGTATCCAGCATACATCAGCATCCCCATACAGTCTCCAGCATCCCCCCTCCCTTTTTTTTTTTTTTTTTAATGTGCCGCCCTTCTCCGGGAGACTCAGGATTATAATGCATTAAGCAATAGCCTTCATAAAGTCAGCTTATTGCCCCCACAAACTGGGTCCTCAATTCACCTACCTTAGAAAGGATGGAAGGCTGAGTCAACCTTGAGCCTGGTGAGATTCGAATTGACAGTAAGTGCAGACAGCTGGTGTTAAATTACAATGCATTTGTCTATTGAGCTATCCAGGCTCCCTGTCCATAGAGCTTAATTTAATGAATACAATTCAAAGTTTTGAGCAGACCAATTTCGAGGCAAACCCCTTGTTTCCAGGATTTTTCCGTACTCCCCCTTCCACCCTAGAGGAACCATTTATACAAATTGCTTCTCCTTTCTCCAGGGGGTATTTCTCCAAATCAGGTCTTATTTTTGTTTGTAAATCAATCACTTCAGCACCATAATGTTCTAATCCAAACTGATCCATTGATCTGGTGTTGGCTAAGAACTGTGCTTGATTCAAATTGTGATTTGTAGTTACAATCAAGTCTGTCTGCTGCATTAAAATTGTTTCATTTGTGTGTGTGTGTGTGTGTTTTCAAAGAGATTGAATGGCTTTTCCAAGTTTGGTAAACTTAATACAGGAGCCTTGGTCAAAGCTTGTTTCAAATTTTCAAGGCTCCCTCTTTCATGTCCCTCCCATTTGAAACTCCAAGGTCCAGATACAATTAATTTTTCTTAATTTTTGCTTGTTTATAGATAGAGGCTGAGACGCTACTCCTGTTGGAAGGAAAAAGAAGCCTTTCCCTTTAAGGATTGTTGAAAGGCAGAGCTTTCCCTTCCTGAATTCAAAACTCCCGGCTGGGAGATTACTTCGAAATGATTGGAGGTCAGCTGCTTGAGAGTAGAATCAGTTTATTGTTTCTGGGGAGGCAGGCAAGAAACAAACACAAGCATGGCATTCGGAGGCTAGCCTGTCGTAACTGTAAGAGTAACCCTTTTTCCCTTTTCTCCCAAAAAAAAACATCTTTTGATTTGGCGTGTGAATTCTTTATTTTGTGTGTGTGTGGTTTTATGGTGGTTAAATCCTGTCTTTGTTTGTGATCAGGTTCTTCTGTCCTGGATCTGGCAAATAAGTAATAGTTGTATAGTTCACTCTCTGTTTTTCCTAACCCTTTGTAGTTGTTTGTTCCCTATAATTATTCAGCTTGCCATCTCTGTGTTTTAGTGAATATCTCTCTTTTATAAACAAATTAGCTCCTTCTTCGAAAGGAACAACAACTTATGCTGCTAACAATCAAACAAACAAATCTGAAATATATTTGGATCAAACTTTAGCTTCAATTCTCTGCTTTTAGTAAAATGCAAGTCAGATTAAAAAAATCTTTCAAAATCATTTCTTTTATAAAGGTTTAATTAAGCGTTTTAAACCTCAAAAATTTCCAGAAAAAAATAAAATCAAAATTGTATTCAGAGCAAAAAAGCTTTCGTATGCAAATTAAAGAGATCAGCAGCAAAAACCACATTAGCCGATCTTTCCCCCTCCTTTTTCTGCTCTTTCAGCAGAGAGAGAGAGATGTCTGCTGCAAAAAATCCAACAGCCCACCCTTTTCCTGCTTCTCACTTCCAAAGGAGAAGAAGGGGGGGAGAGGAAAAAAAAGAGTTTTACAGCAGGCAACCAAGCAGGCAACCTGCTTCATTCAGCATTCTTCCAACAAACCAACACATTCTGCATTTCTCTCTAACCTCCACCATTCACAGACATTTCCCACAAATTATATGAAGGGGAATTAAAGTGCATTTTCACCAACTTTTACCCTCAACACACTTCACATTCACACTGCAATCAAACTGCGTACACCAATCTCACATGCAAAAAATCTCACTTCATGCAAACCAATCATTACAATTATTCAAGCACAAGTTTACTTAATTTGCTGGCCAGCCAAACAATCAATTCCATTCAAATTTTACACACTATCATTATATATATATATATATATTTAACAGAAATCACACCAAATTGATCAAGTCTTCCCATTTAGACAGGCTTTCCTCTTTACGGCCTGCTAAACCCCGGGTGGGAAGAACAGTAAACAATGTCTTTCAGAGTTCTCTAGCTTTTTAAGAACGGCAATTTATCAGAAAATTTATAACACTGCAATTAGTTCTTTTCTCTTACCACACATAAGATCACACACTTTTTTAAAAAAAACTTTTATTGCATAAGGTTTTATTTCTCCCCTTTCTTTAGTTTTCATCAAACAGACCCTAGCAAACTCTGCTTGATACTTGAGTAATTAAGGGGGGTTTTTCTTTTAGGCTTCTACGGATCAATATTTATTACCACCCTTTCTAACAACATTACCCCTGGCTCACGACGCTGGACGTTCCGACAGTCGTCTATGAGAACCGCAGAGGTTTAACCACCCGCACAATCCCACACAATACTTAATTAAATACTTTAAATACTTAATTCCAGAGACTTCAGAATGCCACCTGGTCTCCAGGTGGGACTCGAACCCACAATCCTTGGCTTAGGAGGCCAGTGCCTTATCCATTAGGCCACTGGGTCTCCAGGTAGGGGGTGATCAGGCCCCTCTGCCACCCCTTTAACGGGTGGGTACTCTAAACAGAGAGACTTTAACTCTCTGATTTATACTTACCTGTTTTCTTTTTCCTTTTTTTCTTTCTTTTCTTTTCTTTCTTTTCTTTAAGGTCTCTGTGTCTGGCTAGCCTTTAAGGATCCTTGACTAGCCTGTTTCGCCAGCGGGTTACGGCACCTCCTCACCGAAAGGTTCCGTGGACTTCAAAGGAGTCCTAATGGCCGGCCAGTGGATTTTCCTTGGGGAGGCGTCGGTTCCGCTGGGGCAGGCTGTCTGGCAGAACAAAAGTTCTTTGTCCTCTAGTCCCATCTGGGGTGCCATAAATGTTGTGGAATGGAAGGACTAAAAAACATTCCCAGGCCAGTCAGAGACAGTTTATTGCGCAAGGTTCAGAGCCAGATTTGTACCTGAAGCTTTGAACAAAGAAAGAACTCTGATACAATGGTTTTTATACATTTCTAAGACAAAGGATTCAGTGAGATCATACATTTTCCATATATGGTTAACCATGAGATCATACATCCGATTTTCCTTCTATGGTTACATATACTTGTTAATAAGTTCATCTAATTACTTAAAGCATTAATCTTAGTTTATAAAATTATCTTAGCCACACAACTTTTCTTAAGTGCTCTGAGTCGCTAATGGGAGAGTTACTACTGTCCTTGGGTAAGTTCATTAGATTAAGTAACTCTTTGTAACATATAGGTCTTTGTGTCATTCACAGTCAGGTCACTCAGATGTTTTTCCATATAGCAGTCCTTTCTGTGACATCTAGGTATCAGAAGATATATTACCACTTAAAAGGGTTTAACTGTTTGTTAATATAATTTCCAACCAGCACTTTCCTCTCTTATAATAATGTGAATAGAGAGGGTCCCCCAGAGCCCATATATCTGACTCTGTATGATTCCTATTTTATTCACATTATTTCTTTTATCTACATTATTCTTTATTTGCTCTTTACTTCAAGACGGAGAACAGTCAGAGAAGACCCCCGAAAGCATCAAAATGTAGTGATTCACTTAACACCTGTCATAAATGCGAGTTAGTTGCCAAGTGCCTGAATTTTGATCATGTGATCATGGGGAATGCTGGAACGGTCGTAAGTGTGAAAAACAGACACAACTCACTTTTTTCAGGGCCGTCGTAATTTCGAACGGCCACTAAATAACTGTTGTAAGTCGAGGACGGCCTGCATAGCCACGTTGGAATTGAGTCCTGTAGGACAGAGGTCTCCAATCTTGGCAACTTTAAGCCTGGCGGATTTGCTGGCTGGGGAATTCTGGGAGTTGAAGTCCTCCAGGTTTAAGGTTGCCAAGCTTTGCTGGCTGGGGAATTCTGGGAGTTGAAGTCCTCCAGGCCTAAAGTTGCCAAGCTTTGCTGGCTGAGGAATTCTGGGAGTTGAAGTCCTCCAGGCTTAAAGTTGCCAAGCTTTGCTGACTGGGGAATTCTGGGAATCGAAGTCCTCCAGGTTTAAAGTTGCCAAGCTTTGCTGGCTGAGGAATTCTGGGAGTCGAAGTCCTTTAGGCCTAAATTTGCCAAGCTTTGTTGGCTGGGGAATTCTGGGAGTTGAAGTCCTCCAGGCTTAAAGTTGCCAAGCTTTGCTGACTGGGGAATTCTGGGAATCGAAGTCCTCCAGGTTTAAAGTTGCCAAGCTTTGCTGACTGGGGAATTCTGGGAGTTGAAGTCTGCCAGGCTTAAACTTGCCAAGGTTGGAGACCCCTGCTATGGGATATCTGGAGGCTGAACTTTCCTAAACAACACAGCTATACATACACACACATCATTTTCCCTAAACGTTTCATGTTTAGACAGCCCAAGGGCATTTTCCAGGACTCTCTGCCAGCAGCCAGAAAGGTTTAGAAAACATCTGGAAATGTGCCCTTTTGGAGATGTTTGAACCAGGGGCACGAGGCAGAGGGCCGGGAATGGAAAAAAACACAACCACATCAAAGTTGTATTTGTCGGGTTGAAAGCTGCCCTCCGGTAGTCAAGTATTCCTGGAGAATTGTCCTGGGAAAACAGGGCTAACCTGAGCCAGATGTGTCCAAACCCTTTTTGTGAGATTTTGGTCTCCAGTTAAATGGGAAAGCGGAGAAAATTCCAGGCCGAACGGCACAGAACGAGTTGTGAACAGGGGGTCCTCGACTTACGACCACAACTGAGCCCGAAAGTTCTCGCTGCTAAATGAGACCGTGGTTAAGGGAGTTTCACCCCAGGTGAGGACCTTTCCTGCCGCATTTGTTAAGTGAGTCGCGGCAGCGGTTCAGATAGTTCACCCGGTCGTTAAGTGAATCCGGCCTTCTCCACGGCCTTGTGGGTCAGAACGTCGCAAAATGGGGATCACGTGAGCCCGGGAGAACGCTGCGACCGTCATAAGTAGGAGTCACTGGCCCAGCATCTGAATTTTGATCATGTGACTGTGGGGAATGCTGCAACGGTCGTAAGTGTGAAAAATGGTCCTAAGTAGCTTTTTTCGGTGCCGTTGCAACTTCAAACCGTCACTAAATGAACTGTTGTAAGTCGAGGACGGCCTGTATGGTCAGAATGTT
Source organism: Pantherophis vulpinus (assembly GCA_037215915.1). Lineage (NCBI taxonomy): Eukaryota > Metazoa > Chordata > Lepidosauria > Squamata > Colubridae > Pantherophis > Pantherophis vulpinus. The sequence continues at coordinate 3,071,241 of JAXLNS010000007.1, forward strand.
GGTACAAGAGGGCAACGTGTTTCACATGAGGTGGGATTGTAAGACCTGCTGGTTGCAGGAGTGTAAGACGGCATTAAAGCTGTTTATAAGCCCCCCCTCCTCTCCCCCCAGGTCTTGCTGACAAGGAGTCAATTGCAGGTAGTCCTTGATTTACAACCATTTGTTATAAGGAATGAGGAGGAAGAGGAGGGAGGACTATGGGGTCCCTGTGACCTTGCTGTTTTCTTGCAGACGTTTCATGACCCAATTAGGTAACATCATCAGCGCTAGAAGGGAGTGGGGTTTGAGGAGGAGGAGGAGCAGGAGGAGGAAGAGGACTGTGGGGTCCTTGATGGTTATTTCTTGCAGACATTTCATGACCCAACTAGGTCACCTCATCTGTACTAGGAAGGAAGCGATTTGTGGAGAGGAGGAGGAGGAGGAGGAGGAGGAGGAGGAGGAGGAGGAGGAGGAGGAGGAGGAGGAGAAGAAGAAGAAGAAGAAGAAGAAGAAGAAGAAGAAGAAGAAGAAGAAGAAGAAGAAGAAGAAGAAGAAGAAGAAGAATAATTGTGGGGTCCTTAGTGCTCTCTGAGTTTGGTTGTTTTCTTGCAGACGTTTCATGACCCAACTAGGTAGCATCATCAGTGTTAGAAGGGAGTGGGTTTTGTGAAGGAAGAGGAACAGGAGGAAGAGAAGGAAGAGGAGGGATCCTTGGTGCTCTCTGAGCTTGGTGCTTTTCTTGTAGACGTTTTATATGTGTGTGTGTGTGTGTGTGTGTGTGTGTGTGTGTGTGTGTGTATTTCTCTTTAGCCAGGTTCTTCCTATATAAACCAAGATTTTTATGCAGCCCTAGTTCAGTGAAATCATAATCCACTATTTTGTAGGCTTTTTTTCTGGCAGCCAGCAAACACTCTGCTGCCCATTGGGAGACTAAGTGCTTGCTAGCTGCCAGAAAAAAAGCCTAGAAATGAGTGAATTGTGATTTCACTGAACTAGGGCTGCATAAAAATCTTGGCTTACGTAGGAAGAACCTGGCTAAAGAGAAATACACATAAAGGCCTACGAAAAGAAAATAAACCAATCTCTCTCTCTCCCTCCCTCCCTCCCTCCCTCCCTCTCTCTCTCTCTCTCTCTCTCTCTCTCTCTCTCTCTCTCTCTCTCTCTCTTGCCTGATGTCTGGTTGCAAAAGAAATACGAAGGACGTGTGATCTCATCACTGCAGTGGCCACTTTGACTTTGCCGAGCGTGCGAAAACCCCAAACCCTATTTTTATTTCAAAAGGATTTTAAAAATATCTTTTTCCTTCTGCTTTTCTTCTTTTAAAAAAAAACACTGTCGATTTGTCACACGGACCACACCAGAGACAGCATTTTCTCAATATATTGAGATTAGCAAAGACACCGGAAAGCGGGACCTTGGATGAATCACATGTTTATTGTTCCGCGATCAAAGGTGTGGCAGAATTGCAAAGACACACACACACACACACACCCCAGGGAAACCCGAAGACCCGGCCTTCTTTAACGTGTGTCATGTTTTGAAGGAAAACCACACAACCCTCCACAAATTGCCTCATTGTGAAGTCGAAGGGGAGAGTCATCCTCGCAGGTTCCTGGTTGTCACCCACGGCTGAGCTTGGCCAAGGGTGCAAAGGCTGTGAGGTTACACAACTCCATCCTGACTGTTTTTAGGGAAAGTTTGTATCCAGGAGACGACAACTTAGGCGGTTGGGAAACAAAACAGTTGTGACGGTTGGAGAGTCCCGGGGTCACGTGATCCCTTTTTTGTGACCTTCTGACAAGCAAAGTCAATGGGGGGAAGCCAGATTCACTTAACAACCGTGTGACTAACTCAGCGAATGGCCGCTAAATGTGAAAAAGGGTCGCAGCAAGCCATTTTTTTTCAGGGCCGTCATTGCTTTGAACGGTCACTAAACGAACTGTTATTAGGCGAGGACTGCCCGTTTCAGGAGAAACCGGAATCCCAAAGGAGATGCAAAAATGTGGTCGCAGGAGGAACTATCCAAGCATTGCCAGCCTTGGACGGCTGCGGTTGTTTCGTTTTGTTGAGAATTGTGTCATTTCTGACTTCTTTGGGAAGGAGGGATAAGTGTGAGGCCGTGTCCATTGCGATGTGCCGCACAAATGGCAGCCTTTGTGCGATGACATCATGGCTTCCCAGGATTTTTGTGGGGAGCTTGGCGTTTAAAGGGCATTGCAGCTGCCCTCTGCATTTTTTAAAATTCAGTTTTAAAGTTCAGGCAGAAGGAGCTGGACTTCGTTGTGGTTTAGCGCCTTGGGAAACTCGCTGTCTGTACTCAGCGTGATGCATCATCTCGGTCTGGACACCATGCGCAAATGTAGGAAGGAGAAGCGTTACGTAAAGCAGGGTTTGTCAACCGTGACAACTTGAAGATGACTTCAACTCCCAGAATTCCTCAACTGGCTTGCTTTAAGATGGGGGTGGACTCCAAGTCCCAGAATTCTCCAGCCAGTTTGCTTTAAGATGGGTGGACTCCAACTCCCAGAATCCCCCAGCCAGTTTGCTTTAAGATGGGTGGACTCCAACTCCCAGAATCCCCCAGCCAGTTTGCTTTAAGATGGGTGGACTCCAATTCCCAGAATTCTCCAGCCAGTTTGCTTTAAGATGGGTGGACTCCAACTCCCAGAATCCCCCAGCCAGTTTGCTTTAAGATGGGTGGACTCCAACTCCCAGAATCCCCCAGCCAGTTTGCTTTAAGATGAGTGGACTCCAAGTCCCAGAATTCTCCAGCCAGTTTGCTTTAAGATGGGTGGACTCCAACTCCCAGAATCCCCCAGCCAGTTTGCTTTAAGATGGGTGGACTCCAACTCCCAGAATTCCCCAGCCAGTTTGCTTTAAGATGGGTGGACTCCAACTCCCAGAATTCCCCATCCAAAATGCTTTAAGATGGGTGGACTTCAACTCCCAGAATTCCCCAGCCACCATGTTTTAAGATGGCTGGACTTCAACTCCCAGAATCCCCCAGCCAGTATAGTTTAAGAATACCATGCTGGGGAATTCTGGGAGTTGAAGTCCACCCAACTCAAAGCTGCCAAGGCTGACTCCCTGCTTGCTGTGTCCCTAACAGCCCCCTAAACTGCGATTAGACTCCAAAATCAGGGGTGAAATGCTACCTGTTCGCTCCGAACTGGTAGCGGCAGCGGTGCGTGGTTCGACGAACTGGTAGCAGAGGCAGCACGAGACTCCGCCCACCCGCCTGGACGTCGTTTTAACCAGGAAGTAAGCTGTTTTTGACCCTCTGTGCATGTACAGAAGGCTTTGCGCATGCGCACAGGGTCTAAAATCGGGTGTGATTTCGAACTTTCGAACCGGTAGGGAAGGTAAGTAGATTTCACCCCTGCCCAAAATGGGACAGGAAATTCCTTTGGCAATTCCTGTTGCAGAGGTCCAAGGATGCTCCTTGCAGACAAATTACCCAGAATCCTCCGGAAAGTCATCGCCACAGCCTTCTCAAATTGCTCCCTGCAGGAAACGGGATCGATCCTGTTCACTCGAGGCCACCCACGGCGGCCTTGGCAAAAGAGCCCACCTGGGGGCTCAGCCCTACAGTGCAAACAGGTGGGGCCGCGCTCGGTTCTTGAGTCACCAAGGTTGGGCCAGGTGTGCCAGGAAGCCCCGGGCAGCTTCGCTCTTTGTGACTCAGCCGGTGAGGAATTCGGAGGTGCCAGTTTATTGCCCTTTAGGGAAGGGAAGGGCCTCGGGTCTCCCAGGAAGTGCATGGCTGTCGTTGACTGAGGATCCTCTGTTGACTTTGATCAAGAGGACTAGGACCTTTTCCTTCCTTCCTTCCCCTTTTCCACCCTCCATCCCTCCATCTTTCTCTTTCCTTCCTTCCCTCCCTCCTCTTCTCCTTTCTTCCTTTCCTCAATCCTTCCCCTGTTCATTCCCTCCCTCCCTCTTTCCTTCTGCCCCCTCTTCCCTCCCACCCTCCATCATTCTCTTTCCTTCTCTCCCTCCTTCTCTTCCTTCCCTTCCTTCCTTCCTTCCTTCCTCCCTCCCTTCCTTCCTTCTTTCCTTCCTATCTTCCTTCCTCCCTCCCTCCCTCCCTTCTTTCCTCTCTTCTCTCCTTCCCCCCCTTTCCTTTCCTTTCCTATTTCCTCTCCTTTCCTTTCCTCTTTTCTCTCCTCTCCTCTCCTCTCCTTTCTTTTCTCCCTCCCTCCTTCTCTTCTTTCCTCTCATCTCTCCCTCCCCTTTCCTTTCCTTTTCTGGAGATTGGCCCAAAGTTACCCAGCCAGTTTTTTTTCATGCCTAAAGTGGGACTAGAACTCACCATCACCTGGTGGGATTGGCCCAAAGTCACCCAATTGACTTTAATTCATAAGGCAGGACTAGAACTCACTGTCCCTTGGGGATTGGCCCAAAAATCAGCCAGCAGGTTTTCATGAGCCAAGGCAGAACTAGAACTCACCACTCCCAGTTTCTACCCTGCTGCTTTAACCACTAGGCCAAACCAGGCGCTTGCGTGTCTATGCTTGTAATATATGCAGTGGAGACAGTCAGATAAGACACAAAAGTATGAAAATTAAGTGTCTTATTATCTCCAGGACGAGAGCATCCTTTAAAACAGGGGTCTCCAACCTTGGCAACTTTAAGACTTGTGGACTTCGACTCCCAGAATTCCTCAGCCCTTGTGGACTTCGACTCCCAGAATTCCTCAGCCCTTGTAGACTTCGACTCCCAGAAGTCCTCAGCCCTTGTGGACTTCGACTCCCAGAAGTCCTCAGCCCTTGTGGACTTCGACTCCCAGAATTCCTCAGCCCTTGTGGACTTCGACTCCCAGAATTCCTCAGTCCTTGTAGACTTCGACTCCCAGAAGTCCTCAGCCCTTGTGGACTTCGACTCCCAGAATTCCTCAGCCCTTGTGGACTTCGACTCCCAGAATTCCTCAGCCCTTGTGGACTTCGACTCCCAGAAGTCCTCAGCCCTTGTGGACTTCGACTCCCAGAATTCCTCAGCCCTTGTGGACTTCGACTCCCAGAAGTCCTCAGCCCTTGTGGACTTCGACTCCCAGAATTCCTCAGCCCTTGTGGACTTCGACTCCCAGAATTCCTCAGTCCTTGTAGACTTCGACTCCCAGATGTCCTCAGCCCTTGTGGACTTCGACTCCCAGAAATCCTCAGCCCTTGTGGACTTCGACTCCCAGAATTCCTCAGCCCTTGTGGACTTCGACTCCCAGAATTCCTCAACCCTTGTGGACTTCGACTCCCAGAATTCCTCAGCTAGCAAAGCTGGCTGAGGAATTCTGGGAATTGAAGTCCACAAATCTTAAAGTTGCCAAGGTTGGAGACCCCTGCTCTAAAACACTCAGGATGGGCGTGTCCTTTGCCAGCCCTTTGGAGGGGCGCCATGAAACCCCTTCCTCAATTCCCCCTGCCATGCACATCCACCCCGCTTGGCAGGAGGGTCTCCGGCCTGGCTGGCTGCTGCGATAAGAGCTGTATTTGCTGGGCTTCTCTTTTGCTTTTCTTGGCCCGGAGCAGAGAACAATGGCCCGAGAGCACGCCAGGAAATTCTAATTAAAGGGATGAAAATATTGCAAAAAGCAGGCGTGGAGGCCCAGAAGTAATAATAATAATAATAAAAATAAAGCATTTTCAAAAAGGAGTAAAGGCTAAGTAGGAAGTCAGTGGAGGGGGGGGGGCAGGGCGAGACCCACCGGGCTCGTCCCAACCTTGGCAAAGCCGGGATAAAAAACAGACCCGACATCTAACTAAACACAGGAAATAACCAGGTTAAAGAGAAATGGCATGAAATGTGGAAATTTTCCATCCTGTTCACTCCTCCCTTGTGTAATTAACTAACCACATCACCGTCCTATGACTGGCTCCTGGCTGAGCTGTTTGCAGGTAGTCCTCAATTTATGACCGTCCATTTAGTGACCGTCCAGAGTTCCGATGGCACTGAAAAAGGTGACTTACAGCCGTTTTTCATAATTTATGGCTGCTCCAGCATCTCAAATTTCAGTCGCGTGATCAAAATGCAGACACTTGGCAACTGGCATGTACTTATGACGGGTTGCAGCGTCCCGGGGTCCCCTTTGGCGGCGTTCTGACCAGCACAGTCAATGGGGAAGCCAGATTCGCTTAACGACCATGTTACTAACTTAACGGCAGTGATTTGCTTAAGAACGGTGGCAAGGAAGGTCGTAAAATGGAGCAAAATCTACTTAACAACGGCCTTGCTTCGCCGCAGTAACTTGGGGCTCATTTGCGGTCGTAAATTGAGGACTACCTTATTCAGGAACAAGTTAAAAAAAACTCGTGGCTGATGCACATCCATCCAAAATGTCTCTTCATTTTTTCCTAATTTAGAGAACAACATTTTGATTAGGGCAGATTAAGACCTATCGGCTGCATTTGGAACAACATGCTAAATTTGGTTCCTTTTGATCATAATTCACTTTTCCCCCCTAATTTAATCCAGTGCTTCTCAATCTCAACTATGTGGACTTCAACTCCCAGAATTCTTAAAGTTGCTGGTCTCACTGGGGAATTCTGGGAGTTGAAGTCCTCACAGCTTTAAAGATGCTGGACTGGCTGGGGGATTCTGGGAATCGAAGTCCTCACATCTTAAAGATGCTGGACTGGCTGGGGAATTCTGGGAGTTGAAGTCTACACAGTTTACTGGGCTGGTTGGGGAATTCTGGGAGTTGAAGTCCTCACAGCTTAAAGTTGCTGGACTGGCAGAGGAATTCTGGGAGTTGAAGTCCACAGAGTTTACTGGGCTGGCTGGGGAATTCTGGGAGTTGAAGTCATCACAGCTTAAAGTTGCTAGACTGGCAGAGGAATTCTGGGAGTTGAAGTCTACACAGTTTACTGGGCTGGTTGGGGAATTCTGGGAGTTGAAAAAAAAAAGTCCAGGTAGTCTCAATTGTGGTCATAAGTCGAGGACTTCCTGTACCGAATTTTGGGCTGTTTTTGCAAAGAACCACAAAAATTAGTCAAATATTGCTCAATGAAAGATATCTTTAGTCAGGTAAACATATAGAAGTTAAACATACATACATAAATATACTCATATAAATGTGGGCAAAGCAAAGAGGAAGCTTGCCTCCTCTGTTTGATTCCACCATGCTGCTCAGATATCTTGCCTCTCTCCATGGAGGTTTTACTAAGCAAGACTCAAAAAGAAGATGCATTTGACCTACATTTAAAATCATTGGAAGGAATCCAGAACAGATCCCAAGTCAAGAAGGCCTTAGGTAGTTCACCTTTCTCCAGCCTGGTAGGCAAAATTACAACTCTAAGCATTTACTAGGGGTAGTAAAGCGAAGAGTGGCTTTTTAAATAGAAAAATACATTTTATTAGCATTGGAAATCATGCAACTTTGATACGAACATATTTAATTTTTAACAAAACACACCCGGTTTGCTTTCCACCTAATCTTCTTCCTCAGGGAGGTAGTTTTGAAATTTTACAATCTCCATTACTCACAGGGAAAACAGCTCTTGCAAGTCTTTATTATGCTTGGAATAGAGGCGGAGGGAATAGGAACATATTTAGCCAGTTTCAACTTCTTCCTTGAAGTTTGTTTGGTGTCCGAGCAAGTTTGTAGTTTGAGGTTTCAACAAGACCTGCAACCTTTACTCATGTGGAGCTAATGCCATCATGATGGGCCTCCATAACATCAGCAGAAAACTAGCAGCTTCCAAGTCATGATGGATAATGGACTTCATCTTCAGTTGTTTGTTTCTGGAAGCTGACCAACCCAAGATTGGTAGAGAAGAACATCAATTGTTGAGTGGACAATACATCTTCAGTTGCTTGTTTCTAGAATCTGACCAACCCAAGATTGGCAGAGAAGAACATCAATTGCTGAGTGGACAATACATCTTCAGTTACTTGTTTCTAGAATCTGACCAACCCAAGATTGGTAGAGAAGAACATCAATTGTTGAGTGGACAATACATCTTCAGTTGCTTGTTTCTAGAATCTGACCAACCCAAGATTGGCAGAGAAGAACATCAGTGGATGAGCGGACGATACATCTTCAGTTACTTGTTTCTAGAAGCTGACCAATCCAAGATTGGCAAAGAAGAACATCGGTGGACGAATGGACAATACATCTTCAGTTGCTTCCTTCTGGAACCTGACCATCCCAAGATTGATGGAGAAGAATATCAGTTGATGGAGAAAGAGGTTGGTTCCTGAAGGTGATGGAGAACGTTTTCGGTTCAGTTGGACAATCAAGTTCACGAGAAGAAAAATTACAGGAAAGGTCTAAGAGAAGGTCATGGGAATGGCTTTAATTCCAGATTCATTTTCATGAAGATTCACAAAAGCTGGCTTTAACTCCAGATTAATTTTAGCGAAGAATCATGGGAAATGCGTTGTCCTTTTCTTAGTGTCGATGAGTTGGGATTCTAACTGGACCAGCTCTTGAGCCTTGTGGACACGGTCCTGAATATACTGGTGGGCCTCATCATCGTCAGCTTCCTCGTGACTCGTTTCAGACGTATACATCAGATCATGATCAGAGATGCCAAACATCTCCAAGGAGTAAAGGTAGGCGATGTGTTCATCTAAGGTGGCATCTGAGTTCCTTTGGGTTCCATGCAAGGACTGCAGTTGAAGTTGAGTCAACGACTTTCTCGTGTCCGTCAGAACAAAGAGTTCTCTCAATTCCTGCTTGGTAAAATAGCGATACGGGTTCTTCTTATCTCCCGTGCTTTGCCTTATGAGCGAGTCCTTGAAGACCTGACGCCGGTAGATTTTCTCCTCAACCGTCCCACACGTGATCAGCCGGTAGATCACGACATTCTCCTTTTGCCCGATCCTATAAACGCGGTCTACGGCTTGCATGTCGGTGGCCGGATTCCAACTCGGATCAAAGATCACCACTCGGGTGGCGGCCGTTAAAGTGAGGCCCACGCCCCCGACTTGAGTGGTCAGGAGAAAGACCGAGTAGCTTCTGTCCGTCTGGAAGTCCTTCACCCTCTTTTCACGCTCCAACAAACACGTCACGGTGCCATCGATGCGCACAAGCTTGATGCGCCGTTGAGTCAGGATGCATTCTATGATGTCCAACATTTTCCTCGACAAGGAGAAGACCAGCGTTTGGTGGCCTTCTTCCCGGAGCTTCGCCAACAAGGTGATGAGGAATGTCAACTTCCCGGATTCTTGAATCAGAACCTTCTCAGATACGTTTTGGATCTCCTGCATCAGGCCCACCGGATCGTCTTCTCCGTCCTCTTGACTTGAGGTTTCCAAACCAAGCTGGAGACAAGCTTGAGAAGACAACAGCCGGGGGTGATCGCAGAGTTTCTTCAGGATGGTCAGCTCTGCCAACGGAGAACGGGTAGTCATCAAAAGTTGTTTAATGTGATCCAAGGAAAGGAAATTCCTGTAAATTTCTTCCTGGATGGGCGATAAGTAAACCCAGACGATAAAATCATTTTTTCTTGGAAGAGAAGGTACTTCTAGTGTATTTGGATCAGGTGAACCCGTCAATTGGTCCGATCTCAGCTTCTGGATTTCGTCCTTACTTCTCCTCAAGAAATGAGGCTGTATGAGGGACATCAGGTTCTCTGCGATCTTCAGACCCAAGGCTTTCTCCCCCAAGGTCGCGTCCTTCTCCCTTGCCCTGGTGATCGGGTTCTCGTACTCCATCTTGAACGTTTTGGCTGTGCCAAGGAGGCTGCCCTGACAGGCAAAATCAAACAGGGACCACAGTTCCTGCAGATTATTCTGCACGGGAGTCCCCGTGAGAAGGACGCGGTTCGTGGCCGGGATGGCGTAGAGGGCTTTTGTGGTTTTAGCCGAGGGGCTCTTAATTTTATGAGCTTCGTCTAAAATCAGGTAGTCCCAGAGGAACGCTTGCTGGTCGCAGCTGGACAGTTGTTCCCAGTTGGCCAGGATCATCTGGTAGGAGGTCAGAAGAACCCCCATCGTGGTTTGGATTCGGTGCAAATGTTGGCTGCGTTCTTTCTTGCTCGTCCCGTGAAAAACCTTCACCCGAATTCCTGGTGCCCACTTGGCAAACTCCTGTTTCCAGTTATTCACAAGCGTCACCGGCATAACCAACAAGACGGAACGGATCAGTTGGGCGTCGAACATCCCCGAAAGAAAAGCGATGATCTGGATGGTTTTCCCCAAGCCCATGTCGTCGGCTAAAATGCCCCCCTTGCGTCCTTCACGGTAGAGGCGGTACAAGAACGCGACGCCGTCCTTCTGGTGGTCGAAAAGCCGGTCGTGCATCTCGCGGTAAAGCCAGAGCCCACTCTGAGCCACGTCCACACTCTCGTCCGCCTCTTGATCCAAAGTCAGGGTGTCCAACTTCTCCTCCACCTGTCCTAGACAACTTTTTGGATCTTCGGCGGGTTCCCTCTCTGGCAATGTCTTCTCGCGACGGGTGGTGGGTTTCTTCACAGGCTCATTCAGGATCTTCTGATCCGCTTGGGATCTGTTTCTGCAAGACATAACTTCCATTGAAGTGTTGAGAAAAGCAACAGGGGGGAAATGGTCAAAAATGTAGAGGAAAATTTTCTCCTCTAAATCCTTAATGGGAATAGAGTTGGAAGGAGCCTCAGAGGTCTTCTAGTCTAACCTCCTGCTGAAGGAGGAGACCCTATAGCCATGGCACTCATAGCCATATCAGTGGGCATGTGAGCTCAGCTTCGGCGTGCATGCCTGTGCTGGCCAGCTGATTTTCAGGCCTTTTGGGCCTACTGGAAGTCAGGAAAAAGGCTGTTTCTGGCTTCCAGAGGGCCTCCAGGGGAGTGGGAAGGCTATTTTTGCCCTCCCCAGCCTCCTAGAAAGACTCTGGAGCCTGGGGAGAGCGAAAAACAGGCCTACCTTGCCATCGCATGCCAAAAGTTGGGGGAGTGCAGGGGGTTGCACACACATGCGCGGGGGGTGGGGTGCATAGAATTATGGGTGTGGGCACGCGCGTGAGCGACCCCCCCACACTCCCCCCACTTTTGCCATGTGATGGCAAAAAGGTTAGCCAACGACCCCCATAATCCCTTGCGGGGTAGAGTCTGGAAAACTGAATGGAGCTGGCAGTATGTTTAATGGCCGGATGCCTTTCCTGTCGCCAATGCGGAGTTTTGTTCAGCAGATAGATTCTCATTGTGCTCAGACAGTTAGCTGTCCAATCTCTTCTTCATTCCAGCGATGAAGCACCCACCACATCTGAAATCCAGTGTTGCTTTATGCAACGTCTTTGGCCAATTTGGGTAAAGAATTCGAGGAAGTACGCCACACATTAAACCTGGCTTGTTTCAATTCTGGATTGGCTTTTGATATAGTTTGGGCCAATCCAGACTTTCAATCAGTTGTTATTGTTTGGTTGTTATTGTTTGGTATGATATTGTTTGGTATGATATTGTTTGGGCCAATCCAGGTAGTCCTCGACTTACAGCCACAATTGGGCCCCACGTTTCTGTCGCTAAGCGCGACATTTGTTAACTGAGTTTTAGTTAGAGAAATTTTTTAGTTAAGAGAAATGTCGGACCGAATTGTGGTCGTACATCGAGGATTTATCTGTAATCTGCTGGGATGGTTTGCAACCGGACTCATTCTGGGCTCCAGATTTTGAAAATTTAAAGGCAGGAAGACGGGGAATGGGGAGATGTGGGTCAGGGTTTTGCAGAGGGGAAGTCAGCCCCACGAGAATAAATAAAAAAATATACTTTTTAAATTGAGATTGGATCTAACAACAGCATCGTGTTGTAATTTGGGGACTTCCTATATTTTACACCTGAGAGGAGGGAGAGGCAGTTACACAAGAGTACCATCTCCCCAACACTGAAATGCCATCGCCGAGATGCAGGCTTTCGTCCTCAATGAGAACTAGAGCCTTGGCTCTTACCTTTGACTCTGCTTCGCCCGCCCACTGTTTCTGGCTTTTGTCACAGTTGCCATGATAACGCCCACAAACCAGGATTCCAGGTTTACCTGAGAACTAAACAAAAACCTCCCATCAAACAGAAGACTTTCGTAGATGGAGGGCTACAGAAATTTTTTTGGGGGGGAGTTTTAAATATTTGGGGTGGGAGGGAATTTGGGGTATTTATTTTATTTATTTATTTATTTTTAAATTTGTATACCGCCCTTCTCCCTGAGGACTCAGGGCGGTGAACAGCCAAGTAAAAGCATAAACTACAAACATTAAAATACAATCTCTACATGGGGCTCCCCCTGGGGTGCACCCGGAGGCTCCAGCTGGTCCAGAATGCGGCCACGCGGGGGATTATGGGGGCGACGAGGCGCTCCCATGCGACACCTCTCCTGCGCGAGCTGCACTGGCTCCCGGTGGTCTTCCGGGTGCGCTTCAAGGTGTTGGTGACCACCTTTAAAGCGCTCCATGGCTTAGGGCCGGGGTACTTACGAGACCGCCTTCTGCCACCAATAGCCTCCCACCGGCCAGTACGCTCGCACAGAGTGGGCCTCCTCAGGGTGCCGTCCGCCAGACAATGTCGGCTGGCGACTCCCAGGGGGAGAGCCTTCTCTGTGGCGGTGCCCACCCTCTGGAACAACCTCCCCCCAGAGATACATACAATAACAGACCTCCGGATTTTTCGTCGGGCCCTGAAAACCCATTTATTTCAACTAGCTGGGCTGGCTTGAGTTAAATTTTAAATTGATTTTAAATTGGGTTGTTTTAATTTACGGCCAAAATATTTAATTATTTTAAACTGTTTTTAAATTTTGTATGTTCTGTTTTTTACTTTGGCTGTTCACCGCCCTGAGTCCTATTTGGAGAAGGGCGGTATAGAAATAGGAACGAATAAATAAATAAATAAATAAAAAAGATATATATAAATTTGGCCCCATGATTAAAAACAATAACAGACAATTAAAAACATTTTAAAAAGTGTATATTCCAGAAGTAGAATAGAGGCAGTCCTCGACTTACAATCAATTCATTTAATGACCATTTGAACTGATAACAGCATTGGGGAGGAAAAAACAGCGCTGATTTACAAGTGGTCCTCGCACTTATGACCATTGGAGCAGTCCCATGTGGTCATTCACTTAATGACCACATGATGATCAAGGGCAGCGATACTCTTAACAGCCCTGGCCAAAAAAAAAAAGGCAATGCGCTCAATTTATGACCACAATTGAGCCCAAAATGTATGTGGCTAAGCGATACATTTGTTACGTTCCTCATTTTACGACTTTTCTTGTCACCGTTGTTAAGTGAATCACTGCACCTGCTAAGTTAGTGACATGGTTGTTAAGCGAATCCGGCTTCTCCTTTGACTTTGCTTGTCACAAGGTCGCAAGAGGGGATTAGCGTGACCCCAGGGACACTGCGACGGTCATAAATATGAGTCAGTTACCAAGCGTTTCAATTTTGATCACATGAGCATGGGGAATGCCGCAACGGTCATAAGTGTGAAAAACGGTCACAAGTCTCTTTTTTCAGTGCCGTTGTAACTTTGAACGGTCACTAAATGGTCATACGTCAAGGACTACCTGTAAAATCCGGTGTGACTCACTTAACAAGCAAGCCTTGCTTACCAACAGAAATTCTGATTGCATTTGTGGATTTCTGATTGCATTATAATTCAAGGACTATCCGTATAGAGGGCGGAGTCCTCCCAACCCACTTATCCTGGTTAATGAATTAAGCCATTTTCGGGGTTTGGCCATTGTATTCAATCATAGCCCAGCCAAAGAGGGTTAATTGGTTTGCATGAGATTCCCAGGGAAACTAACCGAGATTATTAAACCTAGTTTAGTAACTTAAGACAAGTTGTAACTGATCTTGCTTTCTGTGCCACCTATAATAGTGGCCAAAATTGTGGAAACCTTTTGGGAAAAGTGTATTTTTGAGGTTTGATGGCTAATAACACCACTTTTTTGGGGGGGAGTTTCAAGATAATCCTATTCCACTGCTGGAATGGCCTGGGAATAGCCCAGACCTTCACCCAATGGAAAATCTATGGAGCCGACGAAAGAAACTGGTTAGTCAGAAGCCACCCAGCAATAAAACCCAGTTAATAGAAGCCATCATTCCATCTTGGTTTCACATTAGAACAGCTGCAGAACTCAAAGACTTGGTTCACTCCATGGGAAGACGTTGCAAGGCCGTCATTCATGCTAAATGTTACCCAACTAAGGATTAACTGACATGGTGATCATTTTTGTATATCTCGTTTTTTCTATGGTGAACATTTTTGTATATCTCGTTTTTTGTACATATTTCACTTTTCTTCTTTATACTGTAGCTGCTATTCTAATAGCAAATCCTTCCTAAAAGTTACTGCATTACATTCCAGATTCAATTATCTTTCCATTGATATAGAATTTTATGGTACTACTACTCCCCCCCCAAAAAAGTGGTGTTATTGGCTAGTTTTAGAAAATACACTTTCCCCAAAAGGCTTCCACAATTTTGGCCACTCCTGTAACTGAGGAGGCATCTCTGGTTGCTGAAAGGACATTAAATGGGGAACAAAGAAAGTCCCTGAAACTTTAATTAAATACAGGGAGTTTTACTAGCAAATAGGGAGACAAAAACAACATAACTCTTGGAAACAGGAGATAATTCTACAAGTTAAAACAGGGTCAGGTTAGCATATAAATACTACATACAAGTAGATCAATAAAACTGTATCCGGTAGCTTTCTAGATTTTGAGATGCACGGCTCACCCAAAAATGAACTTTCTTCAGTTTTTGCCTAAAATAATGAAGGATCCTTTCTGGCAATCGGATTGGGAGAGGAGCAGGAAGTGGAAATATTTATTCAATCAGCCAATTAACCTATCAATGATGTCATTGATGATTGTATTGTAATTAAAGGGATGGGGAGGGAAAGCATGGCAACCAAGAAAATAGAGTCGTAATCCTTACTTTTGTTAATTTGCTGCACAGAGTCTTTCTCTCTCTCCTTCCTTCCTTCCTTCTTCCTTCCTTCCTTTCTCCCTCCCTCCCTTCCTTCTCTCATGTCTCTTTCTCCTTCCCTCTTTCTCTTCTCATCTCCCTTCCTTTCTTCCTTATTTCTTTTTCCTTCCTCCTTCCTCCTTTCTTGTATTTCTCTTCTTCCTTCTTCCTCCCTCCCTCCCTTCCCTTCCTTTCTTTTTCTTTCCTCTTTCCTTCTTTCTCATTTCTCTCTTTCTCCTTCCCTTTCCCTTGTCATCTCTTTTCCTTCCTTCTTTCTCTTTCGTCCTTCCTTCTTCCTTCTTTCTTTCTCCTTCCTTCCTCCCTTCCTTTCTTTTCCTCCCTTCTTTCTTTCTCTCATTTCTCTCTTCTTTCCTTCCTTCCTACCTTCCTTCCTTCCTTCTTTTTCCTTCTTCTTTTCTTTCCTTCCTTTCTCTCTTCTTTCGTTCCTTCCTTCCTTCCTTCCGTCCTTCCTTCCCTCCCTCCCTCCCTCCCTGAAAAGAAACATCCACTGAGCAATTTTTTAACATTGCGTGGAGTTTTGCACAAACACTGACAATGCAACCTCATGGTAGGAGTCATGGAGGCTCCGAACAATATCAGTTTCTGCCTTTAACTTTCCCAAAACTGCCACTTTGCAGAGATGAATGACTCTTGTTTTTTTCCATCCCGGTTACAAATAGAAAAAAAAAGGAAAAAAGGAAATCTTTTAAACCTGCCCGATGGCTAGAGAGTCAAAGGGTCAGCCAGGGCAGGACTGGAGTCGCAGCCGAGATCCGAAACCTGCTTTTCCAAGCAATTTTCCAACATTTCATAAGGGTGCTTGTCAGCAAAAAAAACCAACCCATTTTCTGACAGTTTCGGGATGCTAAACCAGTGGAAGGAAACTGCTATGATTGCTTTTCTTTGTAACATCCTGATAAAAAGGGTTTTTTTTCTTTCTTCTCTGGGACAGCATCCTCTGTGTTGGCTTAATCATGGTTTGCTCAAGAGTGACTTTTTAGGACCCAGTGAATTGTACAGGTATTCCCCCAACTTACGATCGTGGTTGGCACTAGAATCTTCTTTGCTAAGCAAGGCTGGGGTTCATTTTACAACCTTTTTTTTTTTTTGCCTTGGTTGTTAAATGAACCGCACCGTTGTTAAATGAACCCAGCTTTCCCCGCCCTCCCCCCCCTGACTTTGCATGCAGGAAAGTTGACTGGGAAGGTCCCAAAGGATGATCAGGTGACCTCAGCATGCTGCAACCGTCATAAATGCAGTCCGGAATTGCCATGCACCGGAACTGGGACTCATGAGACTGAGGATGCTGCAAAGGTTATAAGTGCGAGGATTGGTCATAAGTCGTTTTTCTTCAGTGACCTTGTAACTTTGAACTGTCATTAAAAGGTAGTCCTTCAATACCTTTGTCAAGGTAAGACAAGAACTACCTTGTAAGTCGTAGCGTAGAGTAGAGTGGAATAGGAATGGGATTAGTAATAGAATGGAAGAATAGAATATAATAAAATGGAATGGAATGGAATGGAAGAGAGGAGAAGAAAAGAGAAGAGAAGAGAGGAGAAGAAAAGAGAAGAGGAATAGAATAGAATAGAATAGAATAGAATAGAATAGAATAGAATAGAATAGAATAGAATAGAATAGAATAGAATAGAATAGAAAATATGGAATGGAATGGAATGGAATGGAGTAGAGTGGAGTGGAGTGGAAGGGGAGAGGAGAAGAAAAGAGAAGAGGAATAGAATAGAATAGGAATAAGAATAGAATAGAATAGAATAGAATAGAATAGAATAGAATAGAATAGAATAGAATAGAATAGAATAGAATAGAATTAGAGAAGGAATAGAATAGAATAGAATGGAATAGAATAGAATGGAATGGAATGGAATGGAATGGAATGGAATGGAATATGGAATGGAATGAAATAGAATAGAATAGAATAGAATAGAATAGAATAGAATAGAATAGAATAGAATAGAATAGAATAGAATAGAATAGAATAGAATTAGAGAAGGAATAGAATAGAATAGAATTAGAGAAGGAATAGAATAGAATAGAATGGAATAGAATAGAATGGAATGGAATGGAATGGAATGGAATGGAATATGGAATGGAATGAAATAGAATAGAATAGAATAGAATAGAATAGAATAGAATAGAATAGAATAGAATAGAATAGAATAGAATAGAATAGAATAGAATTAGAGAAGGAATAGAATAGAATAGAATTAGAGAAGGAATAGAATAGAATAGAATGGAATAGAATAGAATGGAATGGAATGGAATGGAATGGAATGGAATGGAATATGGAATGGAATGAAATAGAATAGAATAGAATAGAATAGAATAGAATAGAATAGAATAGAATAGAATAGAATAGAATAGAATAGAATAGAAAATATGGAGTGGAGTGGAGTGGAGTGGAGTGGAGTGGAAGGGGAGAGGAGAGGAGAAGAGAAGAGAAGAGAAGAGAAGAGAAGAGAAGAGAAGAGAAGAGAAGAGAAGAGAAGAGAAGAGAAGAAGAGAAGAGAAGAGAAGAGAAGAGAAGAGAAGAGAAGAGAAGAGAAGCTGTAAGGGACCTTGGAGGTCTAGTCCTAGTGTCTTCTGCTTGAGCAGGGGGTTGGACTAGAAGACCTCCAAGGTCCCTTCCAGGCAGCCCCGGGATTCTCCGCTGCTCTAACGCCAAATTGCTTCAATCACAGCTCCGGATTTTCTCCTCTGCGTCTGAACTTGGCAACCCTATAAATGGGTGAGTGGACACTTCTCGTCTCGTCTTTCAAGTTCTGATGAATGGAAAAACACCCCTCCGAGCCTCCACTCTGCTGATGCCTCCGTGAACTCATTGACTTTGTAGTGGCTCTTGTGACCCAGAGAGTTTGCTGTGGGGGTCAGCAATTTCACCACGGAAGGAAAACTGCTCCCCCTTTGTTATCCTTCATCCCAAGGTCATTCGGTTTAAAACCAATCAACCCACCAGCCTGTAGCCTGGACTCATTCTACCGAATCGAGCAGGGTGGATAAATTTAATAAGGGTTACTTCCGAGTACAGGCAGTCCTTGAGTTACGTCCGCTCACTTAAGGACCGTTCAAAGTTATGACAGACCTCTTTAGGATGACTTCGAACCCTGGTTCTGAAGTTCTGATGGCTCAGCAACTGACCTGCATTAATGGCCTGCTCGCAAGGCACTGAGGATGATGGGCAGTGGAGAAATCTAAAATTTGTTATTACCGGTTCTGTGGGCGTGGCTTGGTGGTGGTGGGGTAATGTGACTGAGTGGGCGTGGCCATTTTTTTTTTTTTTACTTTTAAAACCATTTTCGGCGAAGAGGTTGTAAAAAAATGCTTTCAAAAGCCTCTGACGATCCCAGCTGAGTTGCCTGATCGGCAGAGGCTTTTTTTTCTTTTAAATGCCTCTGACGATCAGGCAACTCAGCTGGGATCGTCAGAGGCTTTTAAAAGGAAAAAAAAAGCCTCTGCCAATCAGGCGACTCAGCTGGGATCGTCAGAGGCTTTTAAAAGAAAAAAATGCCTCTGACGATCAGGCAACTCAGCTGGGATCATCAGAGGCTTTTAAAAGAAAAAAATGCCTCTGACGATCAGGCAACTCAGCTGGGATCGTCAGAGGCATTTAAAAGAAAAAAAGCCTCTGACGATTAGGCAACTCAGCTTGGATCATCAGAGGCTTTTAAAAGAAAAAAATGCCTCTGACGATCAGGCAACTCAGCTTGGATCGTCAGAGGCTTTTAAAAAAAAAGGCCTCTGACGATCAGGCAAACTCAGTTTGGATCGTCAGAGGCTTTTAAAAGAAAAAAATGCCTCTGACAATCAGGCAACTCAGCTTGGATCGTCAGAGGCTTTTAAAAGAAAAAAAAGCCTCTGACGATCAGGCAACTCAGTTGGGATCGTCAGAGGCTTTTAAAAGAAAAAAAAGCCTCTGACGATCAGGCAACTCAGTTGGGATTGTCAGAGGCTTTTAAAAGAAAAAAAAGCCTCTGCCGATCAGGCAACTCAGCTGGGATCTTTGACGATCCCAGCTGAGCCGCGCGATCATCAGAGTCTTTTTTTTAAAAAAAGCATTTTTTCGGCTGAACAGATTGTAGAAAAAAATGCTTTTAAAAGTAAAAAAAAAAGCCTCTGATGATCGTGCGGCTCAGCTGGGCAATGGAGGAGGGCAGGGATTTTTGCTACCGGTTCTCCGAACCACCCACCTCCATTGTTACCGGATCAGGTGATCCGGTCCGAATCAGGAGTATTTCACCCCTGGTCATGGGACTGCATTTTACTGGGCTTTCGCCCCAAACTAGCATTTTAATTTTTTGGACCAAACTGGCTCATAATAGCAAACATGGGTTTGGCTAATACAGTAGAGCGTAGGGTTCGTTTAACAACCGCTGCGAAAAAGGTCATAAAATCAGGCCAGTCGTACAAGTGAGACCATTTAAGGGAACATCATCAGTGCTGGAAGGGAGTGAGATTGGTGGGGAGGAGGAGGAGGAGGAAGAGGAGGAGGAGGAGGAAGAAAATGTGGGACCTTTAATAGTTTCTGAGCTTGGTTTTTTCCTTGCAGACGTTTCATGACCCAACTAGGTTGCATCATCAGTGCTAGAAGAGAGTGGAGATTGTGGAGAGGAGGAGGAGGAGAAGGAAAACTGTGGGATCCTGAGTTTGTTTACTTGTAGACATTTCATGATGTTCCCTAGTTGGATCGTGAAATGCCTGCAAGCAAACAATCGAACTCAGAGAGCACTGGAGATCCCACAATTCTTCTTCTCCTCCTCCTCCTCCTCCTCCACACCAACCTCACTACCTTCTGGCACTGATGATGTTACCTAGTTGGGTCGTGAAACGCCTGCAAGAAAACCACCAAGCTCAGAGAGCACCCAGGACCCCACTTTAAGCCACAAATTATGGGCCAGGACATGAAAACCATCGCATCGAATCTCATTACGGTTTAGTGCCGTGTACGGACGCGGTTGCAAATAATTTTTTGAGTGACTCAGCAGGACGGTACCCAAACCCCCATGGCTGCATCTTCTGAAGGGCACCTGGCCCTCCCTCCGTTGACAGGTGTCGAGTTCATTCATGGATTGTGGTGGGTGGAAAGTGAAACCGAGGCTCGGATTACGACAACTGGGCCCCACTGGACAAGGGAAGGGAAATGGGGGTCTGGCCCAGAGATAAGCAAGGAAAGGAGGTCAGGTAGAGGGCAAGGGAACCGGTCTATAGAAGCAGGACAGGTAGTTAAGTCAACAGGGAAAGAGATCAGGTAGAGAGCCAGGTGGGACAGTCTATAGAAGCAGGTCAAGTAGAGAGTCAACAGGGAAAGAGATCAGGTAGAGAGCAAGGTGGGACAGTCTATAGAAGCAGGTCAGGTAGAGAGTCAACAGGGAAAGAGATCAGGTAGAGAGCAAGGTGGGACAGTCTATTAAAGCAGGACAGGTAGTTAAGTCAACAGGGAAAGAGATCAGGTAGAGAGCCAGGTGGGACAGTCTATAGAAGCAGGTCAAGTAGAGAGTCAACAGGGAAAGAGATCAGGTAGAGAGCAAGGTGGGACAGTCTATTAAAGCAGGACAGGTAGTTAAGTCAACAGGGAAAGAGATCAGGTAGAGAGCCAGGTGGGACAGTCTATAGAAGCAGGTCAAGTAGAGAGTCAACAGGGAAAGAGATCAGGTAGAGAGCAAGGTGGGACAGTCTATTAAAGCAGGACAGGTAGTTAAGTCAACAGGGAAAGAGATCAGGTAGAGAGCCAGGTGGGACAGTCTATAGAAGCAGGTCAAGTAGAGAGTCAACAGGGAAAGAGATCAGGTAGAGAGCAAGGTGGGACAGTCTATTAAAGCAGGACAGGTAGTTAAGTCAACAGGGAAAGAGATCAGGTAGAGAGCCAGGTGGGACAGTCTATAGAAGCAGGTCAGGTAGAGAGTCAACAGGGAAAGAGATCAGGTAGAGAGCAAGGTGGGACAGTCTATTAAAGCAGGACAGGTAGTTAAGTCAACAGGAAAGAGATCAGGTAGAGAGCAAGGTGAGCCAGTTTATTGAAATATTTCAGGTAGGAAATCAACAGGGAAAGAGATCAGGTAGAGAGCAAGGTGGGACAGTCTATAGAAGCAGGTCAGGTAGAGTCTCAACAGGGAAAGCGATCAGGTAGAGAGCAAGGCGGGACAGTTTACTAAAGCAGGTCAGGTAGGAAGTCAAATTTTTTTCAGCATTATTGTAACTTTGGAACAGTCACTAAACGAACCCTCGCAATTTACGACCGAAATTGCAAGCTTCCTTGTGATCGTAGTTGGAGAACGAACCGTAATTTATCTAGAATTTGGGAAGCCCTGGCTGAGAAATAACAACCAAGGGTACAATTTCCAGTTTAAAAGGAATATGCCCAGGTTCTTACCGTATGGGCATTTTATAACAGAATAACAACAGGGTTGGAAGGGGCCTTGAATCCCTTTTTTAAAATCCTCCCGTGTTGGAGCACCCACAACTTCTGGTGGCAAGCTGTTCCGCTGGTTAAATTGTCGTTAGGAAGTTTCTCTTCAATTCCAGGTTCTCTCCTTGGTGAGTTTCCATCCATTGTTTCTTGTCCTGCCTTCTGGTGCTTTGGGAAATAAGTTGAACCCCCCCCTCTCTTCTCTGGGGCACCCCTCAAATATTGGAAAACTACTACCACGTCCTACTCCTGGTCCTTCTTTTCCCTAGATTAGACATACCCAATTCCTGCAAGCCAGGCGTGGGTTCTAATTTTTTTTTACTACCGGTTCTGTGGGCATGGCTTATTTTGTGGGTGTGGCTTGGTGGGGGGTAATGTGACTGGGTGGGCGTGGCCAACTTTTTTTTTTTACTTTTAAAAGCATTTTTTCTACAACCTTAAGAGGTTGCAAAAAAAAAAAAATGCTTTTAGAAGCCTCTGACGATCAGGTAAGTCAGCTGGGATTGTCAGAGGCTTTTAAAGGCATTTTTTCCCCCCCTACAACCTCCTCGGCTGAAGAGGTTGCAAAAAAAAATGCTTTTAGAAGCCTCTGACGATCAGGCAGCTCAGCTGGGATCGCCAGAGGCTTTTAAAGGCATTTTTTTTCCTACAACCTCCTCAGCTGAAGAGGTTGCAAAAAAAATGCCTTTAGAAGCCTCTGACGATCAGGCAACTCAGCTGGGATCGTCAGAGGCTTTTAAAGGCATTTTTTTCTGCTTTTAAAAAAAGAAGAAAGCTTTTAGAAGCCTCTGAAGATCCCAGCTGAGCCGCGTGATCATCGGAGGCTCTTTTTTTTTAACTTTTAAAAGCATTTTTTCAGCCGAAGAGGTTGTAGAAAAAATGCTTTTAAAAGTTAAAAAAAAAAAAGCCTCTGATGAGGTCGGCGGGGTAAGCGAGCGGCAACCAGGCTGGGGACCAGTTCGGGGGCATGGCCAGCCAATGTTATTACCGGTTCTCCGCACTACTAAAATTTTTTACAACCGGTTCTTGCGAACCGGTGCGAACCGGGAGCAATCCACCACTGCTGAAAGCGTTCTTCATGTGTTAAAATATATTTTTTTAAGCACATTAAGTGAAAATACCTGGGGAAAAAGTAGCAGGATAAAAGGAATTGAATGCAGTTGAATTTCGGTTTTTTGTTTTTAAAAAATGATGATGATGGAGGAATGGGAGGAAAGAGCCGTGAGAAACTGGTCGTTGGAGAGATTTGGATTATTAATACCCTCTGGCTCAAATCCGTTGCGAGCTCAAAAGCCCCAGAGCTGCCCGTAGTAAGTTTCGAGTGTCAGTGGAGCTTCACCATGAGTAAAATCCTAATGTTGAGTCTGGCGCCGGACGGGGCTTCAGGCAGAGACGAATCGTTGGCTGCACGTGTTCCCGAATTCTTGGCCTGCCCCTTGAAGTTTCCGGCCCCTGTCGAGGAATAACAGAACGACAGCGTTGGAAGAGGGACCTTGGAGGTCTTCTAGTCCAACCCCCTTCTCGGGCAGGAAACCCTAGCCCTAGAGCATTTCGGACAAAGGTTTGAGATGAGCACAGCATGATTTTTCAAAGAGTAGAGCGTAGAATGTAGAATCCTGGCTGGGAAGGGACCTCGGAGGTCATCTAGTCTAACCCCCTGCTCAAGGAGAAGACTTTATTGCAGCCCGGTCAAATGGCTGTCATTTCAACTGCCAGAATTCCCCAGCTTCTTCCTCCTCCTCTTCCTCCTCCCAAGCCCCACTCTCTTCCGGCCCTGATGATGTTTGGGTCATGAAACGTTTGCCAGAACACCAAGCTCAGAGAGTACCAAGGACCCCACATTCCTCCTCCCCCTCCTCCTCTTCTGCCTCTTCCCGCCTCCTCCTCCTCCTCCTCCCTCCTCCTCTTCCTCTTCCTCCTCTCCTCCTCCTCCTCCTCCTTCTCCCTCCTCCTCTTCCTCTTCTTCTTCCTCCTCCTCCTCCTCCTTCCTCTTCCTCTTCCTCCTCCTCCTCTTCTTCTTCCTCCTCCTCCCTCCTCTTCCTCCTCCCTCCTCCCTCCTCTTCCTCTTCCTCCTCCTCTTCTTCTTCCTTATCCTCCTCCCTCTTCCTCCTCCTCCTCCTCCCTCCTCCTCCTCCTCCCTCCTCTTCCTCCTCCCTCCTCCTCCTCTTCTTCTTCCTTATCCTCCTCCCTCTTCCTCCTCCTTCCTCCTCCTCCTCCTTCCTCCTCCTCCTCATCCCTCCTCTTCCTCCTCCTCCTCTTCTTCTTCCTTCTCCTCCTCCTTCCTCCTCCTCCTCCTCCCTCCTCTTCCTCCTCCCTCCTCCTCCCTCTTCCTCCTCCTCTTCTTCCTCCTCCTCTTCCTCCTCTTCTTCCCTCTCCTCATCCTCCTCTTCCTCCTCTTTCCTCCTCCTCCTCCCTCCTCCTCCTCCCTCCTCCTCCTCCCTCCTCTTCTTCTTCTTCTTTCTCCTCCTCTTCCTCCTCCTCCTCTTCCTCCTCCTCCTCCTATGTTAGTTCACAATCCTATTCCATTCCTTGTACAAACACACAATACGGGTCGTCCTCGACTTACAACCATTCATTTAGTGACCATTCAGCACCGGGAAAAAAGTCACGTATGACCATTTTCCACACTTACGACCATTGCAACATCCGCCCCCCCGGTCACGTGACCAAAATCCAGACGCTTGGCAAATGGTTCCTCTTTCTGACGGTCACAGCGTCCCCCTGGGGTCACTCAATCCCCCTTTTGCGACCTTTCTGACGAGCAAAGTCAACGGGGGGACGCCCGATTCCCTTAAGAACCCTGTGACTCACTTAACCACGGCAACGACTCACTGAACAACGGTGGCCCAGAAAAGTCGTTAAAACGGGGCAAAACTCCCTTTAACAAACGTTCCCAGCATCCATTTGGAGGTGGGGGGAGGCTCAATCATGGTCGTAAATCGAGGATTACCTATATCAGTTAATTTAAACCCTGTTTCCCCAGCATGCAAACCCTCTCTCCAAAATCTACCTTTCTGAAACTCGGGGGGGGGGGGGGGGAGAGAGAAGGGCGGTATACAAATTAAATAAATAAAATAAAATAAAATAATAAAATAAAATAAAATAAAATAAAATAAAATAAAATAAAATAAAATAAAATAAAATAAAATAAAATAAAATAAAATAAAATAAAATAAAATAAAATAAAATAATAAAATAAATAAATAAATTGCTTAATGCACTGTAAGCCGCCCTGGTCTC